>CM069595.1:57204440-57731940 GCA_035771175.1 Paratinospora sagittata
AGTATTTTAAATTTTTGACCTTCTATTAAAAGAAATTATCTAAAGAGCTTACGTAGAGTATATTTAAAGCATATTAAATTAAAAATATTAAAAGCATATATTTAAAGCATATTATCTAAATATAATGGTATATTTAAAGCATATTACATTAATAATGATTCAAGCAAATTATGCAAGCAACATACCATTTTAAAACTTCTTTCATAGCGTGTCAAAGAGATTAACGAGTCAATTACTAGTTTATGTATCACATGTTCTTATTCTAAGCCAATTTTGAGTTTTTAAATCCTAGTTCTTGTTTTTACCTTTAGCAATTCTTTAGTTTTGTTTATTACGCATTAGATTGACCTTCAATTGCACATATTTGTATTATTTAGGAACATCTTTCTATATAAATCAAAGTTACATAGTTTTTCTTTTCTTACAACTATGTGTTGAAGCCAATTTTCGCCCGCCCCACATGTCACAAGATATTATCCCTCCTACGGGCCCCCAAGTTTGGCCAGCCCCAAAGTTGGGCCATTGGGCCTGTAGGCGCCCACATAAAACGTGTCATTAAGGCAAATCCCGAGGGGTTTTACTTTTTTCTTTTAGGAAAAGGCCTCTTGCTAGTATGAGGGCGTGAGACTTTTTATGTGTCTTAGCTTAGAAAAACACATAGTCGATGTGGGTCTAATCTCTGGAGTTGAACCCACCAACAGTAGGCCTCCAATCTCAGCACCTCACACGGATGCAACAGTTGGCGTCGTCTGTGGGGAATGACGCATCCATGTAGAGCATGTTATAAAGGCAAGTCCCGGAAGATTTTGTTTTTCTCCTTAGGGAAAAGCCTCTTGCTAAAATGAGAAGGTGAGACTTCTTATGTGTCTTAGCTTGAAATAACACATAGTCGATCTAGTGTTTTCAAGGCGTCGTCTACGCGGTTACGTAGGCATTTTAGGGAGAAAAACGCCTAGGCGTTGTGTTGTGCTAGGCAGGCAGTGAGGGTTTGACCAAGAAACGTTGTCAAAATCTCTAGCGACCGTCGACTACCCTCCGGCGATAGATATTTGAGTTTTGTACTTTGAAACCTTTTGGATAATGTGTATTATGATATGAATTAATGTTTTGTGGACATGACTTTAATTAATATGAAGTGTTTTTTATCATTTTTTGAAAATATAGCATTTATTATAGAATATAGTTAGATATATATAATTTTGTATATGAATTGTCCAGGGACCTATAAATAATTAATTAATTATCTAGGGACCTATCTATAAATAAATATTTTTCTTATTGCCTAGGCTACGCCTCGCCTAGACATCGCTTTCGCGCTTTGAAAACACTAAGTCGATGTGAGCCTAATATTTGGAGTTGAACCCACCAACACTATGCATTTAAAAAGTTTTTATAAAAAACTTACAAGAAACTTACTATTTATATATATGAAACTTACTATTTTTTTTTAACAAGAAACTTGCTATTTATATATACACCTTTTAATTATTTGTTTACATTTAATTCGTATGTTGATGATTACAAATCAAAAAAATATAAAAAAATTAGGAAAAGTTATTCTTAAATGAAACCTACAATATTCTTAGAAATGCATTATGAGAATGTAGTGTTTTCAAGGCTTTGCCTAGGCCGTCGCCTAGGCATTTTAGGGAGAAAACGCCTAAGCTCTGTGCTAGGCAGGCAGTGGGGGTTTGTGCAAATATTTAAAAAATTTAGGGGGGTCTCTCTAATTTAAAAAAAAGAAGCTTAAAAATATAAACGCCTCCTTTCTATAGTAAACCCTCGAATCTTTCTCTCCCTAAGCCTATCTTTTCCATTTGCTCCGACCAAGAAACGTCGTTGAAATCTCCAACCATCAACGACCCTCTGGCGATAGATATTTTAGTTTTGTACTTTTGAACCTTTTGGATAATGTGTATTATGACATGAATTAATGTTCTATGGACATGATTTTAATTAATATGAAGTATTTTTTATCATTTTATGAAAATTTAACATTTATTATAGAATATAGTTAGATATATATAATTTTGTATATGAACTATCCAGGGACCTGTAAATAATTAATTAATTATTTAAGTACCTATAAATAAATATTTTTCTTATCGCCTAAGCCACGTCTAGGCTACACCTCGCCTAAATAGGGCAAATCTCTTAGACATCGCCTTGGCGCTTCGAAAACATTGCGGGAATGAGGATGCACCACAAATGCAACCTTAATTATAGCCTTAACCCTACAACTTCAGACAACTCTTTCTATTTGTTGTGACACTGATCACAAATCACGAGTGAATATTCCTGATTTTAGCATTCTCTGCTAACATCTTACTCTTCACTTTCAGAATTTAATGCATTTGAATGTGAAAATCTTAAAGTCAATCTCAAGCATAGTACGATCCCCTAATTAATGGCTTCGATAAAATACATGCAATGAGAGTTCAGTTGGGGCACTCCTTATAATAAATTTGCTGATATTATTGTACAAAAAAAGGAAAAAAAAGCCAAGCAAATCATTTTTGTCTTTCGTTAAATTACCATAAAGAATCCATCCTATCATTGTGCAACAATCGAAATGGAGAGGGAAGTTTAGTACAAAGCAGCCTATGTGGAAAATATAGCACCTAGCTCTATCATTGCTCGTTGCTTTTTGGAGGGATAATAAATTAATCTCTATTTAGTCCATTCAGTAGTCTCCTAGAGCCGTCCAAGCATAGATACAACGAAAATATCGTGAATTATGATCAGGAAATAAATTTGGAAGAGAGCAAAAAAGCACAATGAGAAGCAATTAATGGTCAAATCATAAACTTACCTACTGAAACACCAATATCTGTATCGGCAACCTGATTCTTCCGCAGCTTCCTCTCCAAATGCGCCGCTATCCATATCGTCCCAAGTGGCCCCTTTTTAGCCAAAATAAACTGCGAATAAAACATATCTGCAGCTCAAACAAACCCTAGAATCCCATCAAAGTCTCCAAACTTCAACAACACTAAATTTGAACTCCACCCACTTCTTCTTCAACGTAATCCAAGAGATCTCAAGCTTAAAAACCGTCAATTCACTCACTCGCACCAAAAACCCCCAAAATTCCCAGCATTCCCATCATCTTCAGTGACCCCATAACATCATGAAACAGTAGAAACTCTCCCAATTCAGCATTTCTTGTCACGAAACCCAGTTCAAAAACCCTAAAGTACTTCCACAAAACTCCTAATTCTCCTTTTTGACGAATTACCAAAAAATTCGACGCAGTAAGAAACCCTAATTCTCCTTTTCAAAACCACACATTTCAGAAAACCTACAACTTCCAGAACTCGAAAAAAACGACGAGAAATTACAGAAAATAGTGAACTGAAAAGCTGAATCCTGTGGAGATCGGAACCGGAGAGCGAGAGTTGGAATCAAAGCGAAAGGTGGTGTTGTTGGTGATCACGAAAGAGAGAGAGCGAGCGAATCTGAAAGCGTCTCAAAATTTGTTATTTTTTTCCCAAATCATATGAACATAAATGCTCGAAAATTAGGGATTTGAATTTTGGAACTTTCACGCGAGATGAAAAATGAAAATGCGAGATATCTCGCGAGATATTTGTGAGTATTTTAATTGGCGAGCATTGAAACGTGAACGAGTGGAACAGGTTCTAGCCATGGAGGAGAAGCCACGTGTCTGCGTAGAAAAGTTCCTACCGGATGTCCCCTATTGGATCATTGCACCTTCGCACGTAAATGTTGTTTTGTACCACATGGTGGGCCCTTTGGCCTTTATTATGGTCCATCTAGAGCAGATTGATATTTTTCTTTTTTGTTATCCTTTTTTTCTTGCCTTCAAAATAAATAGATTAATAAATTTAGTCTAGTTGTATAATTGTATTAAGTGTTCAAATTTTGTATAACTGTAATATTCCTTAAAAGTTTTCTGCTTTATTTATTTATTTATTTATTATTATTATTTATGATATTTCAGCATCTTAAAAGTGTTCTCCTTCCCTTTTAGGGCAAGACTAGTCATCCTAAACTCGAGAAGTCATAAAGGCTTGTGCTTTCCTTCTTAAGAGTAGTAGACACATTATACACGAAATTCGACATCAATTCAATTTTAAACTCGAGGCCTTCTCTCCTCAACCATTATACACTGAGATCCTTATATCATCTCAACTACCCCATCTTGAGTAAAAGCTATATGTTTTTAGAAATACTTTTACGACGTAAAAATTATATTCAAAACTATATTGATGTTCATGTGTTGTATGGTGAGTGGTATGTTGTCATATCAACTTAAATATATTTTTGAATATGTATTTTGAGTTATTTTTAGTACTCCTTGTTTTGCTTATATTAAATATTACATGTGTTAATTGTACCTTTGAATACAAGCAAGAGTAAAACAAAATTTTTCCCGTTATCAAATAAATGTCATTACTTAGAAAAATAAAAAGTAAAAAAGAAGAAGAAATTGTCAATTTTTTATGCGTCATGCCAGCATAAAAAAATAAATTTAATAAGATTCAATTTTGAATCATACAAAATCGATTTGAAGAAACAATACTTGTTAAATTGTTTTGAACAGTGTGACAAAAAGAAGAAAAGAAGGTGTTTGTATAAAATAAGTAAAACTTGAGAATTACCATTTTGTTGAGAATTTTTTATTTTATTTTTTTGTTATTTGCAAATTGTACTGCCCTAAAGTTTTGTTTCTTTCTTTATTGAGATGATGGTCACATCATTTGTTTTGCATTCTCTTTGATTCGATGATCTATTTTTGTTAGCTTGCACTTTAGCATGTACGAAACACAATAAAAGACAAATCACTAAAAATAAATATGATAGAATAAAATGCCAATATAAATTATCATTAGCTCTTTGGTAGGCCATAACTTTATATTTTTTGTAGGCCATGAAACATTGAAACTAAATATGTTAATAAAAGGAATATCAAGAATAGATAAATAGGAAATTAACATGGATACATCCATTCTCATACATTTTTTTTTTTCGGCCCCTTTTAATTAATTTTTCTCAATTATTTCTGCTGAAAATGTTGACACAATGCTTAATAAATATAAGCTGTGTTACATCTTGGACTTTCCTATTGCTTTTTTCTGCAATGAGTATACATACTGTTAGTTAGGACTTACGACACGCGGGTTGGCCGTCGCGCTGTGAAAGGCCTAGCAGCGTTCTTCACTGCCGTGACCTTGCTGACCAGTATCTTCCATTTTGCTTCATCTTTCTTGCTCTGCTGTTGCATTTTTTCCTTGAAATGCCTGAACAAAAAAGCAAAAAAATTACTTTGATTGTCAAATTTTGTGAGAAATCACACGACCGCATAGCTATAACTGAGTGCATGATGCCAAAAGAACTATATTTATAATGGGGACACAAGCCAAAAACCATTCTTTCTACCAAGAAATAATAGCATTTGTTTAAGAAAAATGCAAGTCTAATTACAAAAAATCCAACTGTAACTTTATGATTATTGTATATGCGTGTTTTCTATATCTTAACATTTATAATAAATGATCTAATAAACATGAAAGTATAATTGTACATGTAGTCAATTTTTTTTTTGGTTAGAATAGCATTTCCTTGAAATAATACTATAGTCAAATTGAAGTTTAAAATCACATTATATCTTCCAAACCAGGCCTTATAGCTTGAAAACTCCCACTCAAGCCCAACTGAAGTTGTTGGGTTGGACCTACTTATCAAGTTGGGACCTTAGGACTATGTAGCCATTGGACACAGATTGCTACTGAACACAACATTTGAACCATACAGTAAGCAAATAGGTAAGAAGCAAGACACTTATCAAGCATATAAGAAGCGCTTCAGGAAAATTATTACTGGTTTCTTTGTAAATAACTCCCATGAGTTTTGGAAGATGCTTTCTTACCTACACAGAGGAACCTTGCATAAATCTGGCTCATTGCAGATACGGGAATGCAACTCGAGAAGCTGCCACATTCGTTTGCAGTGAATGCAGCCACCAGGTACTCTCATCTTGCAAATGGAGAAGTGACGGACCAAAGACTCAAGCCCCTTGCAAGCTGGGAATCCACAAGCAATTTGGCTCCCTTTTAGCACCTTGTCACGGGGCCCAATTGTCCTACACCCATCTTTACATATGTGCAGGAGGGCCTCCATTGCCTCGTTCAGTTGTGTGTATATCTTCTTCTCTTCCATCTTCTTCATCTTCTCTTGCTTTCTCTGCTTGCACATTGAAAGAATGTAAGAGCCGCCCAGTTTTGAGTTTGGATCTACAAAATCAAATCTTGACTCCCCATGTGTAAATGACCACGTGAAAACGTAGACAAAGTAAAAACCATAGAGAACATTATGGTCTTGGGGAACTACACTGAATTCAATTAACAAATTAGGCATAAAAGAAGTATGTGAAAAAATCTATCTATCTATCTATTATGGAGATCTGGATGTCCTATCATAGCATGTTAGCCATAAATATCCTTGCAGTGACTGTTATCATCCCATCCTCACATCCTTTTGGACAAGAAAGGAAAGTACGGGGTAAGGTTTCTAACTCTAAATACACCAAATATCAAAACATCAGGTAGGATCCAAAAGTATTTGCTTTCAATTTCCAAGCACGTGTACAATGTTTAATTCAAATCCTTCTTAACCAAGTCTTTCACACTGATAATGTTGTTGGCTTCGTGATAAATTGGGTGAAAAAAACATATTCACCATATTCAGATCAGTCTTAAGTAATTCTGGTTGTTTAAACCTTTGGTTTAAGTTTTAGAGAGAAGCGATAACCACATAAACAGAATTACTAAGAAAACTTACAGAATCTGCCTCTACAACTGCTTCCAGTAGTTCTTGCTCAAGTGCAGGGTCAGCTTTCTTCATAACTTTCCATGCTTCAGTTGCACAGATTGTCTTGAAGTCCTTCACAACCAGACGGATACAAATGAGGGTGAGACGCGGTGCATCACACTGCCTTGCTAACTGAAGCACATCAATTACATTTTCAGTGCTCAGCCAACCCTGCTCCAGCACATATACGCAAATTCTCTTGAGAGAAGGCACAGAGAAGGAGTGAGACAAAACCAGCAAGTGTAGTGCATGCGCCTTCATCTCATCTTCCTCATAACTGTCATAGGAAACCAATGTACAACTTTTAAGAACCTCTGATCTGTTGTAAGTTAAGACTATTAGAGAGAGGATATTAGTAAACGGATTGTTAAGCTAAAGTTCTTAAACCTGATATTAGTAAAATCAGCTAGAAAATGTTAATTACTGATATCTATTTTGTAATAAAGGAAAGGTTCTCACCACCATATTTGAGGGTCTGTTTTTGGATTCAAACCTATAACCTCCAGGTCACAATGGAGCAAATGGAGCAAGTTTTATGTTACTTTAAGGATTGTCCTTCATGTATCTATACTTCAATAAAGCCTAAAAACAATTTTTTTTATTATAATTTTTAACCATTAATAGAGCAATTTTCCTCAAGCTTAAGAGAACAGCTGAAATCCATAATAACGAGAGAGGGGAGTATGAAAACATGCTTTTGGTAGTTTTACTTATAAGTATTTCAGGCAAGTCAAACTGAAAATTAAGAAGCAGGTAACAGATGAGTCTAGTACCATCAGAATGGTGCCCTATTAATTAAACTGCCTGTATGGACACTGATCTGGTATGCTTATGTGCATTGACATGGCAATAAAATGCATTTAAAAGATAATGGTCCAAAAGGATTTCCTTTCTCATGTTCTCAAAAACAAACTCAGCGGTGAAAATATTCCAATAATATGGTATGTTAATGTCTGGATGGTGCTCCATTAATTAAATTGTCTGGATGGACACTGATATGGTATGGTTATGTGCATTGACATGGCAGTAGAATGCATTTAGAAAATAATGGTACAGAAGAATTCCTTTCTCATGTTCTAGAACACAAGCTCAGCCATGATAAAATTCCAACGATAACGGTGAAAATGCATCAGAAAGACTATTCATCTAAATTTCTCATTTATGGCATTGACAGGCAAAAAATATTTATTTAGCTGAAGAATCTCAATAAGAGAATAAATCCATGACGTGTACCATGTGGAGTAGAGGAAGCGGATGAAAACATGGACAGCCATTGAAGGGACTCCTGAAATCCTGATGTATCGAACACCATCTTTTAGTTTTGCCTGCTTCAGAGAGTTCCTCAGCACTGGTGATGCAATACCCTGCACAAGCAGAGTGACAACACGCTTTCTTTTCTCAGTATTCTTCTTTCATTTTTTTTTCATTTATTTAATTCAAGATTTTGCACATTCTAAAGGATGTTCAAATATTTCTGACTAAGTCAGATCCATTGACATGATCATCGATATTCGTATCACAAATAATTCTTTTTGAAATGTGGCAATCACACCAACCTGTTTGTTAGTTATTACTCATTACTAATATGGCCTTCTTTTATTACCTCCCTATTTAACAAAGGGATGCATCACATGCCATGCCAAATTAAGAAAAAAAAGTTGCTTGGGACCTAATCTATTATCTTCTTAGGGATGTATTTAATTACCTAGATGATGAGATTAAATTCTAAAAGCAATGTACAAATCCAGAACTTCTTAGGTTTACTATTCTAAGTTGACTTAGGGGAAAGGAAGGATGATTAATTTAAGGTTCTGTCTAACACAATTAAAAACAAGAAATGCATTTGAACATATCGCATTTAAGAACACCTAAAAATGATATAAAAAATTCGGCAACATAAGTATCATGATATCACCTACTCGCAGATCAATGGTTTAAGTTCAAAAAGACAAATCTATTTTCAGCAAAATCCCAATGTTAGCAAAAGTATTTCCATGATCAAAATCAAAAGCATGCAAACTTACAAGGACAATTGAATGAGCCAGAATAACAGTCTGGTCACATGTGAGAATATGGACATCAGCTTCATAGCCTTCAGTGAAAAGTCTGTCCCATGTATCTTTCATTTCCTTTGGGACATAACTACAACCAATGACCCTTCTCCGCAAAGCCATTCTGGAAGAAATTGCAACAGGGAATTGAGGTGGTTTGGGGATTTTATCATTGTGGCCTGGTGAAGAGGTGGAAGCTTCCAGTACAGGTAAAATATCAGCCTGGTTTCCTTCTCGAATCTGCAAGTTGAAACAGTCCTTCAAGGACTCACCAGTTAAGGATGCCCTGAAGGAACCATTCTCAGGCTGAGCCATAAACTGCCGTAGTGTGCTAGATCAAATTTCAGTTCACCTGAAAAAGCAGATAAAATAGTAAGAGATAAGTGAAAGATAAAAAAAATATTCTCTCAGAATACAGTTGGGACCACCAAAATCATGTCACATATGAATTAATCAAGAATGCCAAGCTTGTAAACATGATTTTGGATCGTTTATCAAAATAAATGGAGTTTCATTGTGAGTTATAATACAATAGTTGTCCTGAACTTAGAACAAGATCAGATAAAGGGACATAAAACTTGAACTTTCCAAACAGGAAAAAGCATGAAATATAGCTGCTTCTTGATGCCTTGCCTCCAATTGGCTTAACAAAGACAAGTCGATGACAAAGACAAGTCTATGATTATTTGTCATACCACCAGAATCTTTCATATCCATAGGAATATGTTGGATAAAATCGTGACTTGTGAATGAAGAAGGATGAAGTCCAGAAGTTTTGCCCACGTAAGGGAAAAACCAAATCAGATACAGATCTAAAGAATCAATCTGTCTAAGTTTTAACATAATGAACATGGATGTCCCCAGTCTAAAGAAAGAAGTATCTTCAAATTCTGATGTTTGGAAGTTAAGTTTGCAGCTTGCAAACGCATTAAATGCTTTTGAAAGTAAATGTTTTAATAAGTACTCCCTTCCCATAATTGTTATTTCTATTCTTTTTTTCTTTTGTTAAAAGGAGGCCAGGGGAAGAGTGAAGAACACTAGATCCAAGGTTTCATCTTTAAATATTCCACTTTTTCCAGCTAATTAAAGAAAAACTAAAGCACACTAAAGGAACAATCTGAGTTTTTGTTTTCCACTTCTTTATTTAATTATATAGTGCAATTTATATCTCAAGGGCTTCTAACACCAAGAGATTAGTAAATTAATGTTTTTTTCAATGAAAAAAAGAAGACATTCTACGCCTAGGAGATGCAGGAGGAAGCAACATGTTCATTAGATGCCACTGAATTTCACACAAAACAATGTCATCTACATTGGAAACGAGCAACATCTGTTCATGTAAACGTCCATTAGATGGAGCGTCTCTGCGTTTACATACAACCGAGCATTACACAGATTGCAACAAGCAAAAAAGGACCACAAAGTTGAAATTTTCACAACAAAGATTTGATATGTACTGGCACATCATAAATTCCAAGTAAATAATCGGGAATCGCAAAAATCAACAAAGACCAGATCCATGTTTCAAATCTTTGAATATTCCAACTTTTAGATCAAGAAATTGAAACCGAAACATACTCAAGGAACTGATGCTCCACACTTCTACTTAAATAACAATAAACAGTAACACGTGAAACCATAAATTTCAAAGAAGAAGATGAATATGACGAATGAATTCCTCACATTTTGTCGAAGATAAATGAAACATATTACTTCAAATACTATAAAATAAGAGATTTCTCCAATATTTTTTTTTTTAGCATCTCCAGATTAATCGAACTTGAAAACACTATATATAGTGAAAGAATCATCCGCCAGAAACCACTTGAATGCCTCAAATTCGCAGGAAAAGAAAAATATTACTCAACTAGAGACGATCGCGAAAACAAAGAGACAAATAGAACCATAAACAGTACTGATCAAAGAAGATTAACACTCGCACAGATAATCTCAACAAACTAGGAAAAAACAAAAAAAAAAGAAATTCGAGATAAAAGAAAGAAACAAATACTGGCCACTAAATCACTTGCAAGCTCGAAATAGTACGTGAAGCAACGATGAAGCTTATACCTGCCTGAAAGCATCAACAAGAATCTCAGATTACAGCCACTCCGCAAAAGAAAAAAAATAAATTATCGATTGAACTGGAAGAAGAAGCGGAACTGAAAATCTGAAAGAATATCCATATGGATTTTCAGTACCGTTCACGAGGCGATACGAAAAGAGAGAAAGCGAGAGGGAAAGGACCGCGGATGCCATTAATGGAGTCTTGGTCCGAGAATTCACGTTACACGTGGCGCTCACCCGAGATTTCTCGACTTTAAGGTCATAAAATCTCACGATAATGTATACGAGAAAAGAATTAGTGATTCGGAGTAACCAGGCTCTACGTGCGGAACAAGGGGTGGAGAAACTACCAGATGTCTTGTGGAGTCCATCATGGAAATGATGATCTAACGGCTCTGCGGTGCCTCAACCATTACATCAGGCCAAGTTCATCACCATCAGGCGTTGACGTTGACACGAAATCGTATATCGTATGGCATCAATTTTATAGCGTAATTATCGCGAGACGATATGTGATTTCATCGTGGGTGGTTTGTACAGAAGCGTACGAGTGCGACCGACCACAAGGATGATGACCAATGAGAAGAGAACACGTGGAAAGTAATGAGTCGAACGGAGAAAGAAACGAACAGAGTTGTTGGGTGGGGTGGGGTGGGGTGGGGTGGGGTGGGGCGGCGGCGGCGGTGAAGCAAAAGAGGTGGTGGGTTGTTGCTGGACGGTACTTGGAAAGCGGGATCTTCTGCATGCATTGGATTGACACGTAGGGACCATGCTTCACATACACTGGGCAGTCCACGTGGCAAGCCTCCTACCTACGTATCAATGTTTCACGGCCTCACTTAAAAAATTTTATTATTATTTTTTTGGATTTTTGGTTTTTTTGTATAATACTATTTTATGTTAAAGTATAATTAGCATGAATAGTTGGATATAGTGAGAGCTAATAAATAATAAAGGAGTGGATAACCCAGTAAAAGTAAGTCAAGTCTTATAGTCATGTATAGTCAAAGTTTCAAAGTTTAATTTTTTAAGACACCTTCATTAAGAGAAATTTGTTGTCTCGCTTCCGCTTCAAACAAAAATTAGTCTCATACCCAAAAAATACAAAGGATACTAGTAAATATATAAGAATTAAATGATATAAAGTCTCAGCCTAATGAACCCAACACACATATATAAAGTGAATTTGGAGCAAACCCAATCCATCATGTACATATGTCAAAAAAATATTATGTTTCAACAATAATATTTATTTTCTATAAGCTTACTTTATTAGTTCAATTTTCATAATTAAAATGCCGATTTATGTAAATAATATAATATTTAAGTATCACCTAACGTACCATTTCAAATTATTGATTTTAATGTAATATAAAATGTCTTTTTTTATATATATATATATTAAAAGAGTTTGTATTTGAAAGTGTATAAGCTGAAATAGTAACAAAAAATGGGAAGTGGAGAAAAAAAGAGAGAAGACAGGATAGGGGACGGTGTTTCCACGTGGCAAAGAAGAAGAGAAATCCAAGAAGCTTAGAACCAAAATGAAGAGAAATGGAACATTATCCTTTACCAACGCGTATCTATATAATATCATATGATGTGCCTTATATAATATCATATGAAATGTCACTTTCCACACGATTTAATTACCCAAGGAGAACGAGACAAACTACCAAATTACATAGATCAATACTATCCATATCAATCAATGAAAACTTCACTTCAACTATTTATATAAATCATATCATCATGAATGAAAATACAAATGAAAACCCGAACCTCACTCATATGAGCAGGTTTTTATGTACAGGATCTGTTGTGGTTGAATCCAAATGAGTAAAATTATGAATCAGTGCAAAAAAAATAAAAAATAAAATAAAAATTACTGATCCAATAATGCAAAGGTGATGGGTACTGTTGCAGTTTGCATCATAATACACTACTCCATTCAATTTATCATTTTCTTCTAGGAAACTGCATATATATAATTAGCTATACCTATTTAAAACCCATCAATCCAATGAAAAAGACATTAATTTACAGTACAAATAAAAATGAATGTGATGCTACACTCCACTGAAAATTTGGGCCCCAGCTGACATCCTTAGAAATATAATAAAGCCTTGCATCTTCCTCTTCCTCAGTAGAGATTTCCAAATTGCCAGTGAGAGAGTAGAGAGGATTCTGCAGAGATATGGAGAAGGAAGCAAATCGTTTCGAAGGTCACGTTCTTCTAATGCCTTACCCTGCCCAAGGCCACATAAACCCCATATTCCAATTTGCCAAACGCTTATCGTCCAAAGGGCTCAAGGCCACAGTAGCCATTACTGTTTTTGTTTCAAAAACGAGTTTTGTAAAAACTAGTGGTGATGTTGGTGTGGAGACTATATCCGATGGCTTTGATGAAACTGGCCCATCAGCAGCTGGGACTGGGGAGGTATTACTTTCACGTCTCAAAGAAGAGGGCTCTCGAACCTTAGCAGAGATAATAAGAAAACATGAGAAATCTTGCAATCCCATCACTTGCTTAGTTTACGATTCCATTTGTCCTTGGGCTTTAGATGTAGCAAAAGAGCTTGGCTTACTTGCTGCTGCATTTTTCCCTCAATCTTCCACTGTCTGCTCCATCTACTATCATGTGTATCAAGGCCTTTTGCCAGTTCCGTTTGTGGATCCTATTGCTTACATTCCTTCACTGCCACCACTTGCTCGTGTAGACTTGCCTAGTCCAGTGCAGAATTCGGAAGAAAAAATCGCGCTTGACCTTTTTAGAGGCCATTTTCTCAACTTAGAAAAGGCAGATTGGTTTCTTATGAACACATTTGACAAGCTAGAGAGTGAGGTGAGTTTTGCACGCGCATACGTATAATCACTCTTCTCTTCTTCTTCTTCTTGATTGGATTTGCTAACATGTATATCACTGTTTTGATGAACTAATGTATATAGGTGTTGAAGAATATGGCAAAACTATACCCACTTAAGACGATTGGGCCCACTGTGCCATCTGTGTACCTAGACAAGCGGCTTGAGAGTGACACAGATTACAGCCTTAATCTGTTCAAGCCAAGTGATTCTAACTATGTGAAGTGGTTAAATGGGAAGGAGAAGGGGTCAGTCTTATATGTGTCATTTGGGAGCATGGCAGAGCTGGGAGAAGAGCAACTGGAGGAAATTATATGGGGAATAAGACAGACCAACAAGTGTTTCTTGTGGGTTGTGAGAGACATGGAACAAAACAAGCTACCTAGCAACTTTGTCGAGGAAGTGCAAGATACTGGACTGGTGGTGTCATGGTGCTCCCAGTTGGAGGTGCTAGCTCATGAAGCTGTAGGGTGCTTCATGAGCCATTGCGGGTGGAATTCTACACTGGAGGCATTGTGCTCAGGAGTCCCAATAGTCGGACTACCGCACATTTGGGACCAACCTACAAATGCCAAGACTGTGGAAACCATGTTTGGAATGGGCATACGAGCTCAGATGGATGAAAAGGGGATTGTAAGAAGGGAAGAACTTGAGATATGTGTAAGGGAAGTTATGGAGAGAGAGAGGGGAAAGATGATGAAGAGGAATGCTAGCAAGTGGAAGGAATTGGCTAAGGAGGCAATGGGTACAGGTGGAAGTTCAGATACGAATATTGATGAGTTTATAGCAAGTATAGTAAGAGCCAAAAACTGATTCAAGGTTTGTTTGTCGTGAAACTGGAACAGATTAAAGGTTCAATAAATGTCTATGTAACTCTTTTTTTTTTGGAAGGTGAAATTGGGACCATTACTTGGTATCTTGAATACCACCTGTCGAATCATTAATTGAGCTACAGGCCCAGCTCTATCTTATAATGTTTTTAAGCGTCTAGCTATTATTTCCACTCAACTCAACTTAACAAAGCCTTTCCTACTACTACATGGATCAAAATCAACTATAAGAATAATTCTCCAAATTTAACCTTATCAATTATAGCCTTTTAACCTTCTATCCCCTTGCTTAATCCTTGAACAAAAGACAACATCCTAAAATAATAATGACAATACTAAAGAAAAACTTAACTAAGATTTGATTAATAAATAGTACAAAACATCTGCAACAAATGTGCATGCGCGATGATTGTATTATAATGAAAAGGGTTGAAGTATTCCCAAGGTGCTCACTCATGTCATTCTTCTAATAATATTCCCATAAACTCTATTGCTGTTTTTATTAATTTCCGAAAGTTTTTTTTTTGAGCTCTCTTTGATTGATGCTTTCCAATTTCATCATTCATATTTGTAAGTTTTTATAATTAGCTATACCTATTTAAACGACAATTTTTTTTCTAAAAAAGGAAAAAAACTGCTTATAGTTTTCATTTTTACTACCAGATGTTGTAGCTAAACTAGGCTTGTTGACACTTAAAAGTAGTCTTCGTCAAATGTCTATTTACACATTCATATGCCATAGTTTAGTTTACTATGCAACCCAGGCATTTCAATTTTATTTAATATAATAGTTTATTTTTAAAACAAAACAATTAGGATGTGAGAATCCGCCCTTGAAAGCCCACCACATGGATTCAAAACTGAAATATTGCCTATTGCAATCATAAAGTTTTTGACACCACAAGCATGCTTCTCGATAAGAAGCTATGGAGTCCCACACATGGATTCAAAACTCAAATATATATGATTAAATTGACACAATTCCACAAATATAAAATCAAAGTCAAAGTTTAATTAATAAAAAGCAAGTTTTCAATCATCTTAGTTTCATGTAGACAAATCATGCTTCTATGCTGAAGTAAATAAATCATGAATTGACAAGTAAATAAACCTTCGA
The DNA here is from genome assembly GCA_035771175.1 of Paratinospora sagittata. NCBI lineage: Eukaryota > Viridiplantae > Streptophyta > Magnoliopsida > Ranunculales > Menispermaceae > Paratinospora > Paratinospora sagittata. The sequence continues at coordinate 57,220,205 of CM069595.1, forward strand.
CATGCATATTCCCATTGGGACATCTCCAGTGTTTCCATTCTAAAACAAGTATTCTAATTAATACCATGTTACCATATAACTATGTACAAGCCATCCTTTTATAATGCAATTAAATTCACAAAATGGTGTTATGAAGACATGTAATAATTTTTAGAACAAAATTAAGGACATAAAAGCATATCTATTAAATTATAATGATAAAACCATTTATGGCATATTGATAAGTTGAGTTTTGGTTAGAGTTTTGCATGATAATTTGTTAGACTTTTAGGTTCATTTGATTAGTTTTTAGGTGTTTTTACATGATTAGTATACTTAGTTGTTTTAGATGCATTTAGGTTTTATCTTAGGTTTTTATCATGAATAAATGACTTTTTGATACATGTTAATATCATAGAAGTCATATGTTTTGAGTACATTTCACTTTAGTTAAGACTTTGATTAATTGCATAGAATTTACATTTGCTTACACTTTGTTTTGTAAGTAAATAAAGAGCTCAAAAGTGGGTTGAAACAAGGTTCAAATGGTGTGTAAAAGAAGTTAAGATCATGTGCAAAACATGTGCAAGAAATGTGCAAAAAAGTGAAAAAATCGGCTAAGTCCACAAATCACCACCAAAATACCCGAGACTGGGCGCCGCGGTGCCCAGATGCAGAAGAGAAAGTGGTGAAAACAGTGTGTGGGCGCCGCGGCGCCGGTGTTCGCAGAATTGCGGGTTGTGCGTTTTTTGCGAGTTTTCATGCCCATTTTTGTCATTTCGCCCCACGTTCGTATATAACTCGTTTTAGGGTTTGATTAGGGGAAGATCTCTCATTTTATTACATTTTAGAGGATAGCAATTAGGTTTAGAGAAAGAGGAGAGAAAGAGGAACAAGAGAAGAGACAAGAAGAAGGAGTTGCAGGTTTGAAGCTTGAAGAAGAAGGGGATTTCTCACCTGAGAAGGGAGTTTCTCTACTTATTCTTTCAATTAGAACTTGTTTTAATGATTTCCTATTTGAATCTCTATCTTGTATCCACAGATTGGTTTATGAACTAAATAGATACTCTAGAGTTTTGATTGATCTATGTTTTGTCTTATGGAATGATTATTATACATGTGTTATTGAATAACTTCTAGGTTTATTTATGATTCTCCATGCTTAATGCTTTCAATTTGTTGGCCACTTGTTGAATGATTTTGGGTTTGGTTTCTTACACTCGAGAGAGGTGTTATTGAATTTGAGCAAGAGATTTGTAACCTAGGTTAGTAGTATCGAATCGAGAGACCTACGAACACATTTGAAATTATTTAAAATGAATCATAGATCTTAATATGTTCTTAATCTATTGGTTGGCACTCGAGAGAAGGAATCGATAACTTAAGGATAAAAGTTCAAATTGACGTTCGAGAGAAGTATTTGGATGGATCGGGATTCATGATTTATAAATTTCAGAAATTAATTCATTAACATAATTATTAGATATTATAAGATACAACATAGTGAGATCTAAACTCTAGAACTATAAATCCATTGATTTCTTTCCGATTTCCATTTAATTTGCATTGTTTCGTTTGATTTTGTTTATTTTACATATTTGCAATTAAATCATCTCTTTTTATTACCTAGATTAAACCACTGATCATTGTAGTTTTGGGCAATATTAGTAAAATTACCTTCTCTGTGGATACGATAACCCGACTCACTTCGGTATTATAACTTGACAATTCGTGCACTTGCGAATCAAAATAATCACGATCACATATGGAAAGGAATAAAACAATACATTACTCACAAATAAATTTAGCACTTTACTCATTCAGTCATTTGGGCTCAGCTTTAATTTCCAACAACTCAACCCCTTTCTCGCACAAATCCATAATATTTCTATTGGCTGAAATCTAACATTGGAAACACATGTATGAGCCCATAGTCATAAAGATAAGACTAGTTAAATGCAAAAGAAACAGTCCCATTAGCCTATACGTAGTTGCGAACCTAGGCTTAACTAATTCCTCCAAGTTTAGTTTGCTAATTAACAAGCACATTCCAAAAACTATAGTACTTTCCCCTTCTTCTAAGTCTCCTATAGATCAAGCATACATCCCACCCCAACCCTAATAAAATCTCACAAGATTTGTAATAATAATCTATAAAAATTCATTAATTGTGGCCTTACTTTAAGAAAGAAACCTCCATTCCAAAATAAATTAAATGGTCCCAAGTTTGGAGCCCTACACATGCTTTTGGGTATTTATTCCAATAGTTTGTTCGCATTGCAATGTAAAAACCCAATGTTTCACTCTTTTAGACATTTAATCAAATACGGGTTAAGCATTAAAATGTTTCAAGATTAAAATTCTATGAGCAAACCTTTAACCCCACCCCCTTTTTTCTTCAACAAACCATGAAGTGCTCTCCCCTATGTACAGAATATCAGCTCATTAATTCATTCAACCAAACCTTTTCATATTCAACTCAATCACTGACACCACATTTTAGTTCGTGTCTTTCTCCAACAAGACCTGTTTATCAAATCAGATTCTTAGTCAAGCCAAACCAATTTATTCACTTGCAAGATAAAATACTATGATTTTCCCCAAGGTTTAACGGTTTAAGCCCTTTGAGACATCTCTTCAAACAAGTTTATGCATCAACAAGCAATGCACTTCATTCCTTAGTTAAGATTTTCTTAAGCAAGCATAGGTTGTTTTTACCTTCATATCCAACTACAGAATTTACTAGAATGAGTGTGGAGCTTTTCTATAAATCGCATCCTCTGCTTAACATTTAAGCTTAAATAATGTAAACAAAAAGGTGCATGATATATCCAAGCTTTGTTTGCACGATTTGAAGCTTGAAATCGCATGCTCTCCTTCATGTTTGAAGTTAGGAATCATTTATGGTTCAGATACAAGAGGAAGGATGTGAAGAAAAATGAATTAAAATGAGGCAAAAATGAATTTGTGGAGATTGAAACCTGGTCCGAAAGATGCACTCTAAGCCTGCTAATTACACTCTCCTTGTGGTAGCTGGTTTCAAGTTGCAAGCACGGTGGCCTTGCTGCATTCGAGCATCCAGGACACGAACAAAGGGGTTGGTGCCGCCCCGACTATTCCAAACCCAAACACTTCCAAATATATATATATATAACTCTTTTATATTGTATGCTATATAAATTCAAATTTTTTTTATTATATGATTATAAATTCAAAATGTGCTATAAATTTTTTAAAAATTGGTCTTGACTATATATGTACTATGGTATCCATATCTGAGCAAAAAGTGTAAGAAAATAATAAGTATATATGATTTTAGCACATAATTTTAACACACATTCTTGCCATTTATGTTCAATACTCTTGAATTGTATAGTAATGCATGATTTGAGGGTGTTTCATGTATTAAAAATTAGTTATGTGTTGAAAATGGGTGCTAAAAATATATGTTTTAAATTGTACTTAAAAAAAAAAAAGATTTTTCAGATCTACTTGAAAAAGAAAACCCAAGTTTTAAACCTACTAACACATTTTCAAGATGATCCATTTAAAATCTATTTTGAACATGTTAATATGATATATAACTTTGTAAACCTCACAATTCAACTGTGAAATCCATTTATGAAAATGACTTTCTTATAAAATTAAGAATTTTTTTGCTTCTTCAAGTGTTGTTTTGTGGGCTTGTTCTAATTTCTACACTGTAGAGGAGAAAAATCATGAATAACAACTTATACCGTGACACAAATTTATACCTCACGAAATTAGGATCTTTAAAAATATATACCTATCACATAAATTTTATAAAAAAGTTAAAGAGATTGAAATCCTTACACTAATTACTAAAAATCTGAGTGTCAAACATTCACGTCAGATTTGTAATTTTATTAAAAAGTGTATTGTTTTGATGTATTAAAGTTAAAATCTGATGTGATACTGATTTGTAACAATTAATGTAATATTTTTAATCCATGTACCATTGTGTCCTACTCTTCACGTGTCAATTAATGAAAAAGGAAAATGTAATTAAATGCAATATTAATGGAATAAATTGAGAAATCCATTTGTCTCTTCAAAGTTCAAATTTAGAAATTTAGCCGACTGAAATCTAAACAAGATTACAAACTGTTTTTAGCACATAATCTAGAAGCATCTAGTCAAAATCGTCGGCCATAAAATAAAAATAAAAACAGTATCTAATTAAATTAAATCTCTGTTTGTGCATAAAAAAAAAGAGTAGTGTAGGTTAATTACCTATAGACAGCCTTTTAAATCACATTTCAACTGGTATTTTGACATAATATTACTCTCTTATTAATTAATTTTCCTAAAGATATAGAAATGATGATATCAAATTTCAAGCTTTCGAATGACCTCTAGTTACGTACGTGGTTTTTTAGTTTACGTGTCTGTCGTTTTGGTTTACTTGTCCAACACCTGATGTATGCGCTGACGCGCTCTAATGACTAATTGCCTAGTTTCAATAAAAACAAGAAACCTTGTCGTTGTACTGATCCAGTTCACTTTGGACATCAATTGTTGAATATTCTTTTCTCTTTTTGATGCCTTTTAGCGTGTGCCCATTGAATAATTCATGCAGAGGTAAGATTTGTGGTGGAAACATGGAGAAGAATGAAGCAATAGTAGCTGCTCCTCAGGCCAGTACTGCTCATGTTCTTTTCTACCCTTTCTCAGCTCAAGGCCACATAAACCCAGCATTCCAATTTGCCAAACGCTTAGTTTCCAAAGGACTAAAAGCCACAGTAGCCATCACAGTTCACCTTTCCAAGACCGTTCATATCATACCTGGTGAAGTAAACGTCGAAATAGTCTCCGATGGCTTCGACGAAACCGGCCCTGGGGGAGCTGAGAGCGGTGATATCTTCCTTTCACGTTTCAAAGTAGAGGGCTCAAAAAGCTTAACACAACTAATAAAAAAACATGAGAAAACATGCTATCCAATCACTTGCCTTGTTTTTGATTCCGTTTGTCCTTGGGCTCTTGATGTAGCAAAAGAGTTTGGATTAGTTGGTGCTATTTTCTTCACTCAAGCTTGTGCTGTTTGCTCCATTTACTATCATGCCAATACTGGGCTTTTGCCTGTTCCTGTAACAGAGACCCCTGTTTATCTTCCTTCATTACCTCCTCTCAACCTTTCAGATTTGCCTGCTACTGTATGTAATTTGGATGAACCACTTGCTCATCAGCTCCTTAAAGACCAATTCTCCAATGTAGAAAAGGCAGATTGGCTTCTTTTCAATTCATTTGACAAGTTAGAGACTGATGTGAGTCCCTTTTTTTCTTTTTATTTTTTTTTTTATTTTTTATTTGAAATAATCGTTTTACTTTTGCTATTGCTTTCTCATAAACAAATTTGCTGAAATTCCAACAGGTGTTGATGATGATGAAAGAGTTATGGCAAGTTAAGGCGATAGGACCGACCACTCCATCTATGTATTTAGACAAGCGCGTGGAAGATGACACCGGTTACAATCTTAATCTCTTCAAGCCAAATGATGATGTTTCTTATACCAAGTGGTTAAATGCAAAGGAAAAGGGCTCTGTGGTGTATATTTCATTTGGGAGTATAGTTGAGCTTGGAGAGGAGGAAATGGAGGAAATTGTATGGGGAATAAGGCAAAGCAACAAGAGTTTTTTGTGGGTGGTGAGGGAAAAAGAACAAAACAAGCTACCTAAAAATTTTGCCGAGAATTTGTTAGATAATGGATTAATGGTGTCATGGTGTTCCCAATTGGAGGTGCTATCTCATGAGGCTATAGGGTGTTTCTTAAGTCATTGCGGGTGGAATTCGATCATGGAGGCTTTGAGCTTAGGAGTTCCTGTAGTGGCGGTGCCACGCCTTTGGGATCAACCTATGAATGGGAAGTTGGTGGAGATGTGGGGGATGGGCGTCCGAGTGAAGATGGATGAGAAGGGGATGGTAAGAAGAGAGGAACTTGAACTATGCATAAGGGATGTCATGGAGGGTGAGAAGGAAAAGGTAATGAAGAAGAATGCTAGTAAGTTAAGGGAGCTGGCTAAAGAGGCAATGAATATTGGTGGAAGTTCAGATAAGAATATTGATGAGTTTGTAGCAAGTTTGGTATGCGCCAAAATTTGATTAAAGTTTTGTTCAGTATACTTGCAATTAAAATTAATGAAAATTTTCACAAATGTCCTTCATAATGTTTCTTCCAATGTTTATATAGCGGAGAACCTGTTTTATTTGCTTGAATTAGTTATAGAAATAAACGGTAATTAGAAGTTAACCTGAACCAAAAGATGCAATTCAGCTTAACTTCAGCATATATGCTTGCAGTTAATTAGCATGGTACACAAATGAACTAACACAACAGTTTGATGGCAACAAAAGAAAATGAAGAGAATAATTATACATAGGGAAAGAAGACCTTGTGATTCACTGCACACAATTTGAGAGATATATAAAATATATCAGCAAAGGTAACCAATGGCATACATTTCGTCTGTGTGTCTTTATTATTTTATATCCCTTGATTTTCATGCACATACTTTAACTAATCAATTTGTGAAAGCAAACAGACCAAACAAGACAAGGATTAAAATTTTTAATCAATTGTAAACTCAGACAGCCTAGCTCATTGGTCTGGTCTGTTTTTGCTAATCGACATTTCTGTCGACTCCACCTATTTATGTTCACTTCACCTTGTTGTTTGGAAGTTGGTTGTTGCACCAACATGGCAGCAAGTGAAATTTCCTTCTGTTGCATCATAATTTTTTTTACGTATTTCATAATCCAATCCTTGTGATCTTTGAGATTTAAGGAGAGAAATTTAAGAAGTTGGTACTGATGTAATTTAATTTCCTTGAATTTGGCATGGACTTAAATTCTATTTGTTATTTAACTTATTATGGTGAAGGTAGTTCAGAAACTGTAATGTAAACTAAATAAACTGCCTTGGTCAAATTATGAATTTAGGTGAAGAATGATTGTGTCCTGAAGCTGAAGATGCCAAGTTACGATAGATGTAATCTGTCAAGGAAGAGGTAAACTTATTGTCTGAAATGAACTGTTAATTTCAAATTGCTGTATGCGTCCAAGATAACATGTTCATGAATCAAAATAGGACATATATATACATCTATTGCATTCAATAACCAACACTACTTTCAAGTCCAACACTTGCCGTTTCTGCCTTGGATTCCTTTTGTTGGCAATTTATCCTTGTCTTCTGGATACCTTCTTCTTGTGATTTTCATGTTTGGATGTTAATGTCTGAATCATGTAAATCTCAAAGTTTTGCATGCCCTGCGCAAAACATACAGGTCCATATCACAAGATAGCAAGCCTAGTGAATAAGGACTTACGGAGGAATAAGTCGGTATGGCCGCCTACCAAAGAAAGTATTGCAAAGGTCCTGCCAAAATGTGTCATACATACCCCACATTCTGATTTTAATGTCTTCTTGCAGTTGATACTTCCTTTAATTTTTTTTATAGACTTTAATCTTTGAGCTTTTTTATTCATTGATGCATCTGATGACTCAGCATAGCCCGAGACCTAATCACCTTGTCGATGATTGCCATTTGCCGTCACAATCAACTAGCTGTTGATGGATTCTTTTCCTTTTGAAATTCCTTTATTAATGTGACATCCTTGAATCAGTGATGTTACTTTACAGAGAAATGGAGGAAGAGACGAGAACTTTTAGAGCTCATGTTGTAATGCTTCCATTTCCTATGCAGGGCCACATTAATCCGATGCTCCAATTTGCTAAACGCTTAGCTTCCAAAGGACTCAAGATCACAATAGCAATAACTGTCTCTGTTCCCAAATCCATATGCACCAAAGTCAGTGGGATAACAATTGAGACGATCTTGGATGGACTCGAAGACAATGGCACATCATCAGGAGGCTTCTTACCGCAAGTTAAAGATGTTGGCTCACAAATCTTAGCTAATCTTGTTAAGAAATATGAGAAAAGTTGCAACCCTGTCAGCTGTATTATATGTGATTCCATTTGTCCTTGGGCTTTAGAAATAGCCAAAGAACTTGGCATTGCTAGAGCTTCATTTTTCACTCAATCTTGCAGTGTGAGCTCCATATATTATCATGTATACCAAGGGAACTTGACTGTCCCGATCGCAGATCCCGTAGTTTCTATTCCTGGACTTCCGTTACTTGGTCTCCGCGATTTGCCTACTTTCATTTACGATCATGAAGCTGTCCCTCTTGCACTGAACCTCCTTTTGAGCCAATTCATCAGCATAGACAAAGCAGATTGGCTTTTTTACAACACATTTGACAAGTTGGAGAGTGAAGTAAGTGTCTTGCAACTTAGAAGCAATTTTTGAAACATATATTCATGCATTTGTGAAGTTCTCTATTACAGTTTGATTTTCGTTTGAATTAGATTTTAATCGATCAGGTTTTGAGTTGGTTAAGAAAACTATGGCCGATCAAGACGATAGGGCCTACTACACCATCCATGTATCTTGACATGTGTTTGGAAGATGACAAAGATTATGGTCTGAGTCTCTTTAAGGTAAGCCACGGCGACTACATGGAATGGCTGAATGGAAAGGAAGTTGGTTCAGTTATATATGTGTCCTTTGGGAGTATTGCAGTTTTGTGTGAAGAGCAGATGGAAGAACTGGCACAAGGGTTAATACAAAGTCAGAAGTACTTCTTATGGGTGGTGAGGGAAACCGAACAGAGCAAGATCGCTGGCAATTTTGCGGAGGAAGTGTCAAATAAGGGACTAGTGGTGACTTGGTGCTCCCAATTGGAGGTGCTAGCTCATGAGGCCATCGGGTGCTTTGTAACACATTGCGGGTGGAATTCTACAATGGAGGCTATGAGCTTGGCAGTGCCATTGGTGACTATTCCACAAGCTTCCGATCAGACAACAAATGCAAAACTAGTACAGGATGTGTGGGAAATGGGAATAAGAGCAGGTATGGATGACAAAGATATTGTAAGAAGAGAAGAATTTGAATTTTGCATAAGAGAAGTTATGGAGGGTGAGAAAGGGAAGGTCATGAAGAAGAACGCGAGTAAGTTGAGGGAGCTGGCTAAGGAAGCCGTGGATGTAAGTGGAAGCTCCGACGTTAACATCGAAGAATTTGTCGCAACTTTGGTCTGCACTAAAGGCGATTAGATTAATTAGATGTTGCTGGCTTTGCTAAGGACCATGACATGTTTTTTAATTACGTCCTTTTCATCCGTTTGCTTTGTAGAGTAAAGGCTGCATATAATGGACCCAAAAATGGTCCGACTTTTCTCCACGATCCTACATAGGCGAGAGCCTTGAGCAAGAGACTGTCTTTTTGTCTTTTATTTTTTTACTCATTTACATATGTTTCTGCTGGCTAATGTTAGCTAACTCTTATATAATATATATTGATTGTACTGATAACATCAAAGGAACCAAGTTTTTCATGAGCATCTTATTATTCACTTTGTCTATCAAGTCTCCTAGGTAATTTCAAGGATGAGAAAAGCCAGAAAAAGTGTGGAATCGAGTGAAAGTTAGTTTTAGCATGTACAGTTAAGTTAGAGGAGAGTAATAAAATGGGTAGCAAGAAAGGAGCTATAAACCCCCAGCTTACCTACCAAGTACCTTTCATATTTTAATACAGGTCAATGAAAGCAGCCAGATATACACACACACTACAATGAATATATCGAATCCTCTTAAGAACAAAAAAAAAAAAAACTAACATGGCACAAATGCCAACCATGAAATGTTGCACCATGCATTCTCTACAGTGTACATCCGATTCTGTCAATCACTTTTATCAGTTTTTTAATTGCAAAGAGAAGACAAAAAATTTTGTTTTTTAAACTAAATCATCCATTCTCTTAGCAATCACACTAGTCTATATTTCCATTCACACTTCCAATTTAATGGCAACATCAATTGTAGGGGACCACCCACATGTGGCTTGGCGTGGCAGACAAAGGGAGCTTGGCATGGCAGACAAAGGGGAGCTTGGCGTGGCAGACAAACAAGACTGCGTGGCAGACAACATGCGCCGAAAGTGCAGCCACGCGCCGCGCGCCGAAAGAGCAGCCACGCGCCGAATTTCTTGATTAAAATATAAATATATTATATTAATTATATATTTATAATTACGATATTACCCCGAATACACCTATAAATAGGACTCAACTTCAGTATTCAAAATTCATTCCTGAGAGTTAGAGAGTTCTATTCTGTAAGATCTACTTAAGAGATCTAATCTGTAAGTTTCACCTAAGGGTGTACTCTGTATTCTCTTTTAATACAAGTTTGCTGTCTCCCGTGGACGTAGGCAATTTGCCGAACCACGTTAAATCTGTTGTCTTGTTTTTCCTTTCATACTTTACTTCGATTCCGCACTACAAATTGGTATCAGAGCTAAGGTGAAGTTTTGGAAGAAAAACGGACACTGTCGAAATTTCGAGACTGTGTCGAAATTTCGAGTTTCTGTAAACGTGATCAAAACTGTGTTCTGATCACCCGAGGAGGTAGCTCTTGTTCTCAGGAGTCCAACGCAACAAACGGCGAGAAAACGGAGTAGAAACGAGTCCCCAAGAGCCGATCAAAGTTTGATCCCTGTACCGTATTTGGAAGCACTATTCACACCGGAAACAGCTGTACACTGTTACAACCACCGCGCACTGTTCACACCGCCGTGCCGTGAACTGTTCATACCGGCATCGCACTGTTCATACCGGCGTACGAACATACACTGTTCATACCCGGCGCACTGTACATACCGGGGGCGCTGTACACTGTTCACCGACGGACTGTTCACAACGGCCCAGTCCGATCAGGCCCATCATTCCAGCCCGTCACTGTTCAAGCCCAGAACCGTTCGGCCCGTCACTGTTACAGCCCGTCTCTGATTTGCAGCCCGTCACTGTTCAAGCCCAGAACTGTTCGGCCCGTCACTGTTACAGCCCGTCTCTGATTTGCAGCCCGTCACTGTTCAAGCCCAGAACTGTTCGGCCCGTCACTGTTACAGCCCGTCTCTGATTTGCAGCCCGTCACTGTTCAAGCCCAGAACTGTTCGGCCCGTTACTGTTACAGCCCATCTCTGATTTGCGGCCCGTCACTGTTCACCGGCCCAGCCACTGTTTTGGTCCGTCACTGTTCATCGGCCCGGTCCGAGTAAAGCCCGACACTATTCATCAATTCCGGTTGACCAACCAGATCCGGCTCATTTTTCGTCTGATTTCAGCAAAGTCAGACTCGTTTCCACCATTTTCGACCGTTCCGGACGCAACCGTGCAATCAGTTTCTGCAAATTCAGCTCCTAAGTTATTTATATAGCTTAGTTAGAGTTGTTTATCATTTTTCCAAGCACTTTTCTGCGTCATAAATATCTTCGGTCTAAATGGCAGAGGAAATCCCAAGCACAAGCAGGCCTTGGCAAAGAAGTTCGATGTCAAATGCAAAGTTCGAGGTGGAGAAATTCAACGGCACCAACAACTTTGGCATGTGGCAATGCGAAGTTCAAGATCTCTTATTCCGGGAAGGATCACTTATTGCCTTGGAAACCAAGCCCAAGGATATGTCCGATGATGATTGGTATTTTGTCAATCGTCAAGCTTGTGGAACAATCAGACTCTGTTTGGCCAAAGATCAGAAGTATTTTATAATGAAAGAGACTATGGCAAAAAGTCTTTGGAAGAAACTGGAGGACAAGTACATGACGAAAAGCATAGAGAACCGCCTCTACCTGAAGAAGAAGCTCTTTCGTTTTCAGTACAAACAAGATACTCCCATGATTGAGCATCTTGATAATTTCAACAAGATTCTTGCTGATCTACTAAATCTTGATGTTGAAATTATTGATGAGGATAAGGCACTGTTGTTGTTAAACTCTTTGCCTGAAAGTTATGAACATTTAACAACAACTTTGTTATATGGCAAAGATGAGGTTAAATTCAGTGATGTTTCAAATGCTTTGGTGAACAACGAGTATCGAAGGAAGGACCAACGCGATCACAAGGAAGCATCACCAGCAGCCTTGACGGTATCCAGAGGCAGGCCTAACAACAGATCTAATAGATCCAGTGGGCGAGGCCGATCTCGCTCAAAGTCAAAAGGACCTTCTTCACGTCAACATCTTGGGAAGGATGAATGTGCCTATTGTCACCAAAAGGGGCACTGGAAGAAAGATTGTCCAAATAAGGGCAAGACAGATGCAAATGTGGCACAGAAGGCTGAAGAAGATTCTGCATTCTCAGTTTCATCTATAGACATTCAGTCTGATAGATGGATTTTAGATTCCGGATGTTCCTATCATATGTGTCCGAATCGCCATTGGTTCTCAAAATTAGATGAGTTCGATGGAGGAGTCGTGGTCATGGGCAACAACAATACCTGCCGCACAAAAGGTATCGGAACTATACGCCTTAAGATGCATGACGGTACAACAAGACGGCTCACGGACGTCCGATATGTTCCAGATCTGAAGAAAAATCTGATCTCCCTAGGAGTCCTTGATTCCAGCGGTTACAAGGTAACCATTGAAGGTGGAGTCCTGAAGGTTGTACGTGGAGCACTCTTGGCCATGAAGGGTACTCAGAAAGGAAATCTTTATTTCCTTGACGGACACACAGTAATCGGAAGTGTCTCAGCTTGCACCAGTTCTAGTGATGTTTCATCAGACACTTCCCGACTTTGGCACATGCGGCTCGGACATGTTGGAGAGAAAGCTCTTCAAACCTTGATTACGCAAGGTTCTCTGAAAGGTGCAAAAACTGGGAAACTTGACTTCTACGAGCACTGTATCTTAGGCAAGCAGACGAGAGTCAAGTTTGGAACTGCCATCCACCGCACAAAAGGAACATTAGATTATGTTCATACCGACGTCTGGGGACCCTCTCAAAATGCTTCATTGGGCGGTAAACGTTGGTTTGTTACTTTTATTGATGATTTCTCTCGTTATGTTTGGGTTTATACCATGAAGCACAAAGATGAAGTGCTCGATACCTTTCTTATATGGAAGAAAATGGTAGAAACCCAAACGGGAAGGAAGATTAAGAGGCTCAGATCTGATAATGGAGGAGAATACAAGTCAGACCCATTTCAGAAATTTTGTGAGAATGAAGGGATTGTCAGACATTTCACAGTCCCAGGCACGCCACAACAAAACGGTGTTGCTGAACGCATGAATCGTACTTTGGTAGATAAAGTTCGCTGCATGTTATCTCATTCTGGACTGAGCAAGGCATTTTGGGCTGAAGCTTTGTCATATGCCTCTCATATCATCAATCGACTTCCTGCAACAGCACTAGATGGCATAACTCCCAAGGAGGTATGGTCTGGACACCCCGTTTCAGATTATGATTCTCTGCGCATTTTTGGATGCACTGCATATTTCCATGTGAAGGAATCCAAACTGGATCCTAGGTCTAAGAAAGCGATTTTCATGGGCTTTAGTGAAGGAGTTAAGGCTTTCCGACTATGGAACCCTGATACAAAGACAATTGTCAAAAGTCGAGATGTAACTTTTGATGAATCTGTGATGTTAAAGCATACAGTTTCTGATAAAGAAATTCGCGTTCCAGATTTGCCTCAGCAGGTGGAGTTAGATATTCCAGTAACTCCTAGCAAGTCAGCAGAGATATCCAGTCATCCTGAAGAAGACGATGAGGAAATCTCAGTTGAGGTGGAGGCTCCAGGAACAGACATCAGTGAAGAACCAGATTCAATTGCCACCAATCGACCTAGAAGAGAAATCCGCAAACCTGCTCGGTACACTGACATGGTTGCATATGCATTTCCAGTCACCGGAGACGATATTCCATACAATTACAAAGATGCTATTCAGAGTATGGAAAGTGATAAGTGGAAAATGGCAATGAATGAGGAGATGACATCACTCCATCAGAATCAGACTTGGAAGTTGGTTCCACTTCCGAAAGGAAAGAAACCAATTGGCTGCAAATGGATTTTCGCTAAGAAGGAAGGCTCTCCCAGCACAGATGATATCCGATACAAAGCCAGACTGGTAGCAAAAGGCTACGCTCAGAGGGAAGGAATTGACTACAATGAGGTATTCTCACCTGTTGTTAAGCATTCGTCAATTCGAATATTATTGGCTTTGGTTGCACAGTTTGATCTCGAGTTAGCCCAACTCGATGTCAAAACTGCTTTTCTGCATGGTAATTTGGACGAGGAGATATATATGTCTCAACCAGAAGGATTCAAAGTACCAGGAAGAGAGAATTGGGCTTGCAAGTTGAGCAAGTCACTGTATGGCCTGAAGCAGTCACCGAGACAGTGGTACAAGCGATTTGACAGCTTCATCCAAGGGCAAAAATATACTCGGAGTCAGTTTGATCATTGTGTCTACTATCGCAAACTTCAAGATGGTACATTTATCTACTTGCTTTTATATGTAGATGATATGTTAATCGCATCTAAAAGCAAGGTGGAGATCAACAAGCTCAAGGCTCAGTTGAGCTCAGAGTTTGAAATGAAGGATCTTGGAGAGGCCAGAAAAATTCTCGGGATGGAGATAACTCGAGACAGAGCCAAAGGCAAAATCTGTTTGACTCAGACTCAGTACTTGAAGAAAGTTCTTCAAACTTTTGACATCGGCAATGACACAAAACCTGTGAGCACACCATTGGCACCACATTTCAAGCTAAGTTCATCAATGTCACCAAATTCCGAGGATCAGAAGAAGCAAATGGAGAACATTCCATATGCAAATGCAGTTGGTGCCTTGATGTATGCTATGGTGTGTACCCGACCTGACATTTCACATGCTGTAAGTATGGTAAGTCGTTACATGCACAACCCCGGTAAAGGCCACTGGCAAGCAGTAAAGTGGATTCTACGGTACATTCATGGTACTGTAGATATTGGTTTAAAGTTCGAGAGAGATATGAAAAGTTGTAAGCATCTAGTCGGATATGTGGATTCGGACTATGCTGGAGATCTTGACAAGCGCAGATCTACTACTGGTTATGTTTTCACTATGGCAGGAGGACCAGTGAGTTGGAGATCAACACTACAGTCAACAGTTGCTTTGTCTACTACAGAGGCAGAGTACATGGCAGTAACAGAAGCTTTCAAGGAAGCAATCTGGCTTCATGGATTGACTAAAGACTTGGGAATTGTGCAGAAGAATGTTGAAGTTTTCTGCGACAGCCAGAGTGCCATTTGTTTGGCAAAGAACCAAGTTCATCACAGTCGAACGAAGCATATTGATGTTCGTTTTCATTTTGTTCGAGAAATTGTAGAAGATGGGAGTATTCTTCTGCAAAAGATCAAGACTGCAGATAACCCCGCAGATATGCTTACAAAGGTGGTTACAGGGATCAAGTTCCAACATTGTTTGGACTTGATCAACATCTCATGAGCTCGGAGTGCCTAAGGGCACTAATGGAGGCAGCAACAGTTTTTTTTTTTTTTTGAAAGAAGCTTGCTATCTGTAGAGAAATTGCAGGTGTGTGGGGAGTCCTGTTCCACATGAGGTGGAGGTGGAGATTTGTAGGGGACCACCCACATGTGGCTTGGCGTGGCAGACAAAGGGAGCTTGGCATGGCAGACAAAGGGGAGCTTGGCGTGGCAGACAAACAAGACTGCGTGGCAGACAACATGCGCCGAAAGTGCAGCCACGCGCCGCGCGCCGAAAGAGCAGCCACGCGCCGAATTTCTTGATTAAAATATAAATATATTATATTAATTATATATTTATAATTACGATATTACCCCGAATACACCTATAAATAGGACTCAACTTCAGTATTCAAAATTCATTCCTGAGAGTTAGAGAGTTCTATTCTGTAAGATCTACTTAAGAGATCTAATCTGTAAGTTTCACCTAAGGGTGTACTCTGTATTCTCTTTTAATACAAGTTTGCTGTCTCCCGTGGACGTAGGCAATTTGCCGAACCACGTTAAATCTGTTGTCTTGTTTTTCCTTTCATACTTTACTTCGATTCCGCACTACATCAATATGTTCCAAAAAAAAAAAAAAAAAAAACAAAAGCTTAATGGCAACAGGCTGTCTTCAAGCTAGAAAGATATCAAAGATGCGTCGGCAATGACGTCAAATGCTCAAAGTTCATCAAATCCTCATGTAAGTCTCTCTCTCTCTCTCTCTCTCTCTCTCCGTATATATATCGAAGTAAGAAGAGGAAGATCTGTTTGTTTTTTAAGAATGGAGAGCAGAGTCAATAGAAGAAGCCATGTTCTAGTTCTTTCATATCCAACACTGGGTCACGTAAACCCAATGCTTCAGTTCTCTAAGCGCTTGGTTTCCAAAGGTCTCAATGTCACACTTGCAGTCACTGTCTTCATAGCAAAATCCATGCAAACTAAAACATGCCCAGTACCAGTCGAGACAATTTCTGATGGATTTGATGAGAATGGTATCAAACAAGCTGAAAGCCTCGAGGCCTACTGTTCTACATTCAAAACCGTTGGCTCCCGAACCTTAGCCGAGCTCATTGAAAAGCTTCAGAGCTCGAGTGATGATTTTATAAGCTGCCTTGTGTACGACTCCTTGATGCCTTGGGCTCTTGATGTAGCTAAACAGTATAATTTAGTTGGAGCTTCCTTCTTCACACAATCTTCTGCTGTTAATACCATATATCACCAAGTTCAACAGGGACTACTGGAGATTCCTGTGGCCAGTCGGGTCGTTTCGGTTCCTGGATTGCCACCCTTTGAGGTTTCTGAGTTGCCTTCTTTTGTTTCCTCACCTGAGTCTTCCCAAATAACGCTTACTCTTCTGTTGGACCAGTTCATCAATATTGACAAGGCAGATTGGGTTCTTGTTAATACCTTTGACAAGTTGGAGCATGAGGCAAGTGTTTCAATCTATAAATACATATCTCTTTATCTTCTAAAACATTTACTAGATTTTTTATTTTTATTTTTTCATGCATATGGATTATAAATTCAAGCTAATTTGTTGTGGTGGAACTTGCACCAATAAAGGTATTGGATTGGACAAAGAAGGTGTTGCAAATTTTAACAATAGGACCCACTTTGCCATCTGGGTACTTGGACAATAGGGTTGAAGGTGATCGAGATTATGGATTTAACATATTCAAGCCAAGCAGTGAAGCTACAATGGAATGGCTAAACAAAAGGGAAGCTGGGTCTGTTGTGTATGTATCATTTGGGAGTGTAGCTGAAGTAAAACCAGAACATATGGAGGAAATAGCATGGGCCCTGAAAGAAAGAAACTGTTATTTCTTATGGGTGGTGAGGGCAACAGAAGAGAGCAAGTTACCAAGCAATTTCACCCGAGAAATTGCAGAATCAGAGAAGGGATTGGTAGTAACATGGTGCTCCCAATTGGAAGTATTGTCACATGAAGCAGTAGGATGCTTTGTGAGCCATTGTGGATGGAATTCTACACTGGAGGCATTGAGCTTAGGTGTTCCAATGGTGGCAATTCCATGTGGGAGTGATCAGCCTACTAATGCTAAATGCATTGAGGAAGTTTGGGAAATGGGGCTAAGACCTAATGTTAGTGAAAATGGGATATATGGAAGAGCAGATATAGAAGCATGTATTAGAGAAGTAATGCAAGGAGAAAAGGCTAAGGTTTTGAGAAGTAATGCAAGAAAATGGAAAGAATTGGCAAAGGAAGCATTAGATGAAGGTGGGAGTTCAGACAAGAACATTGAAGAGTTTGTCAACAAGCTATTGATTACCTGATTCTTACCTTGTAACGTCAAATTTCGAATGCACAAGTGCATGCTACCGGACAGAGTAGGAAAAGGTTGCTCCACTGAATTCCAGCTTTCCCGGTGACACCGCTATCCATTTCCAAGAACTAATAGTTCTATTGAATAGAAAAAAAAATTATGAATTCTATTAAATAAATTTGTCAATTCATTCTCTTCTATTAGTTATTTTTTATTTTTTATATGATATGATCATGTATGACAAATGATTCCATTAAATTAGACCTAACCATGGTGCTGAGGTTGAAGTTTTCTTTTGTTTTTGTTTATCTTGGGCATTCATGGCAGTACATGCCAAAACATTTTGCTTTCAGGTTTTGTTTTTATTCTGCCTTCTTGATTAAAAAAAAAGAAAAAAAGAAAAAGAAAAAAATCAATAGAGAAAAGCACAACAGTGAGCTTATTGCGTGTGCATTGAGTCATTGACCTCAAAGCCCTTCACTCACTTTCTCACATTACGTTACAGCAAAAACTGCTACTTTTGCATAAGATAAGACCAAACTTCTCTCCATCATCAGCTTGAAAGCTTTTGATGGTACTACTGATGCCAAATTGTATGAAGAATCAGTAAAGAAATGAGGAAGAATTGAAGAGAAAGGATAAAAGAGCAGAGGAAGCTGTTAAGCTTCTCTGAGTTGCAAAAGAAAACAGAGAGGAAACTGAGATCAATCCTGACCATTTGATCAAAACTGACTGCTCTGCTAATTAAGGGCTATTAGAAGGATGGAGAGCAGAGATAGCAGAGCCAACAGAAGAAGCCATGTTCTTGTTCTTTCATTTCCAGCCCAGGGTCACATAAACCCAATTCTTCAGTTCTCTAAGCGCTTGGCTTCCAAAGGTCTCAATGTCACATTTGTAGTCACTTCCTTCATTGCAAAATCCATGGAAACTAAAACATGCCCAGTACCAGTCGAGACAATTTCCGATGGATTCGATGAAAACGGTATCAAACAAGCTGAAAGCCTCGAGGCCTACTTTTCTACATTCAAAATTGTTGGCTCCCGAACCTTAGACGAGCTCATTGAGAAACTTCAAAGCTCGGGTGATGATCCTATAAGCTGCCTTGTGTACGACTCGCACTTGCCTTGGGCTCTTGATGTAGCTAAACAGTATAATTTAGTTGGAGCGTCCTTCCTCACTCAATCTTCTGTTGTTAATACCGTCTACCACAAAGTTCAACAGGGACTACTGGAGATTCCTGTGGCCGGTCAGGTTGTTTTGGTTCCTGGATTGCCACCCTTTGAGGTTTCTGAGTTGCCATCTTTTGTTTCCTCACCCGACTCTTTTCCAATTTTGCTGACTCTTCTGTTGAACCAGTTCATCAATATTGACAAGGCAGATTGGGTTCTTGTTAATTCCTTTGACAAGTTGGAGCATGAGGCAAGTGATGCAATCTATAAATACATGTATCTTTATCTTCTCTATCTCTCTCTCTATCTCTGTCTCACACACACACACACATGCTTGTTGATTAAAAACTCAAGCTAATTTGTTCTGGAACTTGAACCGATATAGGTAGTGGACTCGACGAAGAAGGTGTTGCCAATTTTAACAATAGGACCAACTTTGCCATCTGGGTACTTGGACAAAAGGGTTGAAGGTGACCAAGATTATGGATTTAACATATTCAAGCCAAGCAGTGAAGCTACAATGGAATGGCTAAACAAAAGGGAATCAGGGTCTGTTGTGTATGTATCATTTGGGAGCATAGCAGAGCTAAAACCCGAGCATATGGAGGAAATAGCATGGGCCCTGAAAGAAAGCAACTGTTATTTCTTATGGGTGGTGAGGGCAACAGAAGAAAGCAAGTTACCAAGCAATTTCACCCAAGAAATTTCTGAATCAGATAAAGGGTTAGTAGTGACATGGTGCTCCCAATTGGAAGTACTGTCACACAGAGCAGTAGGATGCTTTGTGAGCCATTGTGGATGGAATTCTACACTTGAGGCATTAAGCTTGGGTGTACCAATGGTGGCAATGCCACATTGGAGTGATCAACCTCCTAATGCTAAATGCATTGAGGAAGTTTGGGAAATGGGTCTAAGGCCTAAAGTTGATGAAAATGGAATATGCGGAAGAGCAGAGATAGAGGCATGTATTAGAGAAGTAATGGAAGGAGAAAAAGGCAAGGTGCTGAGAAGAAATGCCAGTAAATGGAAAGAATTGGCAAAGGAAGCATTAGATGAAGGTGGGAGTTCAGATAAGAACATTGAAGAGTTTGTGAACAAGATATTGATTATCTGATTCTTACCTTGTAATGTCAAATTTGGTATTCACGGAGAAATAGTAGTTTTAGCTAATCTTTGAAATTTGTGTCCAATGGTTGAAAATTAAAAATTGTATCCAAAATTCTATTGAATAAATTTATCAATTCATTACCTTCTACTATTTTTTTTTAAATGATATTATCATATATGACAAATGATTCCATTAAATTAGACTTAACAATGGTGCCGAGTGTTGAAGTTTTCTTTTGTTTTTGTTTGTCTTGGGCATTCATGGCATTACAGGCCAAAACATTTTGTTTTCAGGTTTTGTTTTTATTTCTGTCTTCTTCATAAAAATAAAAAAATAAAAAAATAAAAAAATAAAAAAAAGGAATAATAGTGAGCTTATTGCGTATGCAGTGACCTCAAAGCCCTTTTCCTATTCGCTTTCTCAAATTACATTACAGCAAAACTGCTACGTTTGCATAAGATAAGACCAAACTTCTCTCCATCTTCAGCCCTTTATTGCTTTCATTCAAGTTGTTTTATGTCTTCTTTGAATTTAATTATTTAGAAAGTTTGGAACTATTGTTATTTCTTTTCTTTTCTTGACCCTAAACTCTATGGAAAGTGAACCGCTTAAGGTTGATTCATTTCCTTCACCAGGACAATGACTAGGCAGAGACCCAAAAATAAATAGAAACCACTCATTTGTTACAAAGGTAGAGAAAACAGAGAGAGAATTATATCCAAATGAACAACTGATTACATCCTTAAATGGATAAATTAAATGAATAACATATTCTTCCCATTTGATGAGTAGGCAACCCTATTCACACTTAGTGGGCAACAACTTGATAGTGGGGATACAATATATATTATATAACACTCCCCCTTTGAATCCCCACTATATGTAGAATATGCCTCATTCAAACATTACTAGAGAAAACCCAGTAGAAAAAAGTCTAGTGAAGAAAAAAGAATACAATATTCTATTGAAATCTTATATTGTTAGGACTACCTCGTTAAAAATCTTGGTAGGAAAATCCAGTGGGACAAAACTATAGCGAAGGAAAAAAGAGTACAGTTCACTAAACAATAGCTCCCTTTTAATTCTCCTTCTCAAAATAACATAGTAGAATATACTTCTGTGTCTTTGCTTGAAAAATCTTTGAGCCTTTCGCATTTTAATATTGTGTATAATCTTCTTTGTAATTAACATAGCTTTGATAAATAGGTTACTTCATCTTATTTGCTTAGACTTCGACCTCGTCATTCTTCTGTAGCTTATATATGAAGAAGACCTTTTGTAAAATATGTTGGGTTATGCCTGCTTTAATATAAGCTTCTCATAATTGTACAATACAAACTGCATTGCCTTCTTATAATATTGTAAGAGAGTCTCTGATTGAAGATAATTCTCATGATTCTCGAGCATTATAACTTTTATCGATACACATTCTCGAATTGCTTTATGAATTACAATACTTTTCTGTATGATTTAAAGATGTAGCAATTATTGTTTGTTTCACAGATCTTCATGATATAACAATATCACCCTAAGTTAAATTATGCTTGAGATCGAGCATAATGGGGGTCTGACAAATATTCAGTATTTGCATATTCAACCAGTATTGTCTTTCTCTTTCTTGAGTAAGATAGACTTGCGTCGCTTGCTTTCTTGAAGATAATATACATCATGCTTAGCACCATTTTAATTTGGTGTAGAGTTATATCCTGCAAACATGTTAACACAGAAAACAATATTTGGTTTTGTATATAGTGCATCTATTGCACCATGACATAGTACTTCAAAACCAGCTAGCTCTTCATTATTTTAATGAAGACGAAAATCATCACTTTTAGTGATCTCACAATATTGGGGAATCTAATGGATGTGTTTTGTCCATATGAAATTTCTTAATACATTTGATAACATGGACAAACATTCTACTTTGAAAATTCTCAATCTGCTGGTCGAGACAACAATTTGTTTTTCCAATATCTTTCATCTCAAATTTCCCTTTGACAAACTCTTCAGGAGTCTTAACATATACAACAATAAGTAGATATATGAAATGAATAAAGTGCATATGCAAATATGATTGTTAGAATGCTCACTCATAACAATTATGAAAATGTATATGCATATTGATCAATATGAATATTAATGCAGTACGACCTTCAGGCCTTCTAGATCCTTCAAGGATCATCATTTTGAAGCTTCAAGTATAACTCTTAAATCTTTCAAGAATTTTCACGTATATCATTATTATCCATGGATTAATATATTTTATTATATATATCTAATATGATTTACCTCCTTAGGTATTAGAACTTCTGGTTCAGATAGATCTTGATTTTTCAACGAGTTTAGTTATATTTGAACTTGCTCCTTTCCACCTTTTCAATGTCGACAATCTTTCATATTTTTATGGTTTGGGATCCCATAATATCAAATGACACTTTAAAATATTGTTAGGAGCAACATTAATATTTTCATTCCATAGCCTTCAAATGTGAATTGATTCAAATATAAACGGATTGAGAATTCTCTAATATTTATTTCTTTCAAGAGTATAAATTTTCCAATCCATATCTCTTTATGAGATACACATACCAATTTAAGGTATATTTATTTTTCAATTTATATCTCTTCAGGAGATACACATACCACTTCAGGGTATATTTTTTTATGCAATATTTGTTTGCCAATATATTCCTTATTTCATAAAGCTTATACATTTATCAATCATTTGTATGTACTTTCCTCTTTAGGAAGTCGTGTCATTTGATTTAACCGGTCGACCACACTTGAGGTATGTCATTTGTAAATTGTCTTTAAGGACTAAATATAAATATATCAGTTAATTGATTTACAAATTCTTTTGCAAATGATTGATCATGTGAACTTATCATTTGAACTTATGGTTCACATTAGTTTATATTGCATTTCAAGCAATTTTTCATGTCATTCTTGTGACACTTTTATTTTCTCCCCCTAATGATGGGAAGATTGCCTTATATTGTCTTATATTGCATTCTACCAATTTTGCACGACTGGCTGATCTCCCCTAATAGCGGGAAAATTGTGTCATAAAAATGACTATTGTTATTATGAAAAATGTCATTGATGGACTTCAATCTTAGCCAATATATGTTTATGTCAAAGAATTTCTCGTTCCTAATCATAAATCGTTTAATTGACCTCAGAAGCCAAAAATTAAAATGAGAAATCTTTCCAAAATTAGTTTTTGCCCAAAATGAAGCAATGTGATATCTATTTTCCAGATACTCTTAAAATCGTCCAAGATCTTTTGGATCTACACGTATGTTATAAAATATCATTATTATGAAATTTTGCTTCATTTTGACAACATAATATTCGCTCTTCTAGAGCCAGCAATATATTTTCAATTCAATCACTTTCCTTTATTAAGGTTTGATAGATCAATTAAATATTTGGTGTACAACAAATACGTAACCAATTTTTCTCATTCCACACCTAAAGCAAACACATAGATACACTTAACATTTGGTTTATTCTGTAAACTTTTATCTTGTGCTACGATGAGATTATTCCACTTCTGGTGGAATGGAATTGATCTATTTCAAATATATGGTTGTAGTCATATTTCAATAATTGGAAACATCACGGTTCTCATAATATGGCTTTTGCCATATTCATCAATAATTATGACATTCTCATATTTATATGTCATTTATGATCAATAATCAAAATAATATTCACTTTAGGGAATGTTACAAAATCAAGTGGACGTGCATAGTAATCTTTATCACAATTTTACTTGAGAAGACTTCAACATTCTCTATATTGCTACTTCAAGAGCGCATACGAGGATAATATTATATTTTCTCAAAATATGTCTTCTTTAATATATAGTTTATCTCATGAAACTTTAATATTGCAACAACACATGCAATTCATTATTTGATCATAATAAACTTCGGGTTCATATGATTATAATATTGCAACTTCAGGTGCAATCAACCATAATAAACCTTTTCTACAGTTCTAGCTAGAAAATATTCTTTTCTCTGAATAACTTCAAGCTATAAAATATTTTCGGCACAACATTTTTCCATATGAATCAATGTATAACAACATAGCTTCGAGCTATGAACAAAATATATAAAATAATTCTTACATAGCTTTTAGCTATGTAATTCCAATAAAATATATCAAATAAAAGAATAAAACTTACCGCATGCAATAAAAATATGTGAAGTTTACCGCAATTTACTTATTGTAATCTAGATAGGTGGTCTCCTTGATCATAAATAAATGTTTTGTGTGATAGTGGCGCTACAGTGACGTCTAGTGGGTCTACCTTATTTGGTGTCATTCTTAACACCAGTCACAACATTATAATGTGGTTATTATATTTTAAATTTTTCCCCTTACAACCACCATTCATAACAGAGACCAATCTATATTATAGGTGATATCTATATTTTAAAATTTTCCCCTTACAACCTCCATCACCAGTGTCATTTTGGGTGGAGCAACGAAATGTGAAAATAAGTGTCTCGGCCCCATATTTATTTTAATAGGTCTTTGGGTATGTCACAAGTAGAGATGGAGGTTTTTTAAAAAAACGAGGTCATGTGTGCATTCACAAGTGGTAACCAATCTAGACATGCATAAGGTCTCGTAAAATAATTTTCATAATAAAAAAATATTTGAAGTACTTTTTGATTAGATCTTTGAAGAGTAATCGGTACCATCTGCGCACAAGGCGAGTAATGGGAAGAAGCAGAGCTTGTGAGCCGACCGACGACTTTTTTTTATTTTATATATATAAACTACGTTATCTTTGTCGACAACAATTTTTTTCTTCTTCCATTTTTTGGCACTTGCAAACTTTTTTTTTTTTTCCTGTTTCCTCCACTTGCTACTACTTGCAACCCCTTTTTTATTTTTTATTTTTTTCTATCGATAACACCACCACCATTTCTTATATTTTTATTTTATTATTATTTATTTTCCTTCTTTCATCCACCGATAACACCATCTTTCCTTATTATTTTTTATTATATATATATTTTTCTCTTCGTCTTTTTCCTAACTCTGCAGACCACCTTTTTTTTTGTTCTTTACTTCTTCGCATTCTTTGGTGATGCTCCGATCTCATCTTCGTCTTCTTTAGAAAGCCAACCAGTCTTCAAAACCTACATGCATACTCTCTTGTACCCTACCGAAGCCAAAGCAGTGTGAACTGCGTTGATGTGCACGAACAACATATTATCGTACCGGAGATTCGTCACCTGGATCCACTATCCCTTGGTTCAGTTGAAACATAACGTAATCCAGAGCTACTTGCTTCATACTCGCCTTGTAAGCGAAGAACGGATACGCGTTGATCAACATAGACGAACTCGTTTTCACATGGAAGTTCAAGATCTGAATAATACAGTTCCTCAGATCTCGCCGGAACGCTCTGCAAGAAACTGCATTTCCACATCATGTTAACGAAATCATGTCTCATGTAAAACTTCTCGCCACAAAAATCTAACACTCCCCCTTGATGGTCCACCTCACGTTTCACGTGGGTGGCCAAGCTATTGAATATGCATGGAACAAAGCATGACTTCACGTGGGCTGGTGGGCAGCCAACAACCATCAAGCTTCACGTGGGGTGGCTGAAATTTTCAGCATGCAACACGTGGGCTGGTTGGCTCTATATATAGCCATTGTTTCATTCTTATAAATCATCGGAGGAAGAGATCATTAATTCTAGAGATATCTATTAGGAGAGCCTCAAAGAGAATTTATTTGAGAAGAAAAAGTGTGAGCCAATTTGTGAAGTGTTATCCACAAATTGAAGATACATAGGTATTGTGTATTTGTGAGAGATCCACCGAAAGGTGACATTTGTAATCCCATTTTTTATAGTGAAAGTTTCTTAAAGCGGCCTACGGGTCCCGTGGTTTTTTACCTCATCTTTAGAGGGTTTTTCACGCTAAAAATTGTTGGTGTTATTTTGTTGTATTTTTAGTTTGGGAAATTATTCTGGGATTGTATAATTTATTTCTTTACAACCATCGATTTTCCCAACACCCCTGACGAGCTTGATGCTACTTCAATCAAGGCGTCAATAACGAACAAGACGCTGATAATAGAAGTGGTGAACAAAGCTTATGTTGAGGGGAAAAAAAATTGATGCTTGAGGAGTGTTATATTTCGTTCGACTACCGTCTCCTCCGATCAACGAGTAATCGGAAAGTTCGAACTCCGGCATGCCTTTTTCTTACAAAGTCATGAAGTCAGGCATAGTGATAGTAGCTAGTGGTGGTGGCGTGGCTGCGACCGTGGACGAGGCTCTGAAGTGGTGGTGCAGGAACGCCGGTGCTGGTAACATCGGACCTCTAGTTGGAGTCAGACGGTCTTGGCGAACCACTTGCACCACCAGATCATGTCCACTTTAGAGAGAAGATCAAACTAACAAGAAAGCTTTAAAGAGAAGATCAAACTCATTTTTATTTTCTTCCATTTTTCATTCGTTTATGTGTTCTTGCCTACTAATTCTATTGAAACACATGGTGTGGTATTGTCGGCACCAACCAACGCTTCGCCTCGTTGGTGCCGACAGTAGTAAAAGCAGATCTGATGGCGGTGAGTTCTTTTTTGAGTCTCGTGCACTTTTCTTCGTTTGTAAACGAAGCCGTCGTCGTTGCAAAACCCGATTCTTAGAGAAAACAGAGAAAATTGCTTTGGAACGAGAATAGCTTAGGTTCAGACGAGCGTGTTGATTCGGCGGTGGTTAACATGTTGACTGAAACTGCGGCAATTCGGTTGAGGTCAAAAGTTGTGGAGAGCGGAGTTTTGGAGAGTGTTGCGGAAGATCTTGGTCGGAGGTTGACGACAGCTTTGAGCAAGAGACTGTCTTTTTGTCTTTTATTTTTTTACTCAATTTACATATGTTTCTGCTGGCTAATGTTAGCTAACTCTTATATAATATATATTGATTGTAGTGATAACATCAAAGGAACCAAGTTTTTCATGAGCATCTTATTATTCACTTTGTCTATCAAGTCTCCTAGGTAATTTGCAAGGATGAGAGAAGCCAGAAAAAGTGTGGAATCGAGTGAAAGTTAGTTTTAGCATGTAGAGTTAAGTTGTTAGAGGAGAGTAATAAAATGGGTAGCAAGAAAAGAGCTATAAACCCCCAGTTAAGTTGTTAGAGGAGAGTAGTAAAATGGGTAGCAAGAAAAGAGCTATAAACCCCCAGCTTACCTACCAAGTACCTTTCATATTTTAATACAGGTCAAGGGCTTTGAGGTCACTGCATACGCAATAAGCTCACTATTGTTCCTTTTTTTTTTTTTTTTTTTTAATGAAGAAGGCAGAAATAAAAACAAAACCCGAAAAAAAATGTTTTGGCCTGTAATGCCATGAATGCCCAAGACAAACAAAAACAAAAGAAAACTTCAACACTCGGCACCATTGTTAAGTCTAATTTAATGGAATCATTTGTCATTTATGATAATATCATTTAAAAAAAAATAGTAGAAGGTAATGAATTGATAAATTTATTCAATAGAATTGCTGCCATTATTTGATCATAATAAACTTCAACATTTTCTACAGTTTTAGCTAAAAAATATTCTTTTCTTTGAATAACTTCAAGCTATAAAATATTTTTGGCACAACATTTTTTCATATGAATCAATGTATAACAACATAACTTTGAGCTATGAACAAAATATATAAAATAATTCTTACTTAGCTTTTAGCTATGTAATTCCAATAAAATATATCAAATAAAATAATAAAACTTACTGCATGCAATAAAAATATGCGAAGTTTACCGCAATTTACTTATTGTAATCTAGACAGGTGGTCCCCTTGATTATAAATAAATGTTTTGTGTGATAGTGGCGCTACTGCATGTAGTGACGTCTGGTGGGTCCACCTTATTTGGTGTCATTCTTAACACCAGTCTCACAATTATAATGTGGTTATTATATTTAAAATTTTTCCCCTTACAACCATCATTCATAATAGAGACCAATCTATTTTATACATAGGTGATACATATATAGTCTAGCAGTACTACCATCATTCAACCACTATTATTATTATTATTATTATTATTATTATTATTATTATTATTATTATTATTATTATTATTATTATTATTATTATTATTATTATTATTTTCTTTCTTTGCTAGCACACCACCATCACCAATGTCATTTTGGGTGGAGCAACGAAATGTGAAAATAAGTGTCTCGGCCCCATATTTATTTTAATAGGTCGCTCGATATGTCACAAGTAGAGATGGAGGCTTTTTAAAAAAACAAGGGTCATGTGTGCATTCACAAGTGGTAACCAATCTAGACATGCATAGGGTCTCATAAAATAATTTTCATAATAAAAAAATATTTGAAGTACTTTTTGATTAGACCTTTGAAGAGTAACCGATACCATCTGCGCATAGGCTAATAATGGGAAGAAGCAGAGCTTGTGAGTCGATCGACGACTTTTCTTTATGTTATATATATAAACGACGTTATCTTTGTCGACAACAATTTTTTTCAACCCCTTTTTTATTTTTTATTTTTCTCTATCGACAAAAACACCACCTTTTCTTATATTTTTATTTTATTATTATTTTTTTTTCCTTCTTTCATCCACCAATAACACCATCTTTCCTTATTATTTTTTATTATATTTTTT
The DNA here is from genome assembly GCA_035771175.1 of Paratinospora sagittata. Classification (NCBI taxonomy): domain Eukaryota; kingdom Viridiplantae; phylum Streptophyta; class Magnoliopsida; order Ranunculales; family Menispermaceae; genus Paratinospora; species Paratinospora sagittata. Next base: position 57,248,787 of record CM069595.1, read on the forward strand.
TTTTCTCTTTGTCTTCTTCCTCACTCTGCAGACCACCTTTTTTTTGTTCTTTACTTCTTCGCATTCTCCGATGACACTCCGATCTCATCTTCGTCTCCTTTAGAAAGCCAACCAGTCTTCGAAACCTACATGCATACTCTTTTGTACCCTACCGATGCCAAAACAGTGTGAACTGCGTCAATGTGCATGAACAACATATTATCGTATCAAAGATCCGTCGCTTGGATCCACTATCCCTTGGTTCAGTTGAAACATAACGTAATCCAGTGCTACTTGCTTCGGACTCGCCTTGTAAGCGAAGAACGGATACGCGTTGATCAACATAGACGAACCCGTTTTCACATGGAAGTTCAAGATCTGAATAATAAAGTTCCTCAGATCTCGCCGGAACGCTCCGCAAGAAACTGCGTGCGTTTCCACATCATGTTAACGAAATCATGGCTCATGTAAAACTTCTCGCCCTGGAAATCTAACACTCCCCCTGACGAGCTTGATGCTACTTTGAGCAAGGTGTCAATAATGAACAAGACGCTGATAATAGAAGTGGTGAACAAAGCTTATGTTGAGGGGAAAAAAATTGATGGTTGAGGAGTGTTATATTTCATTCGACTACCATCTCCTCCGATCAACGAGTAATCGGAAAGTTCAAACTCCGGCATGCCTTTTTCTAACAAAGTCATGAAGTCAGGCATAGTGATAGTAGCTAGTGGTGGTGGCGTGGCTACGACTGCGGTGGCGGCGGCGGCTCTGCAGTGGTGGTGCAGGAACGCCGGTGCTGGTAACATCAGACCTCTAGTTGGAGTCGGACGGTCTTGACGAACCACTCGCACCACCAGATCATGTCAACTTTAGAGAGAAGGTCAAACTAACAAGAAAGCTTTAGAGAGAAAATCAAACTACTTTTTATTTTCTTCCATTTTTCATTCGTTTCCGTGTTCTTGCCTACTGATTCTACTGAAACACATGGTGTGGTATTATAGGTGACGACCAACGCTTCGCCTCGTCGACGCTGACAGTAGTAGAAGTAGATCTGACGACGATGAGTTCTTTTTTGAGTCTCGTGCACTTTTCTTCGTTTTTAAACGAATCCGTCGTCGTTGCGAATCCTGATTCTTGGAGAAAACAGAGAAAATTGCTTTGGAACGAGAATAACTTAGGTTCAGATGAGCGTGTTGATTCGGCGGTGGTTAACATGTTGACTGAAACTGTAGCGATTTGGTTGAGGTCAAAAGTTGTGGAGAGCTGAGTTTTGGAGAGTGTTGCGAAAGATCTTGGTCAGAGGTTGACAAAGTGTGGTTTCCGGCAAAGCCCATATTCAAATCTAGTTACGGAGTTATACCGCGGTGACGAGAACCACATCATCACCGTGGACCTAGCATGATGTCAATCAACCTTGATCTGAAGAGGGTCACCGGAAGAGGGAAATAAGATAAGGGACTTTGTAAGAGTTTGGAGAGCAGATCTGTTGCGATTTCGACATCTCCTGTCATATCTCCAACGATGGCACCATTAGAGAACATCGTGCCGATAACGTGTTATAAACGGAGAGAAAACACAGAAAGAATTATATGTTTCTCTTCATTGATTGATCTAAATGAACAACTGATTACATCCTTAAATAGATAAATTAAATGAATAAAATACTCTTCCCACTTGATGAGTGGGCAACCCCGTTCACACTTAGTGGGCGACTGTTAGAGTAGTATTATATATAGTTACTTTGGTATGTTGTTATTAGATTAGGGTACTTTAGTAATTATGCCTTTAGGCTATATAAGCCATTTATCTTCATTGTAATTGTTGTTCTTTCTAACAAATCTAATGAAACCCTAACACTCTAGCTAGTTTTACTTTCTTCTCTTCTCTTTCTTCTTTGCATTGTTATCATGGTATTAGAGCAATAATTGACATGAGACCTTTGATTGTTGGTATAAAAAAGTTGGATGGTTTGTAGATTTTTTTTATTAATGAGTACTGTTCACGATACTGTTCTCGGCACTGTTCATCGACGCTGTTCATCAGCACTTCTTATACGAAGAAGAGTACTACGTTCATGCCGGTTTCAGCAACAGATTTTGCATTATTATCACCGTGAGGAAGACACGTGGAATGGGTGCATCTTTTGGAGCTAATTGGCATTACTTTTGAGGTTGATTTTGGCTTGATTTTGCACCGTTTTTGTCACACCCTGGGTTGCACAGCGTGCCCCCTACCCAGGTGCGGGCGCACCACCGCAGTAGAGAACGCCTAGCCATTATATATCCACAGTATTGTCTTCATTGGGGTCCACAGAACACTGCACGCACCCAACGACCTTTGTCCTTTCCCTATGCAGAACACTGCACAGTCCAGGGGCCTCCCCCAAGTTCGAACTCGCAACCTCTTCCTCATAAGGTTAGATTTTGCAACTTGAGTATCCATTGAACCGGGGCCTCCCCCAAGTTCGAACTCGCAACCTCTTCCTCATAAGGTTAGATTTCGCAACTTGAGTATCCATTGAGGTCCCCTGGACTGTGCAGTGTTCTGCATAGGGAAAGGACAAAGGTCGTTGGGTGCGTGCAGTGTTCTGTGGACCCCAATGAAGACAATACTGTGGATATATAATGGCTAGGCGTTCTCCACTGCAGTGGTGCGCCCGCACCTGGGTAGGGGGCACGCTGTGCAACCCAGGGTGTGACAGTTTTGGATGTTAATTTTGGTCCTACAACATTTTGGGGTTGATTTTAGGTGGGCTGAATTAAGAGATTGATGTGGCATGGTTGTGGGACCTTAAGCAATGTCATCTTGGTCATTGAATCAAGATGAAAAGGAAACAAGTGCAACAGATTTAAGATCATTCATTGGAGTTGTTTGAGAAACTCTTCTTGCTTTGATAAATTTGGATATTGGTTAATTACCTCGATTTTGAATTTGTTGATCTAAGTTTATTTTGGAACTTGGATAAGTTTGGTAATTAGTTTTTTTTGTGGTGACTATTATAGCAAGCAATATTGAGTGTATTGGATATAAGTGGTAGGCAGTTCCCTACTATACAATCGCATGCCATGTCTGTCTCTTTTTTTGTAGGTTTGTCTTCAAACCCCCAAGGTATATCTCAGTCCACTTGGGTCTTTGACTATGGTGCTTCTCAGCATATGTCATGTGATCCATCCTCTTTTATCTCCTTATGTCCATCCAGATCATTTTTATCTGTCATGACAGCTGATGGCACTCCCATGCCATTAGCAGGTGTTGGTCGTGTTCTTACATCTCATTTGTCTCTTTCTGATGTTTATTGTATTCCAAAACTCAAGTTGAACTTAATTTCCATTAGCCAATTATGTGATTCTGGGTACTCTATTCATTTTTCACCTACCGCTTGCTATGTGCAGGATCCTCATTCCTAGGAACTAATTGGAAAAGGTCGTAGAGAGGAGGGATTATATATTTTGGAGCAACTGAGGGTTCCAGATGTAGCAGCCTCCAGTATTGATTTATCATCCTTTCGTTTGATCCCTACTTCTTCTGACTTTTATTTGTGGCATTCTAGATTAGGACATGTTTCCGCATCTCGTTTAAGATTTTTAGCCTTAAAGGGATAATTAGGAAATTTGCATTCTCATGACATTTCTGATTGTAGTGGTTGTAAATTGGCCAAGTTTTCAGCCTTACCATTTAAACAAAGTACTTCTATTTCTCTTGCACCTTTTGATCTAATTCATTCTGATGTGTGGGGACCTGCTCCTGTTGTGACAAAATGGGGGTCGAGATATTATGTTTCTTTTATTGTCGATCATACTCGTTTTTGTTGGGTTTATCTTATGAAAAGTCGTTCTGATTTCTTTGGCATTTATGCTGCATTTCGTGCTCTTGTCAAATCACAACATTCTGCTACTATTAAATGTTTTCGGTGTGATTTAGGTGGGGAGTATTGTTACGACGCCCCTGACGTCATGACCGGCACAATGTATTATACACTGTATATACTCATATACAATATACAATACACTGTCAGCCTTCACATAATCTCACAATCCTTTCCAAAATTTTTAGAAATTTCGACGGCACCTCCCCATAAAATGGACAATTCACAATTTTTCCTGATATACACAAATCAATTCAAATCAAATATATATAATCATTCCATTCCACCATTCATTCCATTCATTCACACATCAAATTCTCACATGATAGATACTTACGATCATTCCATTTCATCACACGCATAGTCTAACCCAAAAATGTCAAATAAAAATCCATGTACAACCCATCTATGTGATAATATATATATATATATATATATATATATATATATATATATATATATATATATATATGTAGGATGTGATATATATATATATATATATTCATTTGAAACTAAAGAAAATATAATTCATTTCCTTCGCATACACGTACATTAACAAAATAAGACTCTAACTCACGTATCTATTCTGGTGCTTTTTCCTTTTAACTCTGTACCTGAAATATTGAAGGAAATGGAGTGAGCAACCAATAGCTCAGTGAATATACTTCTTGATATGACAATTATATACATTTAGAAAAATATGACATTTCAAATCATTTCAAACAAGTATTAAATACATGCATCATTCAACGAATGTATTATACATGTCAACAACATACTTTCATGAGTTTTCAAGAAAATAATGCATCTTTTTTTTTCACAAAATCCACAATCTCCCTTCTTCAAGGCAAGAGAGCGGGTCTAACCCTTGTATGACCGTTACAAGGTAGCCACAGCCTCTCATTACCCAATTCACAGTCATTTCAAGGATCTCCAATCCTTGTTAGGACAGACCTACTGACAATGAGGTTATGCATAACACTCATCCGGGTCTAATTCCTAACGAAATGACACCAACTTGCCTTTGCAAGTCTTACATGCTTCAATGCTAAAAAGAAATCATTTATGAATGCAAATTAAAACCCAATGCAACATTATATGCATAGCATATTTACATTCAAACATTTTATATATATTAAAATGCCATACAAGAACCAAAATCAAGAAAATATACTCACAGTACAGGACTTTTCAACTTAAATACCATCACCGTCACTTTCGAGTCCAGCTCCAATTTAAATCCATGAATCCAACTAACTTAACATGTCACAATCACTCCATAATTCAATTTCATTTATTCATATCTATTTACATCTTCAATTTCTCAACTCACTTTAAATCATTAAGAATAAAGATCAACCTGAATAATCTTATACCCATTCTGTAAATTTAGATTCCAACTCACTTTAGGACTCATAAGTAGTTGAAAAAACTAATATCTCGTTTCTGTGGTCAATCTAGATATTTCCACAAGAAAGAACAGTGAAAATAGATTTCCCATTTCATATTTTCACTAATTCTCAGTTTATGTTTCTACTGGAACATATATCAATTTTATTAAAAATCTATAACATTCATAAAATTATTCTGTCCACATCGACACGTGTAAAATCACTCATTTTTATCATTCTACTACCATCAACGGGTATTTTATTGAGGTTTTACACGTTTGTGAATGTCACGACAATGAATTTTACTCACCAAAATCATATATTTAGTTATTAAAAATATCAAATCATATCCAAAAATCATGATCTTAGTATCAAAACGTCTGGAATTCAGTTCTCTACGATTCTATGATCTCAAACCGGAGTTTCATTGGATTCTAATTCCATTTTATTCACTGGATATGATCATAGTACTATTTACATCACTGTTCACGTCGTCACTATTCATTGGAAACATGTAAATTTTTGCTAAAATTGTCAAACGGTCTCCAAAAATCATGAACTTAGCATCGATGGACTCGCAACAGTGCATTATACCATTCTATAGCCTTCAACTGGAGTTTCATTGAGTTTTAATTGATTCAAAAGGTCTCCAATCGAAACTTTAAATTCCAACAAACTTCAAACGACTATAAAAATTCCAAATGAACACATAAATTCAATCTAACCATATATTTAAGGTTCCTACAGCCTAAGAAGTGTTTTCCAACCTTCCTAGCAAATTTTTATTCACGTTGGGTAAAAACTCCAATTTTTGAAAAGGCCGTAAAACGGCTCCACAACAAAAATTACTCCGAAAGAAAGGTTATATCTAGCTTAGATATGAATTTCACGAAGAAATAGAGTGAAAATCACTTACCACGAGTCCGAATTTGACGCGAATCTCACGTTTTCCCTTTTTTTTCTTTCCTTTCTCTCGTTCTCTGTTCGTTCTTTTCTCTCTCTTCTTCTTCTTCTTTTCGTTCTCCTTCTAGCAACTTCTTTCTCTTTTTATTTATTTTTTTATTGTTTTATTTTTGTCTTTCCTAAAAGGTGGAGAGAAAGAGATTAAAGAGGGAGAGTTTTTTTTTAATTTCTTTATTAAAACGTTGGAGAAAGAGAGAAATAGATTAGAAAAGAGAAATCTTTATTTTATTTTTTTCCCATGCTCCTCATGCCACCATTTAATTACTTTAACAACTTTTCATGCACTTCACAACCTCATTTAATTATTTAATCATCAACTCAATTCACATATTTAATTAACCAATCTCATAAATTACTCAATTTAATTTAACTCAATTTTTTAATTGTAACCACCCATATTAGATGATCCAATATGTATCATCTTCATTTTATAATTTTATTTATTTACTAATCATACACGCGTATATTTGGCTCATACGTATAAAATACATGTATTATATACACGCCTATATTTGGCTCATATGTATAAAATACGTGTATGATATATCTCGATATACGCGTAATTCAACGTATGTATTTAATTAAAATTACGGGGTGTTACAAGTACACTTCTAATGAGTTTTTCGAATTGCTTGCGTCTGATGGTACTATGCATCATTCTTCTTGTACTGACACCCCACAATAGAATGGTGTTGCTGAAAGAAAGCACAGACACATTGTTAAGACTGCCCCGTTCTCTCCTTTTGTCGGCTTCTATTCCAAGTGAATTTTGGGGAGAGGCAGTTCTCACCGCAGTTCACCTGATTAATAAAATCCCAACATCTCACACTTCAGGTCTCTTTCAATTTGAGAAATTATATGGTCATACTCTAGACTATTCTTCTTTGTGATTTTTTGGATGTACTTGTTTCGTTCTTCGACCTCATGTTGAGTGCAATAAGTTATCTTCGCGCTCAGCTCTTTGTGTTTTCCTTGGTTATGGTGAGGGACAAAAAGGATATCGTTGTTTTGATCCTTTTGAGCAAAAATTGTATGTTTCTCGTCATGTTTTATTCCTTGAACATATTCCCTTATTTTCTATTCCTGCCATCTCTCACAATGTCACTAAGTCTGATCTTATCTGCATAGATCCATTTTCAGATGATAATGATAGTTTGCATTCTCACATGCCTTCCTCTATAGACCATCCTGCCACTCACTCTCATTTGCCTGTTCGTCCTTTTCCTAACCATTTCTCTCGCAGGGATAAAAGTATGAGTTCTGCAGGTTCTGATGTACCACTCACAAATGCTTTAGATGCTCAACCCTCAGTTGATAAGGGTGTCTCCTCCTTCCCTACAACAACCCAAGCACCTCCTGAGATTGTGGATCCTCTTCCCACTCGTTATCCACAACGTATTCATAAGTCTACCCAATTGCCAAATTTTTCTTATTCATGTTATTCACATTCATTTTCTTCCTTCTTAGCATCTATTCATAATCTTTCTGAGCCTCTTTCTTATAAGGAGGCAACTCTTGACCCTATATGGCAACAGGCTATGACCGAGGAAATTTTTGCTTTACATAAGACAACAACTTGGGATTTGGTGCCTCTCCCTCCTGGTAAAACTGTTGTTGGTTATCGTTGGGTTTACAAGATCAAAACCAAGTTTGATGGCTCAGTTGCTGAATATAAGGCAAGACTAGTTGTAAAAGGGTTTACTCAACAATATGGTATGGATTACGAGGAGACTTTTGCCCTAGTTGCAAAGATGACTAGGGTTTGCACTCTTATTGCAGTAGCTTATGTTCGTCAGTGGCCTCTTTCTCAAATGGATGTAAAAAATGCTTTTTTGAATGAGGACCTTAAAGAAGAAGTCTGTATGGAACCTCTTCCAGGTGTTGCTCATAAACCTAGGGAAGTATGCAGGCTTAAGAAAACATTATATGGATTCAAACAAGCTCCTAGAGCTTGGTTTGAGAAGTTCGTCACAGTGATTGCCTCTCTTCATTTTAGGCTCAATGATTCTGATTCAGCTTTGTTTGTCAGGTCTACATCTGCAGGAAGCATTCTTATTCTATTATATGTCGTAGACATGATTATCACTGGTGATGATATGGATGGGATTGTGGAATTGAAGATAGCATTGGCCCATCTATTTGAGATGAAAGACTTGGGTTTTCTACGCTACTTCTTAGGCATTGAGTTAGCTTCCTCTCCTAAGGGTTATCTCCTTTCTCAGTCCAAGTACACTATTGATGTCATTCAATGAGCCCGTCTTACTAATACTCGGACTACCGATACTCCTCTTGAGCAAAATATTAGATACATCCCCTCAGATGGAACTCCTTCTCGATATCGCACTATTGTTGGCAACTTAGTTTATCTCACCATCACTCGCCCAAATATTGCATATGTTGTTCATGTTGTCAGTCAGTTTGTTGCTTTCCCTACTACAGTTCACTGGGCTATTGTTTTTCACATTCTTCGGTATTTTCGTGGCACCTTATATCAGAGTCTTCTACCTCCATCCACCTCATCCTTGGAGCTTCGTGCATACTCTGATGCTGATTGGGCTAGTGATCATACAGATCGCAAGTCAATTATAGGATTCTGCATTTTCTTAGGAGATTCTCTTATTTCTTGGAAAAGCAAGAAACAATATGTTGTTTCTAGGTCTTCTATTGAAACTGAGTATCGTGCCATGGCATCTACCACTACAGAGATTGTATGGTTGCACAGATTACTTGTTGATATGGGTATTTCTATTACTTCTCCCACTCCTATGTATTGTGACAATCAGAGTGCTATACAAATTGCTCACAATTCAGTCTTTCATGAACAGACGAAGCATATTGAAATTGATTGTCATTCACTCGTCATCACTTGCAACGTGGCACCATCACCTTGCCTTTTGTATCCTCATCCTTGCAGCTTGCAGATTTTTTTATGAAGTCACACTCCAATTAACCCTTCAAATTTCTTGTTGACAAACTCTCGATGCTTCTTGTAGCTGCATCTTGAGTTTGAGGAAGGATGTTAGAGTAATATTATATATAGTTACTTTGGTATGTTGTTATTAGCTTAGGGTACTTTAGTAATTATGCCTTTAGGCTATATAAGCCATTTATCTTCATTGTAATTGATGTTCTTTCTAGCAAATCTAATGAAACCCTAACACTCTAGCTAGTTTTCCTTTATTCTCTTTTATTCTCTTTCTTCTTTGCATTGTTATCAGCAACAAATTGAGAGTGACGATACAACATATATTATATAACATCATTATCATTATCAAACATATCTTAAGTATTGAGGAGTTGAATAAGAGGCTTGAACAGTAGGACCTGAAATGCTATAATGTGCCAAATACCAATGATAGAAAAATATGATCTCATCAAATTTATAATGCTACAAAGTACCAACAACCCATGTTGCAAATTAAGATGTTGGCTCGCAAATCTTAGCTAATCTTGTTAAGAAATATGAGAAAACTTGCAACCCTCTCAATAGTTGTATTATATGTGATTCAACTTGTCCATGGGCTTTAGATATAGCCAGAAAACTTGGCATTCATTGCTAGAGCTTCATTTTTCACTCAATCTTGTTGTGTGAGCTCCATATATTATCATGTATACTGAGGGAAATTGACTGTCCCAATTGCAGATCCCGTAGTTTCTATTCCTCCTGGACTTCTGCCACTTAGTCCCCGCGATTTGCCTACTTACAATTATGATTGCGAAGTGTTAACCAGTGTTTACAAGTTGCCTAAGTGTGGGGACCACTCACATGTGGCAGACAAGAATGGCAGACAAGCCGAAAGTGGAGCATGCGCGTGGGGACCACCAGCCGAAAGTGGAGCATGCGCGTGGGGACCACCAGCCGAAAGTGGCGCATGCGCGTGGGGACCACCCGAGTGGTTGTCTGGCCGAAAGTTTGTTTTAATTAATATTATAAATATATTAAAATTATATATTTATAATTACGAAATTACCCCTGATTACACCTATAAATAGAGCTCAACTTCAGTCTTCAAAATTCATTCCTGAGAGTCAGAGAGTTCTATTCTGAGATCTATTCTTAAGAGATCTAATCTGTAATATTCACCTAAGGGTGTAGTTTGTATTCTCTGATAATACAAGTTTGCTGTCTCCCGTGGATGTAGGCAATTTGCCGAACCACGTTAAATCTGTTGTCTTGTTTTTCCTTTCATACTTTACCACGATTCCGCACAACAAATTGGTATCAGAGCCAAGGTGAAGTTTTTGAAGAAAAATGGACACTGTCGAATTTTTCGAGACTGTGTCGAAATTTCGAGTTTCTGTAAAAGTGATCGGAACTGTTTTCTGATCACCCGTGGAGGTAGCTCTTGTTTCCAGGAGTCCAACGCAACAAACGGCGAGAAAAACGGACAAGAAACGAGTTCCCAGGAGCCGATCAAAGTTTGATCCCTGTACAGCATTTGATAGCACTGTTCACACCGGCACTGTCGTGCACTGTTCATACCGGCCCCGCGCACTGTTCACACCGCCCACAGCCGTGCGCTGTTCACACCGGCCCACAGCAGCGCACTGTTCACACCGGCCCGTGCACTGTTCACACCCGGCCCACAGTCTGCTACTATTCATCTCGGCCCAGTCCGATCAGGCCCATCCTTCCGACCCGTCACTGTTCATACAGGTCCAGCCCAAAAACAGTACCCACTGTTCATCTGGACCCATCTCAGCCCAGCCCGCTTAGGACTGTTCATCGGCCCAGTCTCCAGTTTCAGCCCGCCACTGTTCCTTAGGCCCAGTCCGCGTTCAGCCCGACACTATTCATCAATTCCTGTTGACCAACCATATCCGACTTATTTTTCGTCTGATTTCAGCAAAGTCAGACTCGTTTCCACCATTTTCGACCGTTCCGGACGCAACTGTGCAATCAGTTTCTGCAGATTCAGCTGCTAAGTTATTGATATAGCTTAGTTGGAGTTGTTTATCATTTTTCAAGCACTTTTCGGCGTCATAAATTATCTTCGGTCTTAATGGCGGGTGAAATCCCAAGCACAAGCAGACCTTGGCAAAGAAGTTCGATGCCCAACGCAAAGTTTGAGGTGGAGAAATTCAACGGCACCAACAACTTTGGCATGTGGCAATGCGAAGTTCAAGATCTCTTATTCCGGGAAGGATCACATATCGCCTTGGAAACCAAGCCCAAGGATATGTCCGATGATGATTGGTATTTCGTCAATCGTCAAGCTTGTGGAACAATCAGACTCTGTTTGGCCAAAGATCAGAAGTACTTTGTCATGAAAGAGACTATGGCAATAAGTCTCTGGAAGAAACTGGAGGACAAGTACATGACGAAAAGCGTAGAGAACCGCCTCTACCTGAAGAAGAAGCTCTATCGCTTTCAGTACAAGGAAGGTACTCCCATGAGTGAGCATCTTGATAAATTCAACAAGATTCTTGCTGATCTCCTAAATCTTGATGTTGACCCTCTTGATGAGGATAAGGCACTATTGTTGTTAAACTCTTTGCCTGAAAGTTATGAACATTTAACAACAACTTTGCTATATGGTAAAGATGAGGTTAAATTCAGTGATGTTTCAAATGCTTTCGTGAACAACGAGTATCGAAGGAAGGACCAACGCGATCACAAGGAAGCATCACCAGCAGCCTTGACGGTGTCCAGAGGCAGGGCTAACAACAAATCTGATAGATCCAGTGGGCGAGGCCGATCTCGCTCAAAGTCAAAAGGACCTTCATCACGTCAACGTCTTGGAAAGGATGAATGTGCCTATTGTCACCAAAAGGGGCACTGGAAGAAAGATTGTCCAAATAAGGGCAAGACAGATGCAAATGTAGCACAGAAAGCTGAAGAAGATTCTGCGTTCTCAGTTTCATATATAGACATTTAGTCTGATAGATGGATTTTAGATTCCGGATGTTCCTATCATATGTGTCCGAATCGCCATTGGTTCTCAAAGTTGGATGAGTTCGATGGAGGAGTCGTGGTCATGGGCAACAACAATACCTGCCACACAAAAGGTATTGGAACTATACGCCTTAAGATGCATGACGGTACAACAAGACGGCTCACGGACGTCAGATATGTTCCAGATCTGAAGAAAAATCTGATATCCTTAGGAGTCCTTGATTCCAGCGGTTACAAGGTAACCATTGAAGGCGGAGTTCTGAAAGTTGTACGTGGAGCATTCTTGGCTATGAAGGGTACTCAGAAAGGAAATCTTTATTTCCTTGATGGACACACAGTAATCGGAAGTGTCTCAGCTTGCACCAGTTCTAATGATGTTTCATCGGACACTTCCCGACTTTGGCACATGCGGCTCGGACATGTTGGAGAGAAAGCTCTTCAAACCTTGATAAAACAAGGTTCTCTGAAAGGTGCAAAGACTGGGAAACTTGACTTCTGCGAGCATTGTATCTTAGGCAAGCAGACGAGAGTCAAGTTTGGAACTGTTATCCACCGCACAAAAGGAACATTGGATTATGTTCATACCGACGTTTGGGGACCCTCTCAAAATGCTTCATTGGGCGGTAAACGTTGGTTTGTTACTTTCATTGATGATTTTTCACGCTATGTTTGGGTTTATACCATGAAGCATAAAGATGAAGTGCTAGATATCTTTCTAATATGGAAGAAAATGGTAGAAACCCAAACGGGAAGGAAGATTAAGAGGCTCAGATCTGATAATGGAGGAGAATACAAGTCAGACCCATTTCAGAAATTTTGTGAGAATGAAGGGATTGTCAGACATTTCACAGTCCCAGGCACGCCACAACAAAACGGTGTTGCTGAACGCATGAATCGTACTTTGGTAGAAAAAGTTCGCTGCATGTTATCTCATTCTGGACTGAGCAAGGCATTTTGGGCTGAAGCTTTGTCATATGCCTCTCATATCATCAATCGACTTCCTGCAACAGCACTAGATAGCAAAACTCCCAAGGAGGTATGGTCTGGACACCCCGTTTCAGATTATGATTCTCTGCGTATTTTTGGATGCACTGCATATTTCCATGTGAAGGAATCCAAACTGGATCCTAGGTCCAAGAAAGCGATTTTCATGGGCTTTAGTGAAGGAGTTAAGGCTTTTCGACTATGGAACCCTGATACAAAGACGATTGTAAAAAGCCGAGATGTAACTTTTGATGAATCTGTGATGTTAAAGCATACAGTTTCTGATAAAGAAAATCGTGATCCAGATTTGCCTCAGCAGGTGGAGTTAGATATTTCAGTAACTCCTAGCAAGTCAGCAGAGATATCCAACCATCCTGAAGAAGAGGAGGAAATCTCAGTTGAAGTGGAGGCTCCAGGACCAGACATCAGTCAAGAACCAGAATCAATTGCCACCAGTCGACCACGAAGAGATATCCGGAAACCTGCTTGGTACACTGACATGGTTGCATATGCATTTCCAGTCACCGGAGATGATATTCCATACAATTACAAAGATGCTATTCAGAGTATGGAAAGTGATAAGTGGAAAATGGCAATGAATGAGGAGATGAAATCACTCCATCAGAATCAGACTTGGAAGTTGGTTCCACTTCCCAAAGGAAAGAAACCAATTGGCTGCAAATGGATTTTCGCTAAGAAGGAAGGCTCTCCCAGCATAGATGGTATCCGATACAAAGCCAGACTGGTAGCAAAAGGCTACGCTCAGAGGGAAGGAATTGACTACAATGAGGTATTCTCACCTGTTGTTAAGCATTCGTCAATTCGAATATTATTGGCTTTGGTTGCACAGTTTGATCTCGAGTTAGCCCAACTTGATGTCAAAACTGCTTTTCTGCATGGTAATTTGGAAGAGGAGATATATATGTCTCAACTAGATGGATTCAAAGTACCAGGAAGAGAGAATTGGGCTTGCAAGTTGAGCAAGTCACTGTATGGCCTGAAGCAGTCACCGAGACAGTGGTACAAGCGATTTGACAGCTTCATCCAAGGGCAAAAATATACTCAGAGTCAGTTTGATCATTGTGTCTACTATCGCAAACTTCAAGATGATACATTTATCTACTTGCTTTTATATGTAGATGATATGTTAATCGCATCTAAAAGCAAGGTGGAGATCAACAAGCTGAAGGCTCAATTGAGCTCAGAGTTTGAAATGAAGGATCTTGGAGAGGCCAGAAAAATTCTTGGGATGGAGATAACTCGAGACAGGGCCAAAGGCAAAATTTGTTTGACTCAGACTCAGTATTTGAAGAAAATTCTTCAAACTTTTGGCATTGGCAATGACACAAAACCTGTGAGCACACCATTGGCACCACATTTCAAGCTAAGTTCATCAATGTCACCAAATTCTGAGGATCAGAAGAAGCAAATGGAGAACATTCCATATGCAAATGCAGTTGGTGCCTTGATGTATGCTATGGTGTGTACCAGACCTGACATTTCACATGCTGTAAGTATGGTAAGTCGTTACATGCACAACCCCGGTAAAGGCCACTGGCAAGCAGTGAAGTGGATTCTACGGTATATTCATGGTACTGTGGATATTGGTTTAAAGTTCGAGAGAGATGAGAAAAGTTGTAAGCATCTAATCGGATATGTGGATTCGGACTATGCTGGAGATCTTGACAAGCGCAGATCTACTACTGGTTATGTTTTCACTATGGCAGGAGGACCAGTGAGTTGGAGATCAACACTACAGTCAACAGTTGCTTTGTCTACTACAGAAGCAGAGTACATGGCAGTAACATAAGCTTTCAAGGAAGCAATCTGGCTTCATGGATTGACTAAAGACTTGGGAATTGTGCAGAAGAATGTTGAAGTTTTCTGCGACAGCCAGAGTGCCATTTGTTTGGCAAAGAACCAAGTTCATCACAGTCGAACGAAGCATATTGATGTTCGTTTTCATTTTGTTTGAGAAATAGTAGAAGAAGGAAGTATTCTTCTGCAAAAGATCAAAACTGCAGATAACCCTGCAGATATGCTTACAAAGGTGGTTACAGGTATCAAGTTCCAACATTGTTTGGACTTGATCAATATCTCACGAGCTCGTAGTGCCTAAGGGCACTAATCGAGGCAGCAACATGAGGAGATTGCAGGTGTGGAGGAGCCTTGATCCACATGAGGTGGAGGTAGAGATTTGTGGGGACCACTCACATGTGGCAGACAAGAATGGCAGACAAGCCAAAAGTGGAGCATGAGCGTGGGGACCACCCGCCGAAAGTGGTGCACGCGCGTGGGGACCACCTGCGTGGCAGACAAGCACGCGCGTGGGGACCACCCGCGTGGATGTCTGGCCGAAAGTTTGTTTTAATTAATATTATAAATATATTAAAATTATATATTTGTAATTACGAAATTACCCCTGATTACACCTATAAATAGAGCTCAACTTCAGTCTTCAAAATTCATTCCTGAGAGTCAGAGAGTTCTATTCTGAGATCTATTCTTAAGAGATCTAATCTGTAATATTCACCTAAGGGTGTAGTTTGTATTCTCTGATAATACAAGTTTGCTGTCTCCCGTGGATGTAGGCAATTTGCCGAACCACGTTAAATCTGTTGTCTTGTTTTTCCTTTCATACTTTACCACGATTCCGCACAACACTAAGGTATATTTACTATAGTTAAATGCCTGGGTTTAGATCTAGATTAACAAATATGTAGCTGCCATGTGTTCAAGGCAGTTACAAGTCTTGTATAAATTTCTGCTCTGTAACTCGTTTCCTTTGAGCTGCGTTAATAGAAAACCAGAGCATTCTCTCTAGCATTTTCCATTCCGTCATCTTATATATTATATATAGATTGAAGTGATATTATCAAAGGGTGTAACGTTTCACCTAATTTTCATTTGAATATTGTATATAGTTTTCCCTTCATAATGCAAAATTATCAAGGTGTTTAGCATCTTATTATCCAATTTTTCCAACCTAGTTAAGAAAAAGTTGTGAAATCCAATGAAAATTAGTTTAGAATGTAGAGTGAAGTTCTTAAGGGAAAGTATATAATAAAATGGGTACTTACCTACCAAGTAGCTTTCATATTTTATTATATCTGTTGCAAAAAAAAAAGGCCAATGAAAACACACTACAATGAATATATTAAATTCTCTTAAAAAGTCTAATATAGTACAAATGCCAACCTTAAAACACACATTTCAATAAAGCTAAAAATATTATGTGACATATCAAGCAATTGATATTGAATTTTCAAGCTATTTAGTATTTTCCTAATTAATATTCATCCACGCATTCTATAAAGTCTACATCACATTCTGTCATCACTTTATCAGGTTTTTAATTGGGAAAAAGACAATTTTCTTTTTAAACAAATCATCCTTCCCTAGAAATTATTCTAGTCTATATTTTACTATGCTGTTTCATAAGCCATGTGCTTGAAACACTTGCTTGGAGGGCAATCAAAGACACTTGCTTGGTGGGCAATCAAAGACTCATCTCTGAGAAGTATTTCCGTTTTTTCAAGCTTCCAACTAAATGGCAACGGGATTTCTGTCTTCAAGCTAGAAAACTACCAAAGATGCGTTGGCAGTGATGTCAAATGCTCATAGTTATCAAATCATCAGGTAAGTCTCTCTCTCTCTCTCTCTCTCTCTCTCTTTATATATATATATATATATACAATACTAGAATATTGAAGAAGGGAAAGACCGTTTTCTTTCCTTTTTGTTTTGTTTTTTGGGTAATTAAGGCACATTAGAAGAATGGAGAGTAGAGATAGCAGAGCCAATAGAAGAAGCCATGTTCTTGTTCTTTCATTTCCAGCCCAGGGTCACATAAACCCAACTCTTCAGTTCTCTAAGCGCTTGGCTTCCAAAGGTCTCAATGTCACATTTGTAGTCACTGTCTTCATTGCAAAATCCATGCAAACTAAAACATGCCCAGTACCAGTCGACACAATTTCCGATGGATTCGATGAAAACGGTATCAAACAAGCTGAAAGCATCGAAGCCTACTGTTCAACGTTCAAAATTGTTGGCTCCCGAACCTTAGCCGAGCTCATTGAGAAGATTCAAAGCTCGGGTGATGATCCTATAAGCTGCCTTGTGTACGACTCGCACTTGCCTTGGGCTCTTGATGTAGCTAAACAGTATAATTTAGTTGGAGCTTCCTTCTTCACTCAGTCTTCTGCTGTTAATACCATCAACCACCAAGTTCAACAGGGACTACTGGAGATTCCTGTGGCATGTCGGGTCGTTTTGGTTCCTGGATTGCCACCCTTTGAGGTTTCTGAGTTGCCTTCTTTTGTTTCCTCACCTGAGTCTTTTCCAATTTTTCTGACTTCCCTGTTGAACCAGTTCATCAATATTGACAAAGCAGATTGGGTTCTTGTTAATACCTTTGACAAGTTGGAGCATGAGGCAAGTGTTGCAATCTATAAATACATGTCTCTCTATCTTCTAAAACCTTTACTAGACTCTCTCTTTCTCTCTCTCTCTCTCTCTCTCTCTCTCTCTCTCTCTCTCTCTCGTGCTTGTTGATTAAAAATTCATGCTAATTTGTGCTGGAACTTGAACTGATATAGGTAGTGGACTTGGCGAAGAAGGTGTTGCCAATTTTAACAATAGGACCAACTTTGCCATCTGGGTACTTGGACAAAAGGGTTGAAGGTGATCAGGATTATGCAATTAACATATTCAAGCCAAGCAGTGAAGCTATGGAATGGCTAAACAAAAGGGAAGCATGGTCCGTTGTATATGTATCATTTGGGAGCATAGCAGAGCTAAAACCCGAGCATATGGAGGAAATAGCATGGGCCCTGAAAGAAAGCAACTGTTATTTCCTATGGGTGGTGAGGGCAACAGAAGAAAGCAAGTTACCAAGCAATTTCATCCAAGAAATTGCTGAATCAGATAAAGGGTTAGTAGTGACGTGGTGCTCCCAATTGGAAGTACTGTCACATAAAGCAGTAGGATGCTTTGTGAGCCATTGTGGATGGAATTCTACATTGGAGGCATTAAGCTTGGGTGTTCCAATGGTGGCAATGCCGCATTGGAGTGATCAACCTCCTAATGCTAAATGCATTGAGGAAGTTTGGGAAATGGGTCTAAGGCCTAAAGTTGATGAAAATGGAATATATGGAAGAGCAGAGATAGAGGCATGTGTTAGAGAAGTAATGGAAGGAGAAAAAGGCAAGGTGCTGAGAAGAAATGCCACTAAATGGAAAGAATTAGCAAAGGAAGCATTAGATGAAGGTGGGAGTTCAGATAAGAACATTGAAGAGTTTGTCAACAAGCTATTGATTACCTGATTCTTACCTTGAAATGTCAAATTTGGCATGCACCAAGAAAGAGTAGTTTTAGCTAATCTTTAAAATTGTGTATAATGGTTGAAATTAGGAGTGTTGCTTGTAGGGTGAGGTCATGATGAGTGTTATGCATTGTGTTTTGCTGTTTATGTATCGTGCTGGATTGTTGTTGTTTGCTTATATTTTGTGTTCTGTTTTGTACTGAGTACCCCTGGTACTCTACGCTTGTAATTTTTGCTATCAATACAATTATCGTTTACTCTCAAAAGTGTCTAATGGTTGAAAAAAAATTTGTATCCAACATATATTGCAGAAACTGTATGGAATAAATTGATTTATTTATTGGCTTCTAAGAGTTGTTTATTATATCATTTTTGGGAGATTGATGGAATTTATTGGAGTCCAATTGATGCTAATGATATGTTAAGGATCGAGAGACCCTTTGAGGAGGAGGAAGTACATGGCGCTGTTTCTTGCTGCGACGGTAACAAACCTCCATGTTCCCGACGGATTTACAATGGCATTTTTTCAAAAATCATGGGATATCATCAAACATGATAGCATGAGTGTGATGAATGAGCTTTACAGGAATGAAGTGGTTAAAATCAAGACAAATAAAACCTACATTTGTCTCATTTCGAAGAAAACATATTCTTGGCACCCTAGTGATTATAGGTCAATCAACTTAGTCACTAGTCTTTACAAGATCATTGCTAAAGTCTTCTATTTAAGACTTAGAACCATTCTCCATAAAACAGTTGCAGACACTCAATTTGCCTTCATCCATGATCGCGAAATTTTGGATGCTATTCTGATTGCCAACGAAGCTGTGGAGGATTATCGAGCTCGGTGGTTGCAAAGAGTGGTGTTTAAGGTAGATTTCGCTAAGGCCTATGATTCTGTGGATTGGGATTTCCTTGATTTTGTGACTGCTAAAAAAATAGTTCGGGGAAAGATGGCGGAAATGGATTAGTGGGTGCTTGAGATCAATGGCTTACTCAATTATTTTGAATGGTAAGCCGACTGACAAATTTGATTCAAAGAGTGGATAATGGCAAGGTGATCCCCTTTCCCCTTTCCTTTTCACCCTAGTGGCTGATGTCCTTAGTCGCGTGATGAAAAAGGTTTGCCTCTCTTCTATTGTTCGAGGTTTTGAAGTGGGTAGTTGTTTCTAAAATATCAAGGATGGATGGGTGGAAAAGAGGTTTTTTTTCGAGGGGGGAGGAAGACTCACTCTTCTTAATTCGGTTATGGCAGCCATTCCTACTTACTACCTGTCTTTGTTTAGAGTTCCTTGTGGAGTGGCCAAGGAGATTGAGAAGAAATTCAAGGTATGTTTCTGGAAAGGGGTTGATAAGAGCAGTGGTTCTCATTTGATCAATTGGAAGACAGTGCAAAAACCAAGGAATAAAGGTGGAATTGGAATTGGAAACATCATCTCAAGAAACAAATCCCTTTGAGCGAAATGGTTGTGGAGATTCCAAAAAGATCAACATTCTCTTTGGGGAAAGGTAATCATTAGCAAGTTTGCTATAATTGAGTTTTGTAGAAGAGTTGTTCCCAATATTAAAACCATGTATAGAAGCCCGTGAAAGTTTATGGTCTTTCTTCTCCCTGAGATGTTCACTTGTGTCCAAAAGTGGGGGATGGTAGATCCTTCCATTTTTGGGAAGATCGTTGGTGCAGCGATCAACCCCTTGTCGATCTTTTCCCTAGGTTGTACCACATATCCCCTTTCCCTTTCCATCCCATTGCCCACTTCATTCCAAACAGTGCTCCTACAGGACTTATTCATTGGAATTTCTTCCTCCCATGCTCTCTTACAGTTGGCCAACAAGTTGAAATGAACCACCTTCTTTTGCTCGGCTCGGGTCTAGCCTAACAAGCCTGACAAAAAATAAGGCTAGGTTAGCCCGACTCATTATTAAGTGGGTATGGGCCGATTTGTTAATTACGGCTTTCCCTGCTATTCGACACCTTCGGTAAGGAAATTGGTGAGGTGTCACTACCCTGGCATAAGTTCTCCTTTATACTCCTGCTATGAGAGGTCCTTTTTACCCCAGTTTGTCTTTCCATGGCATTGACAAATTCCTTTGGTCTCTCCACTCTTCTAGTTTTTCTCTTGTAACTTCTCTTACAATTTCCTCATTAATGATGATGCCTCTCAGCCTTTTGCTATTGCTTTGAGATTTGAAAAGCTCATGTTCTGGTAAAAGTATTTGGGTGGATTATGGCCCATAATAGGTTGAACACTGGTGATGTTATCCAAAATAGATTCCTTCATTTTTCCCTCCTCCCTCATTGTTGCCCCCTTTGTTTATAGGATGAGGATTCAACTAATCATCTCTTCTTTGGATGCTCTTTCTCTTCCAGGTTGTGGGAGGACATGTGAGGAGTGTTTGGCTTTGAATAATTTGTGTGGTCTTTCTAGAGAAGGGCTGAAGATTATGAAAACGACCTCATTAGCAACTATTTGGATAATATGGATTGAATGCAATAAGCGGGTTTTTGAAAGTGTTCATATTGGAATGTTGAGGATTTATGGAACGATGTCATCAATCTAGCTAGCTCGTGGCTGTTGGCTTTCAAGATGGATGGTGGTTATTCTATCGGCGATTGGGCCAGAAATTGGGGTGCATGCTTGGTCTGAGTAATATTGTTGGCACTTTTTTCTTTTTCCTTTCTTGTGTTGGTTGGTTGCCGTTATTTAGCAGGTTGTCCCACATTTTGCTGCTAATTTTGTTACTAGTTGGATTTTTGGAGGTTGTTTGCTTGTTCTTGAGTACTGTTGGTATTCTATTTCTTTTCTTGTACTTTCATTTATATTAATATTATTGCTTTGTTTTCTCTCAAAAAAAAATTATTTTTAAAAAAATATCATATATGAGAAATAATAGTTCTAGCTAGCTAGTCATTGAAATTTTGTGTCCAGTGGTTGAAAAAAAAAATGTATCCAACATATATTGCAGAATTCTATTGAATAAATTTATCAATTCATTGTCTTCTTATTGTTTTTATTTATTTTTTTTTTTTCTCCATTAAATTAGACCTAACCATGGTGCTGAGGTTGAAGTTTTCTTTTGTTTTTGTTTATCTTGGGCATACATGGCAGTACATGCCAAAATATTTTTTCTTTCAGTTTTTGTTTTTTATTTCTGCCTTCTTGATTAAAAAAAAAAAAAATAGAAAAAAGCACAATAGTGAGCTTATTGCATATGCAGTGACCTCAAAGCCCTTCCCCTATTCACTTTCTCAAATTACATTACAGCAAAACTGCTACTTCTGCAAAAGATAAGACCAAACATCTCTCCATCATCAGGTGTACCAAGTACCTTTCATATTTTGATTATATTTATTGAAAGAAGCAGGCCAATGAAAACTGCCAAATGTAATCACACTACAATGAATATATTAAACTCTCTTAAAAAACCTAATGTAGTACAAATGCCAACCTTCAAATACTCTTGACTAACTTTCATCCATGCATTCTGTACAGTCTACATCACATTCTGTCATCACTTTATCAGGTTTTTAATTGGAAAAAAAACAATTTTCTTTTTAAACCAAATCATCCTTCCCTAGAAATCATTCTACAAACTTGCTTGAAACACTTGCTCGGTGGGCAACTCATATCTGAACAGTATTTCCTTTTTGCAAACTTCCAACTAAATGACAACAGCCTTTCTGTCTTCAAGCTAGAAAGCTACCAAAGATGCGTTTGCAGTGACGTCAAATGCTCATAGTTATCAAATCTCTCTCTCTCTCTCTCTCTCTCTATATATATATAGATATGTCAAAGTGTCTAATATATATACAATACTAGATTAAAGAAGAGAAAGACCTTTTCTTTCCACTTTGTTTTGTTTTTTGGTAATTAAGGGATATTAGAAGAATGGAGAGCAGAGATAGCAGAGCCAATAGAAGAAGCCATGTTCTTGTTCTTTCATATCCAAGCCAGGGTCACATAAACCCAATTCTTCAGTTCTCTAAGCGTTTGGCTTCCAAAGGTCTCAATGTCACATTTGTAGTCACTGTCTTCATTGCAAAATCCATGCAAACTAAAACATGCCCAGTACCAGTCGAGACAATTTCCGATGGATTCGATGAAAACGGTATCAGACAAGCTGAAAGCCTCGAGGCCTACTTCTCTACATTCGAAACTGTTGGCTTCCGAACATTAGCCGAGCTCATTGAGAAGATTCAAAGCTCGGGTGGTGATCCTATAAGCTGCCTTGTGCATGACTCCTTCTTACCTTGGGCTCTTGATGTAGCTAAACAGTATAATTTAGTTGGAGCGTCCTTCCTCACTCAATCTTCTGTTGTTAATACTGTCTACCACAAAGTTCAACAGGGACTACAGGAGATTCCTGTGGTGGCCGGTCGGGTTGTTTCGATTCCTGGATTGCCACCCTTTGAAGTTTCTGAGTTGCCATCTTTTGTTTCCTCACCCGAGTCTTCTCCAATTTTGCTGACTCTTCTGTTGAACCAGTTCATCAATATTGACAAGGCAGATTGGGTTCTTGTTAATACCTTTGACAAGTTGGAGCATGAGGCAAGTGATGCAATCTATAAATACATGTATCTTTATCTTCTCTCTCTCTCTCTTTCTGTCTCTCTCTCTCTCTCTCTCTCTCTCTCTCTCACACACACACACACACACACACACATGCTTGTTGATTAAAAATTCAACCTAATTTGTGCTGGAACTTGAACCGATATAGGTAGTGGACTCGACGAAGAAGGTGTTGCCAATTTTATCAATAGGACCAACTTTGCCATCTGGGTACTTGGACAAAAGGGTTGAAGGTGACCAAGATTATGGATTTAACATATTCAAGCCAAGCAGTGAAGCTACAATGGAATGGCTAAACAAAAGGGAATCAGGGTCTGTTGTATATGTATCATTTGGGAGCATAGCAGAGCTAAAACCCGAGCATATGGAGGAAATAGCATGGGCCCTGAAAGAAAGCAACTGTTATTTCTTATGGGTGGTGAGGGCAACAGAAGAAAGCAAGTTACCAAGCAATTTCACCCAAGAAATTGCTGAATCAGATAAAGGGTTAGTAGTGACTTGGTGCTCCCAATTGGAAGTACTGTCACATAAAGCAGTAGGATGCTTTGTGAGCCATTGTGGATGGAATTCTACACTGGAGGCATTAAGCTTGGGTGTACCAATGGTGGCAATGCCACATTGGAGTGATCAACCACCTAATGCTAAATGCATTGAGGAAGTTTGGGAAATGGGTCTAAGGCCTAAAGTTGATGAAAATGGAATATGCGGAAGAGCAGAGATAGGGGCATGTATTAGAGAAGTAATGGAAGGAGAAAAAGGCAAGGTGCTGAAAAGAAATGCCAGTAAATGGAAAGAATTGGCAAAGGAAGCATTAGATGAAGGTGGGAGTTCAGATAAGAACATTGAAGAGTTTGTGAACAAGATATTGATTATCTGATTCTTACCTTGTAATGTCAAATTTGGTATTCACGGAGAAATAGTAGTTTTAGCTAATCTTTGAAATTTGTGTCCAATGGTTGAAAATTAAAAATTGTATCTAATAGCATATATTGCAGCAATTCTATTGAATAAATTTATCTATTCATTACCTTCTACTCTTTTTTTTTTTTCAAATGATATTTTCATATATGACAAACGATTCCATTAAATTAGACTTAGCAATGGTGAGTGTTGAAGTTTTCTTTTGTTTTTGTTTGTCTTGGGCATTCATGGCATTATTTCAGGTTTTGTTTTTATTTCTGCCGCCTTCCTAAAAAAGAAAAAAGAAAAAAGAAAAAAGAAAAGAAAAAAGAAAAAAGAAAAGAAAAGAAAAAACAATAGAGAAAAGCACAATAGTGAGCTTATTGCGTATGCAGTGACCTCGAAGCCCTTCTCCTATTCACCTTCTCAAATTACATTACAGCAAAACTGCTACTTTTGCATAAGATAAGACCAAACTTCTCTCCATCATCAGAGCTTTATTGCTTTCATTCAAGTTGTTTTCTGTCTTCTTCGAATTTAATTAGTTAGAAAGTTTGGAACTATTGTTATTTCTCTTTCTTTTCTTGACCCTAAACTCTATAGAAAGTGACCTGCTTAAGGTTGATTCATTTCCTTCACCGGGACAATGACTAGGCAGAGACCAAATAATAAATAGAAACCACTCATTATCATTATCAAACATATCTTAAGTACGGAGGAGTTGAATAAGAGGCACAACAGTAGGGCCTGAATGCTTGTATGTGCCAAATACCCATGATAGAAAAATATGATTTCGTCAAATTTAGAAGTCTTTCTTTCAGTTTTTAATCGATGACCCCTCATTCCCCACATTTCCATTGGCTAATTTTATTTGAAAAGCTCATGGTCCATCAAAGATTAAAATGTTTGGATGGATCTTGGCTGATAACAAGCTTATTATGGGTGATGTGCTCTAGAGGAAATCAACGATTATTTGCTTCCTCATGTTGCTCATTGTGTGTTGGTAGGTGCGGACGATGTTGTTCATCTTTTCTTTAGATACCTCTTTCTCGGCTAATCACATTTTTGGGCTAAATGGTAGACAAGTTAAAGTTATGAAGTCGGCAAACCTTGCCACTCTGTGGCTAATTTGGATGGAATGCAATCATCTTATTTTTTATCGGATTGCTAAAAGTGTGGAGGAAGTGTGGAACTATATTATGCTTCTTGCAAGTTCGTGGTTAGTGACTTTTAAAATTAACGGAGATTTTTTGATTAATGAATGAATTAGGAATTGGGGAGAATGCTTGTACTGAGGTTTTTCTCATTTTTTGGGTTGTCGGGTTCTGTTTTGTGTTTGGTTCTTGTGTGTGCTAGACTACTACTGGTACTCTTATTGCTTGTTGATTTTGTTTTATTTTTGCTCATTTTTAAAACAATTGTTTATTTATTCTTAAAAATAAAAATAAAAATTATAATGCTACAAAGTACCAACTACCCATGTTGCAAATTAAGATGTTGGTTCACAAATCTTAGCTAATCTAGTTAAGAAATATGAGAAAACTTGCAACCCTGTAAGTTGTATTATATGTGATTCAACTGGTCCATGGGCTTGGAAATTGACTGTCCCAATTGCAGATCCTATAGTTTCTATTCTTGGACTTCGGCCACTTAGTCCCTGCGACTTGCTAACTTACAATTATGATTGCAAAGCTGTCCCAGTTGCACTTGCCTACTTTCTATGTGCCAAGTCACCGGCATATAGAAAGCAGATTGGCTTCTTTACAACACATTTGACAAGTTGGAGAGCGAAATAAGTGGAGCAACTTGGAAGTAATTTTTGAAAAGTATATTCTTGCATTTGTGAATTTCACTATTATAGTTTGTTTTGCATTTGAATTCAATTCTAATTGAACAGATTTCTATGACAAAGATTATGATCTGAGTCTCTTTAAGGTAACTACGTGAACTGGTTAAACATGAATTTTTACCCTAATTTCAACTTCTTAAACTTTAATAATTTGATGTGGGTTCCAACGCGCAATTATTAATTTACTGTCACTAATTTTTTATTGTCAATATTAATGCAACTAATACATTATAAATGTTTCATAAAAAAAGCTGTAATTTTAAAAATACACAAGTTGTCCTTATGTACACACACAACTGTGCTGAATTTTCTGTCGGTTAATGACACAAGGAAGAGACAAGGGAGTAGTGCCAACGGGCGCTTTGGACTGGTGTGATTTACACGTCACGAAAGATTTCTTTTTCACGTGGTGAAGATATCCTCTTATCCTTGTATGTCACGACGAGGAGGTGCGGGGCATCATGAGCATCTCGAATGCTGGTATAAGCTGGATTTTAACAAAAAAAGTAATGTCATCTATTTGAAGCGATTTATTTTTACGTGATATCAAATATTATTTGGTAGGCAATCACATTAATTTTTTTTTTCTACTCACCCCGTGATCTTATTGGGAACCACAAGTTTCATTTCATTTTAACTTATATAAGTAATGACGTCAAAAACCTCCCTCAATCATTGTATAACTCCTATGGATTAAATAAAAGTAGAAAAGCTGTGAGTTACAGGCAAGGAATTGAAGAGAGATCTGAAACAGAGAGAAATGGAGAAGGAAGAGAATGGCAAGAGAAACCATGTATTAGTATACCCTTATCCTGTTCAAGGGCACATAAATCCTATGCTTCAATTCTCTAAGCGATTAGCATCAAAGGGTCTCAAAATCACACTAGTTACCACAGACGTTGCTGCCCAATCCACAAAAACTGAAGTTGGTTTAGTAACAATTAAGACATTTAGAGATTTTTGGGATGAAACTAAAGAAAAAGAAGAAGATCGCCCAACAAGCAATGCAGCGCGCTACCAAATACTCGGTTCGAGATACTTAACTTCTCTAGTTGAGGAATATAGTGCCTCTGATTGTCCTTTCAAATACTTTGTTTATGACTCTATGATGCCATGGGGATTAGATTTTTCAAAGCATCATGGCCTAATATCTGCTTCATTTTTCACACAATCTTTAGCTGTCAATGCCATCTACTATTATTTGGAAATTGGGCTTTTCAGTGTTCCTATACATGACCCACAAGTATCGTTGCCAGGACTTCCAATACTTAAATCTCAGGATCTTCCATCTTTTATTGCTGATAATGATCAGGCATACCCGACTTATTTGAAGTATGTTTTGGATCAGTTCACGAATGTAGACCAAGTAGATCTTCTCCTTTTTAACACATTTGACAAGTTAGAGGAAGAGGTCAGTTTTACTTCTTGTTCCTCTATTTGATTTTTTCTTTCTTTTCCCCTTAAAGAATTAACATTGTTAATTTTATTAAATTGTGTAGATAGTGAACTGGATGGAAAAGAAATGGCCAAGGAGGATACTCACAATTGGGCCAACTTTGCCATCGATGTACCTAGACAAACGAGTCGAAGGCGACGAAGATTATGGACTACATATATTTAAGCCTGATTCAAGCACCTGCATGAAGTGGTTGGACATGAAGGAAACAGGGTCTGTTGTGTATGTAGCATTTGGGAGCATGGCTAGCATAGGAGATGAAGCAATGGAAGAACTGGCATGGGGACTTGGAACGAGCGGCAAGCCGTTCTTGTGGGTGGTAAGAGAATCAGAGCAAAAGAAGCTGCCTAGCAATTTTGAAGAGGAGATATCGGAGAAAGGGTTGGTGGTGGCTTGGTGTCCACAGTTGGAAGTATTAGCACACCAAGCAATTGGGTGTTTTATAACTCACTGTGGATGGAACTCTACATTAGAGGCATTGAGCTTTGGAGTGCCAATGGTAGCAATGCCACAATGGACAGATCAACTGATGAATGCGAAATATGTGCAGGATGTATGGAAGGTGGGAGTCAGAGTGAAGGTGAATGAGAAAGGAATTGTGGGAAGGGAAGAAATAAAGCATTGTATACAGGAAGTTTTAGATGGAGAGAATAGAAAAGAGATGAAGAGGAATGCAACTAAGTATAAGGAATTTGCTAAGGAAGCTGTGAGTGAAGGTGGAAGCTCAGACAAGAACTTTGATAATATTTTAGCTAGGCTTCTTTGTGATTCACAGTGAGTGAACTCTTGAATCAAATAAGTGCTTCTCTTTCTCAATGTTGCAAAGATTTCTAGTTCTAAAACTCTTGAATCAAATAAGTGTCCTGCTATTCTATAGCTTGTTCCTAGTCCTTTTTTTTATAACATCAAATCAATGACATGGTGTTTTGGTTATTAATTAGTCTTTCTACTAAATTTTTATATGGCCAATAATTTCAAGCAAAGAATGAATACTAGTTCAGGTAGATCATCTACTGCATTATCTATAGAAACAACCTTAACAATAATTTGAAGCAGCTGGTAAATTATAGAACTCATTTTATTGTGAGTGCTATGATAATAGTTATTATAAATAAATTGCTAATTAACACCCCCTAACCTGTTGGATACCACCACCCATATCACCACATCAACATCATGGTTTCCTTTGAGCAGAAACTTATTGTTAATTTTCTTTAACGTGGTTGTCTTTCCTACTCCTTCCATTCCATATAATCCATAATTTTAACTTCATCATCATGAAGCAACTTTTTGAAGCCTTCTCAAAGAATCTCTCCATGCCCAATGTAGGGTTCTCCGGCGTTGCTTGAGCAGAGACTCCTTGCAATCTATTAGCTACCTCATCAAACTTGCCTTTGTACTCTTAAACTCTTTAACAGTGGCTAGCTTTCTAACAACTTTCTTCCCAAATTTGTAATTTGCAACGTCTGAGCCATCTTTCCTTAATTATTTTTGAGCCGTGTTGTAAGCATTTTATCTACCTCAGCTTCAACTGTTTCCACTCTGTGGAGCCAACCACCCATTGTAGGTGTTGGCCCCATTTATTGTATCTCAGCCATCTCAACCTTTCCCTTCACTTCTTTTTTTCTTTTTCTTTTTTTCTTTTTTTTTTTTTAAGAGGAAACTAAGCATATTGTATGAAGTATAAAGGTAAAAAGATATTTACAACAGAACATATGAACACTTGGAAAAAAAGACCAAAATTTCAGCCAAAAACCAACCCACACCCTGCAGCACACATAGCTGCTACAACATACAAGAGGACCAACTACTGTACCACTCCACCACTGAAAAACCACCAGAAAATCCATAAAATTTGGAAGATGCAACCCACCTGCTGCCAAGAGAAGAGCCTCATTCCACAAGCTCCACCAATCTTTCATTTTATTTTGGAATGATCTTCTATTTCTTTCTAACCAAATCACCCTTAAAGTGGCCAAAGACATCATTCTACGAATCTCCAAATTCTTCCCAGAATGATGGGGGAACCGAGACCTTGCAATGCACTCCTCAATCGTATGAGGAGTAATGAAAGAACCCCCACACACTTGGCCCCGACGTTGCCACAAGAAAGACAACCATTCACATTGAGCAAACAAAAGGCCAACACTTTCCCCATCCTTCTTACACACCAAGCAACGGCTACGACATAAATAATGGTAAGGAAAGCGCTTTTGCATAACATCCGTAGTGTTAATCTTCCTTTCGTGTGTTAATCTTCCTATTCAAAAGGGACCACCCAAAAAATTTAATTTTGAAAGGAACATGTGCAGCCCAAAGTCATGATACAAAAGGTCAAAAATTGGAAGGAGGACAATCAACTAAAGTATCAAAGAAAGAGCTATAGGAGAACCAACCGCAAGGAGATAATGACCATTTTAAACAATCCACCTCTTGAGACAATCTTACATTATCTAAGAGGGCGGAGAGAACATCCAACTGATCAATGGCCCTAGAGGATGGGTTTCTTAGATGTTTCAATTCCTTCATATATAGAATCCCTCAAAGCATCAAGATTTTCTTTGAGGTTACAGAGATAACTTGTGGGCCTTCCACTACAATGTCACACATGATTGACGAGATCAATCACAGGTCAACGGATATATGTATTGATATGTTGTTGACGACTCAAAAAAAATGTTGTTTATAAAAATGAGCTTATTTTTTTTTTGGAAAGGAAAAGAGGGGGAACACCCAGCAAGAACAATTAGCACACTACATCTCGAACTCTCCTAGGCCAAGTAACCCCAGTTGCATCTTCCCTCAAAATATTGAATAACCCACGGGGAGGGGAAGACAGGATACACACTCCCCGATTGAACTTCAATGCCTCAGTAGCCAAGTAGTCTGCTGCTCTATTACCTTATCTGTAAATGTGCTCAACTTGAACTATCCAATCTCTCTGAAGGAGTCTTCTACACTCATTTACCAAGTTGGAAAGGCTAAGCTGCGGCATACTGTTGCCTTTTAACCAACCAGCCACCATAGCCGAATCTGTTTCGAAAACTATAGAACGATGGCCCTCCTCCCAAGCAAGACATAAGCCATGAACAGCAGCCCATAATTCAGCTTCAGTTGCAGTACAAGAACCAATATTAGCCACAAACCCCCTCAACCACATACCACGATAGTCACGGAGAAGACCGCCACCTCCTGCTCGCGATGAAGCATTCTTAAGACATCCATCAGTATTAAGCTTAGTCCAACCATGGTTGGGAGCACACCAGCCTACCATCTTCACCCTCTCTATCAGTCCAGCACCATGGACCGCCACTTTGGCTCGAAAAGCATGAATGATTTCAGCCACTTTCCCTTTAAGCCAAGTCATGTTATACTCGAAGTGAAAACGAAGATTACGAAAAGCTAAATCATTCCTCCATTTCCAAAGAGCCCACACGGCAACTGTAAAGTAGGAGGCCCAGTCATAGTCAACATTACAATCATTAACGCCAGCAAGATTATGAGCAAGCCAGCTTTGGAAATCCAAATTGCTCTGAAGATGATACTCAACTGGCTGCAATAGACGCTTCCATAATTGCACGGCTCTAGAGCAATTTCGAAAAATATGATCAACATCCTCGATACATCCCACACATTCAATACAGTCAGATGCCACGGTGAAACCCCTTTTCATCCGCTCAGCATTGCACATGATATTTCGATGCGCAACCATCCACAAAAAAGTCTTGCATCTTTGAGGAACTTTAAGCTTCCAAATCATCCTCCAAAGGGAAGTAGGACCTCCCATAAGAGTGCCAGTAGAAATAGTATAAGCAGAGGTCACCGTTAATATGCCACTCTTAGAAGCTCCCCAACATATGCCATCTGCAACCTCCTCCTCATCCCATAAGAGCACAGCAGCAAGTTTATTTTCAACCTCAAAAGGGAGTAAACCTGATAGAGCATTCCAGTCCCACCCTGAACCCTTCACCCAATAGCTTGAGACAGGCCTATACATCTCCACCAAACTCAAATCCCGCATTTTCATATTGATTAGGGCCACCTCACCTACCCATGTATCAAGCCAAAAAAGAGTGTCCTTACCATTGCGAACTAGAGCCCGCACTCCGCTACGTAAAATAGGCGAGGCTTTAACAATGCCCCGCCACGCATTGGAAGCCCCATTCTTAGGCTGCAACCTATCAATAGGAGCTTCCCGATGCAGATACTTCATGGAAACAACTCTGGCCCAAAAGCTATTCTTATCTGTAATTAGTCTCCATCCCAATTTGGCCAAAAAAGCCAAGTTCATATAAGTCATACTCTTAATGCCAAGACCACCGTCCTCCATAGGTTTGATGATGATTTCCCACTTAATGAGGTTGACGCCCTGCTTCTCATTAGACCCTCCCCATAGAAAACGTCGAACTAATTTATCAATGGTATTGCACACCCCTATTGGTAACACCATAGTCTGCATGATGTACATGGGAATAGAGTTAAGCACTGATTTAACTAGAACCAATCTACCCGCAAAGGACAAGAATTTTGTCTTCTACCCCTCCAATCGAGTAGTCACTCTCTCAATGATGTACTGAAAGTCAGCAGGTCGGACCCTCCCATGAATGGAGGGAGCACCAAGATACCGACCCAAGTTGTCCGTAAGGGGAATACCAGAAATAGTAGATATGTCTTGAGCCACCGCAAGCTCCACATTGTGAGATACAAATATATGAGATTTCTGGTAGTTAACTCTTTGGCCCGAGCACGCACAAAAAAAATCCAGGCACTTCATGATAACCTTTATCTGCTCTGTAGATGCTTCCGCAAACAAAACCATATCATCTGCAAAGAAAAGGTGGGAAATAGAAGGACCATTACGAGATAACTGTATGGGTTTCCATTCCTTTCGCTCCACTGCCCCATTAATCAAATGACCCAATCTTTCAATACACAGAACAAAAAGATAAGGCGAAATTGCATCCCCTTGCCGAACTCCGCGCTCAGGAGAGAAACAATCCAAAAGATCCCCATTCCAGACAATCGACATCCTAGAGGAAGAGACACAATGCATCACATTTCGGATCCACCCATCACCAAGACCAATCTCCTTCAACGAGTCTTCAATAAAATCCCAAGATAATCGATCATAGGCCTTTTCAAGATCAATCTTAATTGCCATATGAGATACACCACTCTTCTTAGTTCTCATTGAATGAAGGACTTCTTGATACACAATGACATTATCTGTAATTTGGCGACCAGGAACAAAGCTGCTTTGGTTGGGAGAAACAAGACTAGGGAGGATCATCTTTAGCCTATTTGTCATAGCTTTTGTAATCACTTTATAGCCCACGTTGCAGAGACTTATAGGTCTAAGCTGGGACAATAATTCGAGAGGCTGAACCTTCGGTACTAATACCAACAGAGTATCATTGATCCCATCTGGAAGCTTTCCTGACACCCAAAAGTCTTGAACAAGCTTGTAGACAGAAGGCCCCACTGTAGGCCAGAGGCGTTGATAAAAACTTGCATGAATACCATCCGGGCCTGGCTCTTTGAAGGGAGCCATATCAAATAAAGCCTGACGAATCTCTTCAATCTCAAAGGACTTATGAATCCTTGCCATGACAGCACCATCTAGTATTGGAAAACCCCCTTTAGGAAAATCAGACATATCCCCGCAAGGTTCTTTTGAAAATAACCTGGTATAAAAATCTTGAATTAGATGCTTCAACTGAGCTGAATCTAAAACCCAATTTCCATCTTCACCTTTTAACCTCTCAATGGCATTCCTACTCCGGCGAATGATTGTAGTAGCGTGATAGAACTTGGTATTGCGGTCACCCGAAAGGATCCAGTCGGCTCTAGATTTCTGAAACCACGAAAGTTCTTCTTGATACAGAAGAAGGTCCAGCTCCTTCTTAAGCTTAGACTCCAAAAGATGAATACGGTGTGTAGGGTGTTTAGATAAGACACGTTGAATGCCTGCAAGTCTCGCCCAGAGCCTCTTCTTCCTCCTAGAAATACTCCCAAACTCGGTACTATTCCATGAAGTAAGAACCGAGGCTATATGCCGATTATTTGTATCCAAAGATCGGTCACGACTCCAATTCTCCTTAATGACATTGTAAAATCCCGGATGAGTCAGCCAAGCTGCCTGAAATTTAAACTGCGTTGGCCTCACAGTGGCACTTGAACCCTTTAAACGAACCAAGATAGGAACATGGTCGGAGTGATGTTTAGG
This sequence comes from Paratinospora sagittata, assembly GCA_035771175.1. Taxonomy (NCBI): domain Eukaryota; kingdom Viridiplantae; phylum Streptophyta; class Magnoliopsida; order Ranunculales; family Menispermaceae; genus Paratinospora; species Paratinospora sagittata. The sequence goes on from CM069595.1 coordinate 57,282,190, forward strand.
AAGGTGAATCACTCTAGCGTCCTCAAACATATGCCTCCAAGCTAAATTACATAAAACTCTATCCAGGCGAGCTCCCTTAAACTGATCCCCTATACCCCTACTCCAAGTATAGGCTTGTCCGGAAAATCCCATGTCCAGCAAATCATGATCAAAAATCCAATCCCCAAAACCAGAGCTGCCATGATGAGCCACAGCATTCCCACTACTAACTTCTTCGGAACATACCACCGCATTAAAATCACCCGCAATAATCCAAGGCTCACTCATATCAAAAACATTCTTATTAAGATCCCTCCATAACAGCTTCTTCAAGCTGGCTGTAGGACTACCATAAACAACAGATAACAACCACTGATGCATACTACTATCCCGAACCCTCATATGGATAAACTGGGGATGAGTAGCAATAATATTTATTTGACAAGAACTATGCCAGAACACCCAAATACCACCACTGAAACCCAATGATTCTACCCGGACCCATTCATCAAAACCCATCTTTTTACAGAGAAAATCTGCCTGAGATCCACTCACTTTGGGCTCTAACAACCCCAATATGCCTGGTTTATGCATCTTAAGCAGGTCTTTCAGGGAACGGTGAAACTCCTTCGAAGCCGCCCCTTAACAATTCCAGATCATAAAATCCATAAAAACAAGATAAAATAGGCTACCCACCCCTACCGAAGACCAAAAAAGTGACAAACACGGCTTTAAGAGGAGAACCGTCCATCAACAATATCAATCCTCTCAAGCGATTCATCATTGTCACTAGGAGCTTCGTTATGCACCCCCACCATATTAGCTTTTGTTCCACCAAGTTCCCGCCTACCAATAGCAGGAACATGCCCAGATTCCACCACAATAGGAGGATCTTGATGATGTTCTGGTATCAAATTAATTGTAGGATGAATACCCTCCATGTTCTCAACCTGATGCTGGGGATGAGAGACCACCGATCGAGAAATCAGCTGACCTCTATTGGACCCACGCACCACAGTATGTTCCTCCGCAGCGGCAACTTGCTTGGACTGAGAAGAGATAGAAGTGATGTCACGAGTCAGTAAATTCTTCTTTATTCGAACCGCATTGCTGGTCTCTACAGCCACTTGAGTGCTTGTGCCATTCTCCACTTCCTTAGTATTTATTTGCACATTGGGCCTTCTCCCTTTACTCTTGACATATTCATTAAGTGGTATCCCTGAGCCCATGTGCACGCCAATATCCTTATCAAGATGCGGCCCATCTCGTTGATCACTATCAATATTTTCCTCAGGAATATCCTCAACCGCTAATGCCGCAAACCGAGAAATATGTTGCTGAACACTAGCATTTTGTTTAGCATCAATCAGTGGCATATCCCGAGGATCACGTCCAGCTCTCCCACTCTTTCCATTTTCAGTTTTGGTCATACCTCTACGAGATCTTCTAGAAGCCAACATCCATGGCCCATAACTTTCGGTTATTTCCTGATTCATCGGAGGCTCAGCCGGCCTAGATTGAACTCCGACCACATCTTTAACATCTCCGGCCAGCACTTCCGCCGGTCCACCGTGATGAGGCGTCTCTTGGCCCTCATTCTTTGGACACGCATCTTTCCGATGCCCATAACATCCACAATCAAAGCAAATTAAATGGATCCCCTCGTATTCAATCCATCGAACCCGACGTCGCAAAGTGAATTTAGATAGAAGTTGCTTGGTTATATCTACCTCCACACATATACGCGCGAACTTCCCCCTAGAGACGGCGCTTGTTGCATCATCAATCTTCACCGGACGACCAATTCTCGCCCCTACTTTCATGAGGAAGTCATAGTCATAGTATTCAATTGGGAGACAAGGGAGTCGCACCCACACCAACAATCGATCCATGTTCTCCTGCCCCGGGTCAAAAGTAGGATGCCATTGCCGCACTGTCAGATAATGATCAAAGATCATCCATGGGCCCTCAAATTTTGCATACTCATAATCCTCCTTGGAGGCAAACTTGACAAGAAAATAGTCTTGATCAATAGCAACTAATTCAATAGGAGCCTTCGGACGCCATAAGGCCTTAATCTTCCGTAACAGGAATGTAAATCCAATTGTTCTGCCCAACAATTTGATAATAAGTGTCTGTCTCCATGGGCGACGTAAGCGCCTCTTTTCCTCCTTGGATATGTGAATGACTGAACACTCGGACTCGGACTCCTCAGCCCCCATCTCTCCTTCATCATCTGAGGTCCAATCCTCGTCGGACGTCGCACCATCATCCAACCGTCCCGTATAGCCCAAAAGTTTGTCTCTAAATGTTGGCAAGGGGGCGAACATCCCATTCCCCTCAGCATTCTCCTTGCATGCCTGAGTCTCCTCCACCATATTTACGTCCGCCATCGGTGACAAATCCGCTTCCACTTCATCCACATTCATCTTAACTTTTTTGTTACTTCGTTCAAGCAAATCAGTTTCCTGTTGAGAGCGACTTGGAGGTGTAGCCATTGTGACATGGAGCTGAAAATCTTAACAAAGCAGAATAGAGAAAGACCAAACCGAATCAAAACAGAAATGAAAAGCCGAAAAACACAGTGTTACCGTCGTTTCCCTTGATCTACACTCAGCTGGCTCTGATCCACCAAGACAATGCTCGATCTGTCGTTGACCGCCTTCAACAAACCCCAACGACAACACAACCAACCGTCCGATCAGATCAGATCTCGAAACAGAATCAACGACGACAACGGAAACGGAATCCGATGAGAACAAGGGCAGTCCACCGACGTTTCCTGTGTCCGGTCAGTACCGATGCTTGAATCGAGAGATCGGAGCCGTCGTTTCCCTTGATCTACACTCAGCTGGCTCTGATCCACCAAGACAAAGCTCGATCTGTCGTTGACCGCCTTCAACAAATCCCAACGACAACACAACCAACCGTCCGATCAGATCTGAAAAACGAGAAAGAGAGAGAGCGGTGGTGGTGTTGGTGGTGGCGGCGATGCAGTTGCAGAAGGAGTGATAACACGATCTTAAACCCAAAGCAAAATTAGCTCAAATACGCAAGAGAAGAGAACAAGAAGAAGGAAGCGGTGCTTGCACGGCTCGGCCCCATCAAATTTCCCGTACTCCCTTCGTGTTCTCCAGTCTCTGCATAAAAATGAGCTTATTGAACTCTCAAGAGGTGGAAGATTATCACTTATAAAATCGATGATGGAAGCCATCCTGATGTATTACATGTCCTTATTTCGTGTGCCTGACAGTGTTACGAAGATTATTGAGAAGAAGATTAAAGCTTTCTTGTGGAAAAGGGCTGATAAGGGCTTTGGTTCTCATCTAATTAATTAGAAGACAGTGCAAAATTTGGTTGAAAAAGAGGGCTTAGGTATTAGAAACATTATCAAGGAACAAAGCTCTTTGTGCGAAGTGGATTTGGAGTCTTTATTGGGAACCTCATTCTTTTTGGGCACGGGTTATTACTAGTAGATATGATCCTATTGAGCTCTATAGGAGAATTGTCCTTAATGTCAAGACAACATATCGAAGCTCGTGGAAATTCATGGTTTCTTTACCCCCCATCATCTTTGTTCGAAAATTGGTGATGGTCGTTCCTTTCGGTTTTGGGAAGATTGTTGGCTAGGCAACAATTCCTTCTTTTCCCTAGACGTTACCATGCCTCGGTATTCCTGCACTTTCCTATTGCCCACTTTATTGTTAGCTCTAGTCATGAGAACCCTGTCCATTGGAAATTTTTCCTTGCCCCCTCCTTAACTGTGGGACAACAAGTTGAGTTCAATTCTTTGAGTTCCCTCTTCAGTACGACGCAGCTCTCTTTGGGTCAGGATAGATTCATTTGGGCCTTCAACCCCTCAGGATCATTCTCTTGTCATTCCTTCTTCCAATTTTTCATTGATGATTCATCTCATCCCTTTTTCCCTTTCTCTCCTAGAATTTGGAAAGCTCATGTCCCAACCAAAGTAAAAGTGTTTGGATAGACTCCATAATAAGCTTAATATGGGTGATGTCCTTCATAAAAGACTTCCTCACATTGCACTTTCACCTCATTGTTGTTTTATGTGCTTTCAATCTAATGAGTATGTTGAACACTTATTTTTTAGATGCCCTTATTCTACGTTGTTATGGAGGTAATGGCATTTGAGACTTGGTGATAGGTCCCACCTCCATCTTCGTTCGAGGAGTGTATCGCTTTGGAGAATGCTCGCGGTCTGTGTAACCATAGTTATAATGTGATGAGAGTTGCATCTCTAGCTACATTATGGATGGTTTGGAAGGAGCGAAATCAACAAATTTTTGATGGGGTGTTTAGAAGTAGCAATTGTCTTTGGAATGATTTAATTATCATGGCTAGCTCTTTGGGTTGTTGCATTTAAGCTTAATGGTGACTACTCTCTCAATAAATGGGTTAGAAATTGGGGAGTGTTTTTCTTGATTAGACTTATTGTCTGTGGTTGTCATTGTTGTCGTTTTGTCGTTTTGATTTCCTTGTATTTAATGTTTAAATACCGCTTCCTCTCAAACGTGTTGTTAGCTGATTCAAAATAATTCAACCATTTTTAAGGCATATAGTTAACTGTTAGAAAAATGTTTTTCAAGTATTATTCTTCTCATTTGTAAAATATCTTGAATTCAAATTTCGTTATTTATATTTATAGAAGTACGCTTTCGCCAATAAAGTGAATCTTATGGAAAGAGAAGCTAACCCAACGGACCTATGAGCCCAATGGGACCGAATATTTGAGGAACCAAGATGATGAGGGCCAATATAACATACTTTGGCTCTGATTAAACCCTCAATTCCCTCACCCAAAATAAAAAGTTAAAACTTTGAACATGTAATAACAGTCACAATGTAATGTATGCACTTGTGATATTGAATTCTATTAGCTTATCGCCTACAAAAGTAAAAATTTTAAAAAAGAAAATGCAATATTTTTCATATTTTTTTAATTTAATTACTTTAATCAAAAGATACAATTAAATCATAATCAAAAAAAATTTGAGATTATTTTTTAATTTATTTATTTTTTGTTATATGTATATATAATATCCATGACAGCAGGTTATATTTAACTTTAACATTGATGTGCCCTTCAATAAAACAAAACAAATAAAGTTTTAATATTGATGTGGGGGCACTTTTGCTCTGTTTGTGTCTTAAAAAAAGAAAAATTGAAAAAGATACCAAACACATATTGAAAAGAATAGGTGGGGTTCCCATTAGCTATTAATGTAATATTTCTTGTTGAATAGGGGAACTCAAGATCTGACCACGGAGTAGAATAATATGTGAAACATGATGATGATTCAATTGTCCCAGTTGGAATCAATTGAATATTTACACAAACCGCACTCAGGTTTTTCTTTTTTCGTCTTTTAATGACAGAAAAATCAAAGCAATGTCGTGTCGATTACGTAAGTGGTGACGTCAAAGACCTTCCTCAGTTAACTCCTACGTATCTATTCACACACATCTATGTACAGGAAAAAGAGGGTGGGGGTGTTTCAGCTGAAAAATTGAAGATCAGAAGAGGGGGAGAAATGGAGAAGGAAGAGAATGGGAGGAGGAACCATGTACTAGTGCTCCCTTTTCCTTATCAAGGACATCTAAATCCTATGCTTCAATTCTCTAGGCGCTTAGCTTCAAAAGGTCTCAAAGTCACATTTGTTACCACAATCTCTGCTGCCAAATCCACAAAAACTGAAGTTGGTTCAGTCACAATTGAGACATTTTCTAATACTACTTGGGATCAAGATCAAGGGAAACAAGTAAGAAGCTTAGAAGAAAAGATAGAGAGCTTCAAACTCGATGGTTCGAAATACATAACTACTCTTGTTGAGAAATATAAAGGCACAGACTGCCCTTGCAAGTGCCTTGTTTATGAATCTATACTGCCATGGGCATTAGATTTATCAAAGAGTCTTGGCCTAATAAGTGCTTCATTTTTCACACAATCTTTGGCTGTCAATACCATCTACTATTATATACAGAGTGGGATTCTGAGCATACCTTTACATGAACCACAAGTATCATTGCCAGGACTTCCAATCCTTAAAACTCGTGATTTGCCATCTTTTGTTTCTGACACTGATTCATACCAGGGTGCACTGCAGTTTGGTACGAGTCAGTTCTCACAGGAAGAAGACATAGATCTCCTCCTTTTTAACACATATGACAAGTTAGAGGAAGAGGTAAGTGTTAAGTTTGTTGTTCCTCTACTTGATTTTCAACATGACAAATTCTGTTTGATTTTTCTGTTTTCTTAAAGAATTAACATTGTTAGTTTTTGTTTTCTTTTCCTTTTCCTTTTTTTCTTAATACATTCTATAGATAGTGAAATGGATGGAAAAGCAATGGCCAAGGAGGATGCTCACAATTGGACCAACTGTGCCATCAATTTACCTAGACAAACGGGTGGAAGGCGACGAAGATTATGGGATTAATCTATTTAAGCCTAATTCAAGCACCTGCATGAAGTGGCTGGACATGAAGGAAACTGGGTCTGTTGTGTATGTAGCATTTGGAAGCTTGGCTAGCATCGGAGATGAAGCAATGGAAGAAATAGCATGGGGACTTGGAACAAGCGGCAAACCGTTCTTGTGGGTGGTAAGAGAATCTGAGGAAAAGAAGCTGCCTAGCAATTTTGCAGAGGAGATATCAGAGAAAGGGTTGGTGGTGGCTTGGTGTCCACAGTTGGAAGTATTAGCACACCAAGCAATTGGGTGTTTTATAACTCATTGTGGATGGAACTCTATGCTAGAGGCATTAAGCTTGGGAGTGCCAATGGTAGCAATGCCACAATGGACAGATCAAAGGACAAATGCAAAATTTGTGGAGGAGATATGGAAAGTGGGAGTTAGAGTAAAGGTGAATGAGGGAGGAATTGTAGGAAGGGAAGAAATAAAGCATTGTATAGAGGAAGTTTTAGAGGGAGGAAAAGATATGAAAAGGAATGCAGCTAAGTTTAGGGAATTTGCTAAGGAAGCTGTGAGTGAAGGTGGAAGCTCAGACAAGAACTTAGATAATATTTTAGCTAGGCTTCTTTGTGATTAAAAGTGAGTGAGCTCTTGAAAAATGAGAGCCTCTTTTTCTGAAGGTTGCAAAGTTTTCTATTTCTGTGTCCTGCTATCCCACAGAATGCTTTTCGTCCTATTTTTAAATATCAAATAAATGAAATGGTATTTAGGTGATTAGTCTTTTTACTAAATTTTTCTATGAATGAATACTAGTTCAGGTAGATCATCTACTGCATTATCTATAGAAACTGCTGATTGAATGTTGTTTCATATTGCTGAATTCTTGAATCTCACACAATGGAAAATCCCAGCTGGAAGGATCTAAAATAATATTCTTGATTATTATTATAAATAATAGGAACCCTTATCCTTATGCACTCTATTCCTAGACTTATCAAGTTTAGGAGAGCATTGCGAACTCATTTGCGTCTGAAAGATTCTTTTAAAAGTAGTTTTGACTTGCGATTAAATATACGATAAATGCGAATAAAAACTCGATAAATTTTAAATTATGTATAGAATATTAAATTATTTGAAATACCGTAAAACGTAGATTAAACATTGCAAATTCGAAAAAAACATATGCAAATGATTTATGCATGATTTTGAAAAATATTTGATTAGAGAAAAATATACCTTAAACACTGTAAATTTCTCATTTTCTCATAATCTTAAAATCCAACTCTTTATTATGAGATCTTCAATAAGAGCATTGCGTTGGAGTTGAATGTCTTGAACGTTGATCGAAAGATGTAGACTTAAAACTTGATCGAATCGTTCTAGTGAGGTGATCTTGAGATCATGATGTGATCATTGATGTTTTTTGGTTGAAACGATCTTGACCGTTTGGATATAATCTAGTTCCTTGATCGAGTCGTTCCTTGACTTTTTGCTTTCTTTAGGTGCTGGGATGAAATCTTGATAAAAGCTCGTTAGTATAGAAAAGTATTTTGTTTGTGATCATCAAAATATACTTCATCAAGTATACTCAGGGACGTGCTAAATGATGAACCTTTTAGGTTAACAAATTCATATCAAGGTTTATTCTCACCTGGAAGTAGGATTAAGGTTGTTCCTTATCCTATAAAAGGATCACGATTCTTTCTTATCTCGTCAAAAGATCACAGTTTTTCCTTAGCCCGCTTAAAAAAGCCAAGTCTAGCATTGCTTGTGAGGGAGGGAGGAATAATTACTTGGGGTGAAGTGAATTTAGAACCAAATATATGAAAAGCTTATGAATTGTATATTTCATCCTCCTATCTTTGAATCAATCACTCTTCAACTAACTCTTTGCGGCCATAATGTGTTAGAGATGTAACAAAGAAAAATGGAGAAGAAGCAAGAGAGTAGGAGGAGACCCAATGTTTGGTGTTGTTCCCATTTCCTGCTCAAGACCACATCTGTAACTCTCTCATCACTCCCATGGTTGGTAATGGGCTTAGTATCCGGTTTTGGCAGAGATGGGTCGATTGGTGTGCAGGATTCTTTATCGGTCCGACTTCAATCGAGGAAGGTATATCATTGGGTCAGATTGGCCCTGTTTGGAGCGCAGAGAAAGCCTTGTTGTGGCAAATAGTTTTGGCAACCGTAAATTTTTGGGTGCTTGGTATGTACGTGTTTGCACTTTCAACGCAATATTTTTAGCATTTTTATAAAGCTCCCTTTCCTTACTTTTGCGTTTGTCAATTACGCTCGAAAAAAGTGCTTTTGGGTAGAAACGCGGACACACTCTTAAACAGAGCCATTATATCATTAGCCACAATGTGGGGAGTTTGGAACAAAAGGAATTGGAGAATATTCGAGAATGTGCAGAAGGATATTTTTAGCGTATGGAATGAAATCTCGTTGCTTGTACCACTTTAGATTGCTTCCTAAAACACTCTGGAGGTTTATCGGTTATTGATTGGTATAATAATTAAAATTCTTGTAGGATGTAAGGGTGTCAATGGATTGGCTCAAACCATAAACTAAACCAAAGCAAACCAAACCGGTATGTTTGGTTTGGTTTTTTAATAAGTTCGGTTTAGGTTAGGTTCAAAAAAAGTATAACCCAATAGGTTTGGTTTGAGTTATGGTTTGAAGTTTTGAAAATTGATCTAAATCGTACTGAACCGATTGTAAAAGAAAAAGTGTTATCATTTATTTTCCAATGTCTAATATTTTTTTATGATATAAACATTATCCTATAAATTATATAAGTATCTTATATAGTAAAGATTGTTTTTAGATTTATTAAATATATATTAGAAACTTTAAGATTACTTCATATATATTCTTTTATAATTAAATATCTTAATTTATTTAATGTATGTGGATTTAAGATTTTCAACTGATCAACCCAAACTGAACCAAATCAATTCGGTTCGGTTTGGTTCAGGTTGGTAATTTTGTCTGCATATAGAAAGTAATAGATTTTGTAAATATAGAAACAAGCTATATAGAAAGTAATAGATTCCATAAATATAGAAACAATTTGTTTCTATAATTTAGGACCTAATTTTATGATGTAATTGTCTATATATTGCCTCTGTTTTAGAGAAGAATACATAACTTTGAACTCTCTAACATGGTATCAGAGCCAGGTTCAATCGGCCCCGCCGGTGACCGAAACTCTGAAACAGTATCGTCGTACACGCAAGAGTGAAAGAGAACTATTTTTTTTCGTCGCGCTCGCGCATTCCTTACAGATTACCGATCCTTTTGACACGCGATCTGTAATCATCCTTGAATTCGAATACACGCTCTTAATCTCCGTGTACGGATACGAATTCGTGGACATCAAGTATGTGTCTTTCTGAACCTGCAGATTCCGCAACTGGTTCTCGTAATCGAAAAGCCCTAACTCCGGCGATCCAATCTGATCGTAGAAAGGCGAGACAAATTCGAAATCCGACTGTTTCACTCCCGGCGGCTTACGTCGTAGAAGCACCTTTTCCGACGGAGGCATGAAATTTCTCGAAAAATTTTCCGTCAAAGACAACGAGAAGAACAACTCGTCTTGTTCGAGGTTCTGGCACGGTTTTCCTCTTCTTTCCTTGCGCGATCGCTTCAGAACTGCAACGAAGAAGCAATCTTTTTCTTTCAAAATCGAACCGAAATTCACCTTTTTGTTGATCGGGATTTTGCGAGTTTCGGAAGATCTGGATTTCTTGCTTCAGATTACCAAAGAAGAGCAGAGATTGGGAGAAGAGATTGCTCGATGCCCTAGCTACTCGCTTTACATTACTGTGATATACAATATGGAGGATTTTGTTAAGGAATCTGATTCGAATTCAAAGAAGAAAGGTCTCGAGCCGTCTAAACAACAGCAACAGGTCGCTGTCACATTAGATACTGGGAAAGCTATGATGACATCCTCGGAAGAAAATCAGCCGCTGCCTACGGCAAATGTTGCCCATCCAGGTATTATTGGTAAAGCATCTGTATTTTCTGCAACTTCTAAGAATAGAACTTGGATTATTGATACAGGTGCATCCGATCACATGACGTGGGATTTCAGTCATTTAAAATTTCTTCTCCCTTCTCCTCAATCAGTTATTTCCACCGCCAATGGTAGCACCTCCTCTATTATTGGGGAAGGATTTGTTATCTTATCTAATACTCTCACATTAGATACTGTCCTTGTTGTTCCGTCTCTTGAATACAACTTTTTGTCTGTTAGCCGAATTACTTCAACTCTCGCTTGTGCTGTCACTTTTTGGCCCTCATTTTGTGTCTTTCAGGACATTCTAACCTGGAAGTTTCTTGGTTATGGTGTTAGACGAGGCAAACTTTACTACTTGGAGTTGGCAGAGAATGGGGAATCAAAAATCAGTCAGGCAAATCAAGCTAGTAGTGAAGACAAGGATTGAGCAACTATATGGTTATGGCACCGTCGATTAGGACATCTTTCTTTTGGATATCTTAAGAAATTGCAACCACACCTGTTTTCAAGATTGAATGATAGGGAATTTCATTGCGACACTTGTAAGAGCCGCCGTATTTCTTATTTACCGAGTTTGCATAAAAGTTCAGAACCTTTTGAAGTTATTCACTCTGTTGTTTGGGGTCCTGCAAAGGTTCCCTTTATATCTAGAGCTCGTTACTTTGTGACATTCATTGATGAATGCACTAGAATGACTTGGGTGTCCTTGCTTATAAAAAAGAGTGATGTGTGTATAGCATTCCAGAATTTTCACAAAATGACACACACTCAGTGTCAAAAGCAGATTCGTGTTTGGCAATCTGACAATGGTTCTGAGTTTATAGATGGCTCTCTCCGTGATTTTCTGAGCACCCATGAAATTCGCCATCAGACCTCATGCACCTATGCTCCGCAACAAAATGGATTGGCAGAAAGAAAGAATAGATAACTTTTGGAGGTAGTGCGTGCCTCCCTCTTCGGCATGAACATGCCTCGATTTTATTGGGGTGAAGCTGTGAAATCTGCTACCTACCTCATCAATCGAACACCTTCTCGAGTAATAGACTTTCAAACTCCTCAACAAAAACTGTAATCCTTACTTTCAGTTCCCCATCTTCCTAATCTTGAACCCCGAGTTTTTGGATGTACCGTATATATTCACATTCCCAAAATCTTGCGAAATAAACTTGATCCATGTGCCAAACGATGTGTCTTTGTTGGCTACTCTGACTTTCAAAAAGGATATAGGTGCTATGATCCACAAACCCGAAAGCTACATGTGACTTTAGATGCCTCTTTCCGAGAATTAGAGCCTTATTACTCCGGGGGAGTCTCTCGAGATTCTCTTCAAGGGAAGAGCTCAAGTGAAGAGAATGGCGGAGGTGATGAGTTTATCGAGTTAGAAGAGGTGAATGAAGAGAATATTCAACAAGAAAGTGGCGGAGGTGATGAGTTTATTAAGTTAGAAGAGGTGAATGAACATTTTACGCATGATGTGCAACAAGGCTGTGGTCACAACCATGAAATCGAGAGTGAATCACCACCGATACCCTCAGAGTTGCCCCCATCTACACCATTAACTGAAGAATCAACCCAGAATGTTCCTCCTCCGGTAAGTATGAATCCTGTGTTTGGAGAGTCTAATGTTCCTGCAGAAAATATAGCTCCTAGATATCCACAAAGATTGAATAGGGGAGTTCCAAAAAAACAATATGAACCTGATCCTGAAGCCAAGACCAAATACTCAATTAACAACTATGTGTCCTCTCATAGGCTGACTGAATCGTATGCCTTTACTGTTAATCAACTATCCACAGCTTCTATTCCTAGTAATGTGCAGGATGCATTGGCTGATCCAAAATGGAGAAAGGCGATAAATGAAGAGATGGAGGCTCTACAAAAGAATGCCACTTGGGAACTTGTTCCACTGCCTAATGGAATGAAGCAAATTGGATGCAGGTGGGTGTTCACGGTGAAACTCAAACCAAATGGAAGCATTGATAGATATAAAGTCCGACTAGTTGCAAAGGGATATACTCAAAGGTATGGAGTAGACTATCAGAATACTTTTGCACCAGTGGCCAAGATCAATACAATTCGCATTCTTATATCTATAGCAGCAAATCGAGACTGGCCTCTGCAACAATTTGATGTTAAAAATGCTTTCCTCAATGGAGATTTGGAAGAAGAGGTCTACATGGAGCTACCACCCGAAGTTAAAAATGGTTCTTCGTGTAAAGGTGAAGTCTGTAAATTGAAGAAGTCATTGTACGAGATGAAACAATCACCTAGAGCGTGGTTTGGGAAATTCTCGGCTACAATGAAGGAGTTCGACTATAAGCAAAGTAACTCAGATCACACTTTGTTTATAAAACACAGAAGGAAAAGTTACAGCTTTAATTGTGTATGTTGATGATATGGTCTTGACAGGAGATGACCCATGCGAAATGAAAGCTTTACAGGAGTATTTAGCCACTAAATTTGAAATGAAGGATCTCGGGCAACTTAAATATTTTTTGGGAATTGAGGTAGCAAGATCGAAACACGGAGTCTTGCTTTCACAGCGAAAATATGTGTTAAACCTTCTAACCGAAACCGGAATCCTTGGTTGTAAACCAGTAGGGACGCCCATGGAAATGAATCATAAGCTTGGACTTCTCCCAGACCAAGCCCCAGCAGACAAGGGTCATTATCAGCGATTAGTTGGAAGATTGATCTACTTATCACACACAAGGCCAGATATAGCATATGCGTTGAGCGTTGTGAGTCAGTTCATGCATGCACCGAGTGAAGAACATATGGAAGCGGTCTATCGGATCTTAAGATACTTAAAAAGTGCTCCAGGAAAAAGGTTTGTTGTTCTCAAAAAATGGTATCTCTAACATTGAAGGATACACAGATTCTGATTGGGCAGGTGATCAAACAACCAGAAGACATAAGGCCTTTTTGTCACACCCTGGGTTGCACAACCCAGGTGTGGGCGCACCCCCTCGGGGCGAACGCCTAGCCATAGTACCACATAATATTGTCACATCTAGCCGAATTCGCGATACCCAACGGGGCCCTAGTAATGGACTAGATCATTTACCCCCACTATTCATGAATAGTGAAGGGTCTCCCCCCAAGTCGAACTCGCAACCTCCCCTTTAAGAGGTTAGATTTCGCACTTGGAGTAACCACTGAATGAATAGTGGGGGTAAATGATCTAGTTCGTTACTAGGGCCCCGTTAGGTATCGCGAATTCGGCTAGATGTGACAATATTATGTGGTACTATGGCTAGGCGTTCACCCCAAGGGGGTGCGCCCATACCTGCGTAGGGGTCCACATCTGGTTACTTTACTTTTGTAGAAGGTCATCTTGTCACTTGGAAAAGCAAGAAGCAGAAGGTAGTAGCAAGATCAAGTGCTGAAGCTGAATTTCGAGGTATGGCTCAAGGTGTATGCGAATTATTATGGATAAGGAATATACTGAGGGACTTGGGGATTGAATATGCTACACCTATGAATCTTCACTGTGATAATAAGGCAGCCATCGCAATTGTACAAAATCCTGTTCAACATGATCGCACTAAACATGTTGAAGTTGATTGTCATTTCATTAAGGAGAACCTCGATGAAAAGATTATACAATTCTCATTTATTCAATCTGAGAGTCAGCTAGCTGATATGCTCACAAAAGCAGTTTCAGGGAAAGTGTTTCATGGCATAATTGACAAGTTGGGCATGATAGACATCTATGCACCAACTTGAGGGGGAGTGTCTGCATATAGAAAGTAATAGATTCTGTAAATATAGAAACAAGCTATATAGAAAGTAATAGATTTTGTAAATATAGAAACAATTTGTTTCTATAATTTAGGACCTAATTTTATGATGTAATTGTCTATATATTGCCTTTGTTTTAGAGAAGAATACATAACTTTGAACTCTCTACAGAAATCCTATTGTCTTACAAATTTGAAATAAACCAAACCGAACTGAACTTGATTATATTTTGTTTGTGTTAGGTTTGAGTATCAAATCGACCCAAACCGAACCCCTAATAGGATGTAATGGATTGTTGGTTCTTTTACGTTTATTGTTCTTGTTGAGTACCACCTGGATTTCCACTTTTCTGTATTTTAAACCATTTACATATCTAATATAACAGTATACTTGTTTCTCTTCAAAGACAATTTCTTAGTATATGCAACTCTCCATCCTTTGTTTACAAGATTGAATCATATCCATATTGGTTCCACTACCTTGAGAATCAATTCAAGAATGTTTGCCGCAGATTTGACTCCTTTCTAAAACCTTTGACTAATTGGAGAAGAAGTTGGTGTTGTAGGTAAAGAGATCTTTAGAATCTAATGGTTTCACATTCAACTCTTGTCACGTACCTCACCTTAAGGAGTAAAGGAGGATTAATAATGGGTCAAAAACGAGCATGATACATCCTGAGAGTATAGTCTAGTAATAGAACTAATTATACAACTAACTATTAACATTGTATTTTCTTAAAAAAATTAAATAAATAAAAAGACTAATAGGAGGAGGTAGGAATTCTTCTTTAAAGTGCTATTGCAAATTATAATTCTGGGAATTAATCAATGCCCTCAACCAATAAAAGTTAAGATCACTTCAGAACACTTAAAGAACAACACAATTTAATGAATACAACTAACATATATAGTGATTATAATTCTTATCTTATTTTGTAACTTTACTTTGAGTACTAACAAACATATGATATTTATTGTTTTTATCTTATTGTTATCTTATTGTTTACTATAAGTACTAACTATGATTATAATTCTTATCTTATTGTTTTTATATGATTTTTTTTTTTTTAGAATAACCAAACATATATATTAATGATCTAAAGTACAAGTTCCCCAACAAACAATATTTTTTTTTAAGAGTAAACAAACAAATATATCAATAATGAAAAAGTCAAAAACATAAGTGTGTACCAAAGGTGCTCAAACAAAGTAACAAAGTGAGCAAAACAAAATCTGGAACAACCAGCCATCTTCAACATCAACTACAAGCTTACATTAGACAACCACCTCAATTTCTCACCCAATCATTAATGGAATAATCTCCATTAATTCTAAACGCCAATAACCAAGAACTTGTCATTAGAACAATATCATTCCACACCTCCTCCACGTTCCTCTCGGCTTCGTCGAAGATTCGATGATTGCACTCTAGCCAAATCATCCATAATGTTACTAAGTTGGCAGACCGCGTAATATTAACCTGGCTACCTTTAAGACTTCCAATATGAGCAACTGTCAAGAAATAAGCAATCGAGGTCGGGATGAAAAACCTCTCTCCAATTCTTGTCTACCATTCACTCCAAAGCTCCAAAGAATGAACATTCTTCACTTTTACAACACAAAGCACAATAATGTGGAAGCAAAGTTAAAAATGGAAGTCTTCTTTGGAGATCATCACCCATGTTAAGTTTGTTATGGACCACGATCCATCCAAATATTTTTACCTTTAGATGGAACATGAGCTTTCCACAGAGAAGGGGTCAACCGAAGAGAGGGAATAGAATGATCATCAATCAAAAATTGAAACATGGATTTGCAAGTAAAATGGCCCGATTGATGGAAGAGACCAAGAAAACCTATCTTGGCCAGTAGTCAACCGAACTTGGCTTAGTATATTTAACAAGGCATCTAATTCAGTTTGTTGACCTTCGTAGGTTGATGGGAAGATAGAGGTTCCACTGGATAGGCTCCATTTGGTCATAATTATCAATATAATGGGCAATAAGCTTAAAAACAACTAACCACGAACTTACCATAATAATTACATCACACCACAAATTCTCCGCACATGTAGATAATTCATCACAGTTTCGATGAATGCGTTCCAACCAAATGAGCCACAAAGTCACTAAGTTTGCAGATCTCATGATTTTAACTAATCTTTCAGATAAGCCACCGATAGACACGCCTCAAACCACTCTGGAAAAGAATACTCATGTTCTACCCGTGTTTGCCAATTCCCCCATAAAACCTTGGAGGAAGAGCACCTGAAAAATAGATGTTCAGCGGTATCAGTGTTATTACAGCACAAGGGACAGCACTGAGGAAGCAAAGAAATGTGCGGAATTCTCCTTTGAAGAACATCACCCAAATGAAGCCTGTCATGAGCCAAAATCCACCCAAACATTTTAATCTTGGAAGGAATATGAGCATTCCACAACACAGGGGGCAATGTGAAGGTGGAGATAGAAGGATCATCAATAAGGGAAAGGAAAAGGGATTTACTTGTGATATTTATTGTTGAAAAATACTTTTATGGCATTGTTCTCTTGCTCAAGATCTGACCATAGAGTAGAATGGAGAACTATAATGGTCCAACTATCCCATTTAACAGAATTATAGTGATGGGTATGCGTGAACCAAAATAATAGTCCTACATAGGTAATAGACAAGTCCATCGTAAAGAACATTAGTTATCTCACCCTCATTAGTTCCAAAGTCTTTTAAAGTAAAATCTCATAACTTGACTCATAATTCGGCTTGATGGAATCATTGGATAACTAGTTCCAAGGTCTTTTAAAGTAAAATCTCATAACTTGACTCATAATTCGGCTGGATGGAATCATTGGATAACTGTTCTAAGTTTTCTGTCCTTACAATGACAGAAAAATCAAAACAAATTAGAGTCGACAAGATTTTGAGTTATACTGCTGATGATAGAAAAAACAGGGAACCACAAGTTTCATTTGACTTTAACTTACATAAGCAATGACGTCAAAAGACCTTCCTCAATTACTCAACTCATATGTATATACACATATATACAAAAAAAAAAAAAAAGTTGTGTTAAGAATTGAAGATCAAAAAGAGGGAGCAATGGAGAAGAAAGAGGATGACAGGAGAAACCATGTATTAGTGTTCCCATTCCAGTTCAAGGACATCTAAATCCTATGCTTCAATTTGTTATGCGAAAGCATGAAAGAAAATCAAGACAACCAAAGTTTAACGTGGTTCGGCAAAAATACCTACATCCACGGGAGGCAACAATTGTATTCACAGGAATGTTTTACAAGGAGAAACAGAGCTCTATTTATAGAGCTACAACAAGAAGATTTCGCCCACGTGTTTCATGCAACCAGCCCACGCGCCCATGCAGCTTGATGAATTTGACTATTCATTGCATGCATTTGTTGACTATTGATGGCGGCTATGCATGAGGTGGACTAAACCAACAAATCTCCACCTCCACCTCATATGGAACAAGACTCCTTCATACCTGCAATCTTTCTACAGATAGCAAGCTTCCTTCAAAAAACTGTTGCTGCCTCCATTAGTGCCTTTAGGCACTTGGAGCTCGTGAGATGTTGATCAAGTCCAAACAATGTTGGAACTTGATCCCTGTAACTACCTTTGTAAGCATATCTGCAGGGTTATCTGCAGTCTTGATCTTTTGCAGAAGAATACTCCCTTCTTCTACTATTTCTCGAACAAAATGAAAACGAACATCAATATGCTTCGTTCGACTGTGATGAACTTGGTTCTTTGCCAAACAAATGGCACTCTGGCTGTCGCAGAAAACTTCAACATTCTTCTGCACAATTCCCAAGTCTTTAGTCAATCCATGAAACCAGATTGCTTCCTTGAAAACTTCCGTTACTGCCATGTACTCTGCCTCTGTAGTAGACAAAGCAACTGTTGACTGTAGTGTTGATCTCCAACTCACTGGTCCTCCTGCCATAGTGAAAACATAACCAGTAGTAGATCTGCGTTTGTCAAGATCTCCAGCATAGTCCGAATCCACATATCCGACTAGATGCTTACAATTTTTCGTATCTCTTTCGAACTTTAAACCAATATCTACAGTACCATAAATATACCGTAGAATCCACTTCACTGCTTGCCAGTGGCCTTTACCGGGGTTGTGCATATAACGACTTACCATACTTACAGCATGTGAAATGTCAGGTCTGGTACACACCATAGCATACATCAAGGCACCAACTGCATTTGCATATGGAATGTTCTCCATTTGCTTCTTCTGATCTTCGGAATTTGGTGACATTGATGAACTTAGCTTGAAATGTGGTGCCAATGGTGTGCTCACAGGTTTTGTGTCATTTCCAATGCCAAAAGTTTGAAGAACTTTCTTCAAATACTGAGTTTGAGTCAAACAGATTGTGCCTTTGGCCCTGTCTCGAGTTATCTCCATCCCGAGAATTTTTCTCGCCTCTCCAAGGTCCTTCATTTCAAACTTTGAGCTCAATTGAGCCTTTAGTTTGTTGATCTCCACCGTACTTTTAGATGCAATTAACATATCATCTACATATAAAACCAAGTAGATAAATGTACCATCTTGAAGTTTGCGATAGTAGACACAATGATCAAACTGACTCCGGGTATATTTCTGCCCTTGGATGAAGCTGTCAAATCTTTTGTACTACTGTCTCGGTGACTGCTTCAGGCCATACAATGATTTGCTCAAATTGCAAGCCCAATTCTCTCTTCCGGGTACTTTGAATCCTTCTGGTTGAGACATATATATCTCTTCTTCCAAATTACCATGCAGAAAAGCAGTTTTGACATCGAGTTGGGCTAACTCGATATCAAACTGTGCAACCAAAGCCAATAATATTCGAATTGACGAATGCTTAACAACAGGTGAAAATACCTCATTGTAGTCAATTCCTTCCCTCTGAGCATAGCCTTTTGCTACCAGTCTGGCTTTGTATCGGATACCGTCTGTGCTGGGAGAGCCTTCCTTCTTAGCAAAAACCCATTTGCATCCAATTGGTTTCTTTCCTTTCGGAAGTGGAACCAACTTCCAAGTCTGATTTTGATGGAGCGATTTCATCTCCTCATGCATTGCCATTTTCCACTTATCACTTTCCATACTCTGAATAGCACCTTTGTAATTGTATGGAATATCATCTCCGGTGACTGGTAATGCATATGCAGCCATGTCAGTGTACCGAGCAGGTTTGCGGATTTCTCTTCGTGGTCGACTGGTGGCAATTGATTCTGGTTCTTGACTGATGTCTGGTCCTGGAGCCTCCACCTCAACTGAGATTTCCTCATCGTCTTCTTCAGGATGGTTGGATATCTCTGCTGACTTGCTAGGAGTTACTGGAATATCTAACTCCACCTGCTGATGCAAATCTGGATCTCGATTTTCTTTATCAGAAACTGTATGTTTTAACATCACAGATTCGTCAAAAGTTACATCTCGACTTTTTACAATCGTTTTTGTCTCAGGGTTCCATAGTCGGAAAGCCTTAACTCCTTTACTAAAGCCCATGAAAATCGCTTTCTTGGACCTAGGATCCAGTTTGGATTCCTTCACATGGAAATATGCAGTGCATCCAAAAATGCGCAGAGAATCATAATCTGAAACGGGGTGTCCAGACCATACCTCCTTGGGAGTTTTGCCATCTAGTGCTGTTGCAGGAAGTCGATTGATGATATGAGAGGCATATGACAAAGCTTCAGCCCAAAATGCCTTGCTCAGTCCAGAATGAGATAACATGCAGCGAACTTTATCTACCAAAGTACGATTCATGCGTTCAGCAACACCGTTTTGTTGTGGCGTGCCTGGGATTGTGAAATGTCTGACAATCCCTTCATTCTCACAAAATTTCTGAAATGGGTCTAACTTGTATTCTCCTCCATTATCAGATCTGAGCCTCTTAATCTTCCTTCCCGTTTGGGTTTCAACCATTTTCTTCCATATAAGAAAGATATCTAGCACTTCATCTTTATGCCTCATGGTATAAACCCAAACATAGCGTGAGAAATCATCAATAAAAGTAACAAACCAACGTTTACCGCCCAATGAAGCATTTTGAGAGGGTCCCCAAACGTCGGTATGAACATAATCCAATGTTCCTTTTGTGCGGTGGATTGCAGTGCCAAACTTGACTCTCGTCTGCTTGCCTAAGATACAGTGCTCGCAGAAGTCAAGTTTCCCGATTTTTGCACCTTCCAGAGAGCCTTGCTTTATCAAGGTTTGAAGAGACTTCTCTCCAACATGTCCGAGCCGCATGTGCCAAAGTCGGGAAGTGTCTGATGAAACATCACTAGAACTGGTGCAAGCTGAGACACTTCCGATTTTTGTGTGTCCGTCAAGGAAATAAAGATTTCCTTTCTGAGTACCCTCCATGGCCAAGAATGCTCCACGTACAACCTTCAGAACTCCACCTTCAATGGTTACCTTGTAACCGCTGGAATCAAGGACTCCTAGGGAGATCAGATTTTTCTTTAGATCTGGGACATATCTGACGTCCGTGAGCCGTCTTGTTGTACCGTCATGCATCTTTAGGCGTATAGTTCCAATACCCTTTGTTTGACAGGTATTGTTGTTGCCCATTAGCACGACTCCTCCATCGAACTCATCCAGTTTTGAGAACCAATGTCGATTCGGACACATATGATAGGAACAGCCGGAATCTAATATCCATCTATCAGACTGATTGTCTATAGATGAAACGGAGAATGCAGAATCTTCTTCAGCCTTCTGTGCCACATTTGCAGTTGTCTTGTCCTTATTTGGACAATCTTTCTTCCAGTGCCCCTTTTGGTGACAATAGGCACATTCATCCTTGGCAAGATGTTGACGTGATGAAGGTCCTTGTGACTTTGAGCGAGAGCGGCCTCGCCCACTGGATCTATCAGATCTGTTGTTAGCCCTGCCTCTGGATACTGTCAAGGCTGCTGGTGATGCTTCCTTGTGATCGCGTTGGTCCTTCCTTCGATACTCGTTGTTCACCAAAGCATTTGAAACATCACTGAATTTAACCTCATCTTTACCATATAGCAAAGTTGTTGTTAAATGTTCATAACTTTCAGGCAAAGAGTTTAACAACAATAGGGCTTTATCCTCTTCAAGAGGGTCAACATCAAGATTTAGTAGATCAGCAAGAATCTTGTTGAATTTATCAAGATGCTCACTCATGGGAGTACCTTCCTTGTACTGAAAACGATAGAGCTTCTTCTTCAGGTAGAGGCGGTTCTCTACGCTTTTCGTCATGTATTTGTTCTCCAGTTTCTTCCAGAGACTTATTGTCATAGTC
Source organism: Paratinospora sagittata (assembly GCA_035771175.1). Lineage (NCBI taxonomy): Eukaryota > Viridiplantae > Streptophyta > Magnoliopsida > Ranunculales > Menispermaceae > Paratinospora > Paratinospora sagittata. The sequence continues at coordinate 57,303,647 of CM069595.1, forward strand.
TCTTTCATGACAAAGTACTTTTGATCCTTCGCCAAACAGAGTCGGATTGTGCCACAAGCTTGACGATTCACAAAATTCCAATCATCATCGGACATATCCTTGGGCTTGGCTTCCAAGGCAATATGTGATCCTTCCCTGAACAGTAGATCTTGAACTTCGCATTGCCACATGCCAAAGTTGTTGGTGCCGTTGAATTTCTCCACCTCGAACTTTGCGTTGGTCATCGAACTTCTTTTCCAAGGCCTGCTTGTGGTTGGGAGTTCCTCCGCCATTAAGACCGAAAATATGTATGACGCCGAAAAGTGCTCAAAAATGATAAACAACTCCAACTAAGTTATATCAATAACTTAGGAGCTGAATCTGCAGAAACTGATTGCACGGTTGCGTCCGGAACGGTCGAAAATGGTGGAAACGAGTCTGACTTTGCTGAAATCAGACGAAAAATAAGCCGGATATGGTTGGTCAACAAGAATTGATGAATAGTGTCGGGTTGAACGCGGACCGTGAATAGTGCTGGGCCCGTGAACAGTGACGGACCGGTGAACAATGTTTATAGAGTGGGCCGGGCCAGGGGCGGATGAACAGTGCTGGATCAGAAAGGTTGGGCCTGTGAACAGTGTTTACAGAGTGGGCTGGGTCAGTGCGGATGAATAGTTCTGATTGCGGGTCGGGTCGGATCTGGGTCTGATCCGTCTTCTTCACCCGGCTTCTTCTTCCCTGCGCGCTGCAACAAAAAAATTTGCAGAGTATTTTTCTAGACTTTGAACGGCTCCCTAGGACTCGTTTCTTGTCCGTTTTTCTCGCCGTTTATTGCGTTGGATTCCTGGAAACGAGAGCTACCTCCACGGATGATCAGAAAACAATTCCGATCACTGATACAGAATCTCGAATTTTTCGATGAAATCTTGAAAAAATTCGACCGAGTGTCCGTTTTCTTCCAAAGCTTCACCTAAGCTCTGATACCAATTTGTTATGCGAAAGCATGAAAGAAAATCAAGACAACCAAAGTTTAACGTGGTTCGGCAAAAATACCTACATCCACGGGAGGCAACAATTGTATTCACAGGAATGTTTTACAAGGAGAAACAGAGCTCTATTTATAGAGCTACAACAAGAAGATTTCGCCCACGTGTTTCATGCAACCAGCCCACGCGCCCATGCAGCTTGATGAATTTGACTATTCATTGCATGCATTTGTTGACTATTGATGGCGGCTATGCATGAGGTGGACTAAACCAACACAATTCTCTAAGCGCTTAGCTTCAAAGGGTCTCAAAGTCACATTTGTTACCACAATCTCTGCTGCCAAATCCAAAAAAACTGAAGTTGGTTCAGTCACAATTGAGACATATTCTGATGTTTGGGATGAAGAACAAGGGAAACCAATAGATAACTTCGAAAACTACTTACTGCACTTCAAACTAATCAGTTCGAAATACATAACTTCTGTAGTTGAGAAATACAAAGGCTCTGATTGCCCCCTCCAGTGCCTTGTTTATGACTCTATATTGTCATGGGCATTAGACATGTCAAAGAGTCTTGGCCTAATAGGCGCTTCGTTTTACACACAATCTTTGGCTGTCAATGCCATCTACCATTTTATACAGAGTGGGATGCTGAGAATACCTGTACACGACCCTGAAGTGTCTTTTCCAGGACTTCCAATCCTTAAAACTCATGATTTGCCATCTTTTGTTACTGATACTGAGACATACCCGATGCTCCTGAAGTTTGTTTTGGATCAGTTCTCTAATGTAGACCGCATTGATTTCCTCCTTTTAAACTCATTTGACAAGTTAGAGGAAGAGGTGAGTTTTAGTTATTGTTCCTTCATTTGATTTTTCAACATAAAAATTTCTATTTGATTTGTTTTCATAACAATTAACAGTGTTATGTTGGCAAAGCATTTGTTTGCTCATTGTGCTTTTTCCAGTTCCCTATGGCAGAAGCGGGTGGCTTCTTGCAGCGACCTCTTCTCTGCTCCTTCCTCTTGCGAGGAATGTCTTTTTCTTTCTCATCACATGAAATATAAGTTGGTTTAGGGACTGTAGTTCTTATTTGTGCTAGTATCGGTGGTGTATGGTTGTTTTGAGTACTGCTGGTACTCTTTGTAAGCTGTTTGTTTACTCTCAAAAAATATAATTTGTCTTGTTTCTGCTTTAAAAAAAAAAAAAACACAATTAACTATGTTAATTTCTTACTGGTGTAGGTAGTGAACTGGATGGAAAAGCAATGGCCAAGGAGGACACTCACTATTGGGCCAACTTTGCCATCAATGTACCTAGACAAACGGGTGGAAGACGACAAAGATTATGGGCTTAATCTATTCAAGCCTGATTCAAGCACCTGCATGAAGTGGCTGGACATGAAGGCAACTGGGTCTGTTGTATATGTAGCATTTGGAAGCTTGGCTAGCATAGGAGATGGAGCAATGGAAGAACTAGCATGGGGACTTAGAACAAGTGGCAAGCCGTTCTTGTGGGTGGTAAGAGCATCAGAGGAACAGAAGCTGCCTAACAAGTTTAAAGAGGAGAAATCAGAGAAAGGGTTGGTGGTGGCTTGGTGTCCACAGTTGGACGTATTAGCACACCAAGCAATTGGGTGTTTTATAACTCACTGTGGATGGAACTCTACATTAGAGGCATTGAGCTTTGGAGTGCCAATGATAGCAATGCCACAATGGACAGATCAAATGACGAACGCAAAATTTATGGAGGATATATGGAAAGTGGGAGTTAGAGTAAAGGTGAATGAGGGAGGAGTTGTGGGAAGGGAAGAAATAAAGCATTGTATAGAGGAAGTTTTAGAGGGAGAGAAGGGAAAAGAGATGAAGAAGAATGCAGCTAAGTTTAGGGAATTTGCTAAGGAAGCTGTGAATGAAGGTGGTAGCTCAGACAAGAACATTGATAATTTTTTAACTAGTCTTCTTTCTGATTGACAGTTGGCTAAGCATTGGGAGAATTGTGTTAGCTAGGTGATGCGCTGCTTGTTTTTGGTTTGTTGGTCATCTTTTGTTTCTTTGTGGGCGCTGGTTTTGTTCGCTTGTTTCTTTTGCTGTTTTTATTTTGTAGAGCACCCCTGGTGCTCGTTTGTTGCTGCTGTTGTAACTTTCAGTTTTTAATATATTGCTCTGTTTGTTTTCTCTCAAAAAAAAATTCTATCTCGGTGTCCTGCAATCCAAAAGCATGTTAGTCTTTCTTTTTTCTTTCTATTTTTTTTAATATCAAATTATTAAAATGGTGTTTAGGTTATTAGTCTTTGTACTAAACTTTTCTATAGCCATTCATTTCAAGCAAAGAATGAATATACTAGTTCAACATTAATTATCTCAATGTATATAGCAACCTTAATTCAACAATTTGAAGCTGGTAAATCATGGACAAAAAATGGACTGACTGGGTCATCAGAACTGCAGATTGAATGGTGTTTTATATTGTTGTATTCTTGAATCTCACACAAAGGACTTATCCTTAAGAACTGTACTCTTGATGTTGAAGAAGCCAAGTCTAGCATTGCTTGTGAAGGAGGAAGAAGCAATAAACTGGGGTGAAGTGAATTCAGAACCAAATATAGGAAAAGCTTGTGAATTGTACATTCCATCCTCCTATACTTGAATCAATCATTCTTCAAGATATATAACTGATGAATATGGAGAAGAAGCAAGAGAGTAGGAGGAGATAATCTGAGATTAGACTCTTGGAATCAGCTCATCATGTTTATTGATATTTGACACTGGGATAAATATTCTTTAAGAAACCTGTGTCAAAAATATGGTTTGACCAGTAAAATGAATTTTATGGATGCAAAGAGGAGATAGTTAACCAAACAGACCCATGAGCCTAATGGAGCAAAATATAATAAAACTTGGCAAAAGCACTTAATAACAGTCAAAATGTAATGTATGCACTAACATATATAGCAGTTCTAATTATTTTATCTTCGCCACAAAAGAATAAATTTATCTTACAACATGAACAAAGACTCTCGATTCAATTCAACTCAACTAAACCTTTTTCTTAATAAAATTGAGGTTGGGTACAGGAATTCATTTTTTTCACCCCCACTCTATCAAATAGACACCAAACATATCTTGAAAATTGTAAGTGAGTGCCATTAAGATAATATTTATTTCTAGGAGACCAGAGAGTAAAATGGGTGGACCATAATGATTCAACATATCTTGAATTATTGATGATTCGACTGGCCCATTCCGTGTGACATTATATATTTATATGATACCACACTAACAATTCAGAGTAATGCTAAACAAACATGAAAAAATAAAAAATAAAAAATAAAAACAAATCTACGGTGACCATGGGTTTGTTTTTTTTTTTTTTTTCATGTTTTTTGGCATTACTCAACCTTTTAACAGACTGATCACGTTGAAACAAGAAAAGCAATTTTTAGTGTTCTGTCATCTGTACCTTACACTCTAATCACCACGTGATCATGATGGGAACCACAATTTTCATTTGTTCTTTAATTTACATAAGCAGTGACGTCAAAGACCTCCCTCAATTATGTCAACTGCTTTATCTTAAGAGATGAAGGGGATTAATGGTTAGAAACCAGCCTAATGCTTTCCTCGAGAATGCGGTATAGATTGTATGGTAATAGAGCTAGTTATTCAGCTAACAATTAAGTTACTCTTAAAAAAAAAAGAAAAGACCTCCCTCAATCGTTATTCTTCTTAAAAAAAAAATAAAAAAAAAAAAAGTTTTTCTTCATACACAAGTACGAAGAAAAACTAAAAATAAAGAAGCTCCGTGTTATTACAGCTGAGGAATTGAAGAGAGATCTAAAACAGAGAGAAATGGAGAAGGAAGATAATGGCAATGAAAACCATGTATTAGTGTTACCTTATCCTGTTCAAGGACATATAAATCCTTTGCTTCAATTCTCTAAGCGCTTAGCTTCAAAGGGTCTTAAAGTCACACTTGTTACCACGACTTCTGCTGCCAAATCCACAATAACTGAAGTTGGTTCAGTCACAATTGAGACATTTTCTGTTGTTACGGATGAAGATCAAGGGAAAGAAGTAGGAAGCTTAGATGAACAATTAGAGCGCTACAAACTACTCGGTTCGAAATACTTAACTTCTCTTGTTGAGAAATACAAAGGCTCAGACTGCCCTTTCAAGTGCCTTGTTTCTGACTCTATACTGCCATGGGCAAGAGATTTATCAAAGTGTCTTGGCCTAATAAGCGCTTCATTTTACACACAATCTTTGGCTGTCAATGCCATCTACTACGATATACAGAGTGGGCTTCTGAGCATACCTGTGCATGATTCACTAGTATCATTGCCAGGACTTCCAATCCTTAAAAATCATGAACTGCCATCTTTTGTTACCAATACTGAAAAATACCCGATGATACTGAAGCTTGTTTTGGATCAGTTTTCGTATATAGATGACGTAGATCTCCTCCTTTTTAACACATTTGACAAGATAGAGGAAGAGGTGAGTTTTAGTTTAGTTGTTGTTCCTTTATTGGATTTTTCAACATGAAAAATTCTATTTGATTTGTTTTCTTAACAATTGACATTGTTAATTTCTTACTGGTATAGGTAGTAAACTGGATGGAAAAGCAATGGCCAAGGAGGACACTCACAATTGGGCCAACTGTGCCATCAATGTACCTAGACAAACGGGTGGAAGGCGACGAAGATTATGGGCTTGATCCATTTAAGCCTGATTCAAGCACCTACATGAAGTGGCTGGACATGAAGGAAATTGGGTCTGTTGTGTATGTAGAATCCGGAAGCTTGCCTAGCATAGAAGATGAAGCAATGGAAGAACTAGCGTGGGGACTTAGAACAAGCGGTAAGCCGTTCTTGTGGGTGGTAAGAGAATCAGAGGAAAAGAAGCTGCCTAGCAATTTTGCAGAGGAGATATTGGAGAAAGGGTTGGTGGTGGCTTGGTGTTCACAGTTGGAAGTATTAGCACACCAAGCAATTGGGTGTTTTCTAACTCACTGTGGATGGAACTCTATGTTAGAGGCATTGAGCTTTGGAGTGCCAATGGTAGCAATGCCAGAATGGTTCGAACAAAGCACTAATGCAAAATTCGTGGAGGAGATATGGAAAGTGGGAATTAGAGTGATGGTGCATGAGGGAGGAATTGTAGGAAGGGAAGAAATAAAGCATTGTATAGAGGAAGTTTTAGAGGGGGAGAAGGGAAAAGAGATGAAGAGGAATGCAGCCAAGTTTAGGGAATTTGCTAAGCAGGCTGTTAATGAAGGTGGGAGCTCAGACAAGAACATTGACAAATTTTTAGCTAGACTTCAATGTGATTAACTGATGTGAGCTCTCGAGAAATGAGAAATGAGTGCCTTTCTTTCTCAAGGTTGCAGAGTTTTCTAATTCTATTTCAGAGTCCTGCTATTCTATTGTTTTGTGTGCTGCCGATTTGGGTAGCTTTTTTAAGTTAACAGCGACTTTTCTACTCCTGACTGGGTATAGGAATTAGAATTTATGCTTGTATTGGGGTTGGTTTTGTCAGTGAATTGTTTTTGAGTACTTCTGGTACTCATCTCCTTAGACTCTTAACCCATGTATGTTTTATTATATTGTCTTGTTTCTTCTCCAGAAAAGAAAAAAAAAATTCATGGCCATTCATTTCAAGCAAAGAAAGAAATACTAATTCATGTAGATCATCATCTTCTGCATTATCTACAGAAACAGCCTTAACTATAATTTGAAAGAGGTAAATCATGAAAAAAAAAAAAAAAAACAGTAGACTGTCGGGGGCCATCAAAACTGCAAATTGAATGGTGTTTTATATTGCTGTATTCTTGAATCTCACACAATGGAAAATCGCAACTGGAACGATCTAAAAGGAAGTTAAGTGACAGATTATACAGAATATGAAACTTTTCCAGTTCATTTTACAAGAAGGCTAGAGTTATCATTAGGCCTGATTCATCATCCCCCAAAAACCGTCACTTATTTAGGATTTTAAAAAGTACATGTTACTCAAAACCTGTATCTTTTTCATGGATAGCCCATATGGAAACATTTTTTTTTCTTTTGTTCCATTTTTTTTCCTTTCCACTTTCAATGGGACTTCACGATCGGATTCATTTCCTGCAGATAAAATTGAAGAGCATACACATCAGATGAAGGCCCAAAACAACTCAACTACTGATCCATTGGCAAAAGCTGATAAAACGTCAAGAAATGGAACAAATAATCAGTAGAGAATTTTATTTCAGGACACCTAGAAACTCGTTCTCTTCAAAGGAAGAGCACCAACTTCGAATAATAAGACCAATTAAAAAAAATGACAGGGATAAGTTGATCTAGATAAATGTATGGGTCACAGAATTTTCATCAAAATATGAAACTTTATCTTGTTATGAGCATTTATATGCCAACAATTAATTGGAATAGAACTGATGGGCTGTTATGAGATGACTAGCAAAGGTAATTAGAAGGGTTGCACATGAATCTTAGGTGAATCAAAGGACAAGATGTTAGGGCACCTTAACCTCCTAAGTAGTTGTATGCTGATTAACAGAAATGAACTCTATTTCCCTAATTACTGGACCCTAGAACAATGAGCCTAACTGTAGAGGATATGTGTAAAAACAGAAAGTGTTGCTCATAAATTTCAATCTTCTACATCCATAGTCAAAAGAAGGGTCTTCAGGAGAGGAGAGGACATTACCAAGGAAGCTTAAAGGTGTCTTTCCACCACCCTTGCTTAGAGCAGTTTGCAACTATTTTGTCCAGCCGTACAATAATCTCAGAAAATGTTGGCCTCACCACCGGTTCAACATCCCAACATTCTTCAATCAATCTGATGAAATTCCAAACAGTAATACAAAATAATTTTTAATAAGTAGAATAAATGGAATATATACAAGGATATGATGTCGGTAAAGACTTAGTTGGAATCTTTTTTTTCATTATTTTGATTATTAGAGAGACACGAGGAGACTCTGGATTCTTCTTTTTTGATAATTAGAGAGAATCCGAGGCACACGGGACTTAGTTGGAATCTGGACCCTAATCAAGTGACCCAAACTAAATGACTGAACAATCATAGTTGGACAAAATAAGAATTTTAACAGTATTTTTCACCAAAAACAAAGGGAAGATATTCTGGCATTATAAAACAAAAACAAAACCTTCAATGGCATGAAAATTCTATATTGTAAAATTAAAACAACTTCAACATCAATCAGAAATTTTGGTATTGCAGAACATGGAAATTAAACTCACTCTTTGAGATCAGGGGGATAGCTTTTTGATTTATTCTTGAATGATGGTCTCAATCCTTCTAAACAAAACATTCTGCCAGCATCTTCTGCGGATTTAGGGTGGAAAGGCGGTGCTCCTTCAATCATCTGAACCCAATCAAATAAAGACACATATAACATGTACTTAAGAGAACTCTTATATTCTTATAATGAACTTGATGCTAATATAACTTATTGCATAATTTATTCAAAAGATGATATAGATCTTATCAGTGAAGTAACAAATAAATTTAAAATAAGTGCCCTTACTCTGATAGGAGAGGTCAGTTCTCTTCTAGTCAAGAATTTAACAGGCAAGTCAAAAAAATTTTCTCTTTTTTTTAATTGGTAAAACCAGAGTCCACAGATAAGCATGAGAATAATAGTGTATTAATACCTCATAAAGAATGAGTCCAAATGAGAAAGCATCAACACTTCTGTCAAATATTTCATCTTTATAAACCTCAGGAGCCACATATAAACCTAGCATGAATAATCAAAATCATTAGCAATCCATTAAAAATAATGCATGCTCCAGTTTTACAAGAAGAACTAATGGACTATTCTCCCCAATGAAATTTATGCATGGTGTGTGCAAATAACCAGAAAGGAGGGCCTTGGGACGACGGTAAGCATTCTTGGCCACGAGAAGGATCTCTTTTATGTTTTCTCTCTGCCCCTCTGTTCTTTTTTCTTTGTTTCTTTAGATGGCTAATAATTATGGTTATATCTGGCAGACATAATATTAAGATAGTGATCCGTCAGATAGAGAAACCTTCGTGCCTGCATAAATATGAAACAAGTGATCCTGTGTTCTACTTTCTGCACTTTCACCTTGCATAAGTTAGATTGCAAATGAAAGTCCTTATTCAAAAGTTCTTGAAATGAAGAAAATAACGAGCTCAAAGAAATGCCAGCATAAAGTCCATTCTATAGTCAATATTTGAATGACGTGTCATTAAGCATCAAAGAGAAAAATACAATAAAATAAAATTCTGGCAGAACTACTTTATGGAGAATGTCCCAAGGAGCGTGAAATTGTGAAATTTTGCCAGAAACACAGAAGAGTTTCTGGTCCAGAAACAAATCATCCTTACTAAAATATATATATATATTATTATTATTATTATTAATGACAAAAATTGCTTACTCGAACGGTCAACATGAGCCCCTGCTTGTGCTAGTTTTGCTTTGTCAGGAGAAATTTTTGACAACTTTACCAAGCCAAAGCCAGTTACCTTCAAATGTCCACCATTATCCAGCAAAATATTTCTGGCACCTTACCAAAATTTCAAATAGTAAACAACAGTAATCGCCCCAATGAGTAAAAATTAAATTTCAATGTGCAACTCTTCTACCTATTGAAACAAACTCTTGTTTGATGTCTTACTTTGGCTTTAAATCGCAGTGAATAATTGGATCTGGCTTGCATTCATGAAGATAATTCATTCCTCTGCAAACAAGGAAACAAACATGTTAGGCACCATGAGTTATAAGAAGTGACGGCTCTCATGAGAGGAGAATTCAGATTAATTGCATATGTGTGTGCGTGTAAAACATCACATCATGTAAGAAAGACATAGAAAAATAAATCATCCATAAACAAATAAAGATGGAAGTTCATAGAAGATTTAGTTGTGAGTGAAACATGCCTAGCAACATCAAGAGCAAATCTTAGAGCTTTTGAAGGAGACAATCGGCCTTTCTTTTGAAGATAGCATCCTAGGTCACCCTGAAAAACAAGAGAATAATTAGAATGAGGTAGAAGTTTAAGAGAACTATGTCCATGCAATGCATTAGTTACAAAAATGATAAAAAAGGAAACAGTGGCTCCAAGGAGATATGCAGTTAACCTTAAGAAAGATAAGACCAACATAGTACTAAAGTATAAAAAAAAATAACAAAATTGATATAGTCACAAACTCAGGCAAATGGGCATTGTCAATTTTCTTCTGCACATTTCTGGGACTAGGTGTCACAACTTAATAATTGTATGGTGGCAAGATATTATATGGCTCAATGCATTGCTCATAGAAGGTGCAAGAAACAAATATGTTTTTGCTTACCAGTTGGATTGACAACAATTCCAACAAAATAGGATTACTTTTAACTTTGAAGTTTCTTTACATGACATGATTTTCGATAATACATGTGTACACAGATACGGAATCAACAATCTTACTCTTGGATGGTACTCAGAAACAATCATCATGGGTATATTTTGAGTAACAGCTCCGACAAACTGAACCACATTAGGATGCCGAACCTTCTCCAACAATGTGAGCTCATGTTTGAAAGCATTTCTGTTCCAAAATATACAGGAAAATACAGAAGTCAGAGATCTTTACCGAAATATCTTCATAAGCTGGCACATTATCTTCTGAGAATAACCATCCATAAAATTTGTAATGAAAATACTTGCAGGAAGTAAACTTGTTCAAGCATGCTTCAAGACAAAATAATTGCCCAATCCTTCTAAGGCTATGCAGTTTCCTAATTCAAGAATCGGTTATAATTTAGCGAATAGTTATTTTAAATAAAAAGTAGATTGTTGTGATCATTGTCCTGAAAGTGAAGATGAAACAATTTAACAATGATTGAAGAATAAATATTTATAGAGGACCAGAGGCCTGCTCTCCTTTTTCAGCATCTACATCATTTATAGAAAAGACTCCACATCTTATCAGCTTAGATAGCTCATACTCATAAAAAATAAGAACAACGTCACCAATAACCAGGATGCTAGTGTTATGCGAAATCGTGGTAAAACATGAAAGAAAAAATAAGACAGCAATATTTAACGTGGTTAGGCAAATTGTCTACGTCCATGGGAGGCAACAAACTTGTATTACTTCACCCTTAGGTGGATCTTACAGATTTGATCTCTTGAATTAGATCTCTCAGAATAGATCTCAGGAATGAATTTCAAGAATGAAGTTAGGCTCTATTTATAGGAGTATTCAGGGGCATTTTCGTAATTATAAATATATAATATAATATATTTAATAATTAAAAAAAAAACTTTCAGCGCATTCGGCGCCGTCAAATGATGGCGCCGAATGCGCCATCCCCTTTTTTTTTCAGCCGCCCACTTGCCCCCCATTTTCAGCAGCCGCCCACATGGGGTGGTCCCCAACAGCTAGGTATACCATAGTACTGCAGTTTTATACTCTATGTGAATGATGTCTAGAATTTACATTATAGTATATATGTATTCAAATTAATTAGATTCTGACAAAGTAGATAAACAAATGAAGAAATAGAAAGAACATTACACGCAATCTGGGTCTGAATAACTGTCCTTATCAAGTATCTTTACAGAAACCTTTGTTCCGTTCCATTTCGCCACTTGATATGAACCCTGCAAATGGAAGTCCTTGGTCACCTCATCTATAAAATCCGAAAATGCACAAGGAGAAATCAATAAAGAAATGCAAATTTAGGTATAGAAGAGTGAAAAAACAAAACTGCGCTACATAGTTCCATCTTGCAAAGACACAGCTAAAGCCTAGCAAGAAGGCCTAAAAGATTCATATGCAATCATCAGTATTGTGATGAATTAGTATCTCTCCAAGGCTATGCCAGCCAGCAAGTCCGAGACACCATTAACAGTAAAAGAAATGCATGTGGTATCATAAAATTATACGCAGCAGGGCCTTAATCCAAGTGTTGGTGTGGTGTACCTAGGATCAACTCTATCCCCAAAAGTCCTAGGAACAAGTCTCATCCCACCTACCAGGGAGAAGGCCTAATGCTAAGCATGGGACTTGGATGACCACTAGAGATGTCTCCCGCTCGACCCATCAGGGGCCCAAGGGATTAGTTGGGTGAAGCCTAGATATCCTTGGTTCTCAAAAAAAAAAAAGGGTAATATATATATATAAGCAACCAGACCTTTAATGTGGAAGTTGGACATGGGAGATTTTCTTTCAAGTATTTTCAGTTGTAGAAGACAACTGGAGGACGACATAGCCAACCCTAAGATTTCTTATGAAATGAGCAAGAATCCAAATGCCCAAATCCCAAGGGTTTTCCGTAGCAGCAGATTGAAACTGGATATGCAGCTCAAGATGCATAAGTTCAAAGTTTGATTCCCACAAAAACCATAAAAAGAATTTCCTCTCTTATAGCCACCCCCTGATTCTGATATTAATACCCTGTATTTTTGGGATAAAGTTAGTGGCATGGCTTGTGGAACAAGTCTAATATAAGAATGGGATACCAATGCTACGGCTATCAAAAAAACCAAAAAAAAAAATCAAATATCCATATTTTAAGTAACAATTTTAATGTGCAAGCTAAAAGGATCTCAAGAAGATCTCTTGATGGACAAGTAGTGAAAAGATAAAAATAAATTTGTAATCCCTGTATAAGTTGCACAAGAGCATATTTTTGAATAAGAAAATTGATGCCCCTTCAAAAATGCTCCTTGATATCTTCATGACAGACTATTAGGAGGATTATTACCAACAGCAGAAAGCTTATAGTAAATTATAACTGCATTAGACAAACAGGAAAATGAAGGGAACAAGTGCATGCCTTTGAAATACCATCGCCCTTTCGAATCTGAAGCTCTAATGGATTAAGTTCGTATTCTGGAACTTCCCGAGGATTTGAAACAGCCATAGGTGTCTTTCTGATTTTCTGCAGACATATTAGGCAAGTTTTGATTGAAAATAAATAAAATTTTCAAACCTAGAAACACATAAAAAATAACTAAATAAATAAAAAGAAGGAAGCAAGAGATGGAGAGGAAGAAGGAGACAATGAAGAGTTTTAAATTTTACCGGAGTTTTGGCTCCTCGAGCCTTCAAAATATTGTAAATTTCCATATTTCCATAGTACTTCGCATCAGCAGCAGCCTGTTATACCAGCACAACTAATTTGTAAAAATGATAATAACATGGCAGATGATAATTGATAACATTTAATGATAGTCATACATGATAATTCTCTAAAGTCGTACGGGTCTGTATCAGTATTATTCCTCAGCAATGAATAATGATGCCATTTTACTGCTAGTTTCTCGTTAACATATGTATTATACTGTTAAAGTAGTTCACATGATAAGTTAAATCCTCTGCAGATACTATTTCATTTGCTTAAACCACAAATGGCAAAGATCAGAAACTTTTCTTCCTATTTTACACATCATTATTATACTAATTTCTCAATTAAGTTTTTTACAGTAATAGGTGAGTAAATAGTGAAGATCAGATAGTACCGACGTCGTTTCCTCTGTCAAGTATTTTCATAATTTAATAATTAAAAGCTACTGTTCACCAGTTTCAGGGGACATTTAATAATTTTCTCACGGCATAGCAATCTTAGGAGACAGAGCAGAAGCTTCATAATTCAAAAGCTAATTTCCAAATGAAGAAATAAAATATCATAACAATTTCAAGTTACAGCAAAAAGGACAAAAGAAAAATGTCGAGAATGAGAAAGAGCCAAAAGAGAATTTTACCGTACTGCCCCAGCGATCACGAGCGTCTATATTGGCTCTGCGACTCAACAGCAGCTTGACGACTTCAGCGTGACCTTCACAAGCGGTAATGTGCAAGGCGGTCCGACCATCCAAATCGATGCTGTTCACATCAATACCTTCATTAAGCAAATCCTCAACGCCTTTCACGTCCCCTTGGCAAGCCATAAACAGAAGCTGCATCGTCGAATCAAGATTCTCCGGCACTGAAAGTTCATCTTTGACCGGACTCCGATGATTCGGATCAAGTGAAGACTGCCTTCCGAAACTGAAACGCAAGGTGTTTCTTCTCGGATCAAACGATGTCTGCCTGGAAAAGCTAAATTTCCCACTCTTTCTCAACGATCCCGTCGAGAACTGCCTCGATATCCCTCGTTTCAACTGAGCTACTAATTCCATTTCTTTATCGAATCGAATCCGAGCAAAACCACGCGTGTTAATTAACTCCGATACACTCAATTTATCAATCAATCGATCAATTACGAATACGATTCATCATACATATACATATCGTTACTGCCACAATTAATCAAAGCATACATACATATATCTATATGTGTGTGTATCAAACAAATTAACACAATTACGTAACACACGCGCTAATTTAAGCAAAACGAGAAGGAAAGAAAGAGAGAGAGAGGGCTGTTGAGAGCTCGATCAAGAGCTCCTGAAGCCCTCGATTGCGAGGAAGGATAGATGAATCAAACCATGAAGAAGAAGACGAATGAGAAGAAGAAAGCGAAGGTTCAGGTTGAGATATCGGAGGGTGAAGAACGGATTGAGACGTTTGGAGCGAAAAGGGGATCAAAATGGCTGGAAATGAACGCATTCTTACATCTTCTCCACACGGTCGCCCCTGCAACACCGGACGCTCTTTTCTTTACTATAAATAGTAGTCGTCCACGCTATCGTAATTCGTGAACCCTCCTTCCTAACTAAATTCAGTTGCTTTTCCTCTTCTTCATCTAACTGTAGATTTTTTATTTTTATTTTTTTTTCGTTGCTGCCAGCAACTGTGCGTGCCGCGCACTTATCGCTTATTTTATTTTTTCTTTATTAATTTTTTTTTTTGGTTGTAGGTGCATGTGAGGTTCAGGAATTAGGCTCCTCTGTTCCCAATTCCGTCTACCATGTCTATGTTCCTAACCCTGAATTCACGACACTTGTCATACCATTTTTACAAAAAATAATTTTTTTTAATAAAAGCCCATTAATTAAGCTATTTGAAATTTTTAAGCACAACTGAGAACAGTGAAGGCTAGCATTTCAAGAGTGCACCTAACAACGTGTCGGTCTTTATTTTATAATATCTTGACTTAAAAGAAGGCCGACGATGATCTGTGAGGTCGTATGTAATAGACAGGAAGGTGGGGGCGCATGGGAAAGTCCCACTGCAGTCGCATCAAATGACCTTTGCCAAACAATGAACGACGATGACGTCATATGTCAAAAACAAATCACACAATCTCAAACGGCGGAGAATCACTTGATATTTTTCACATCCTTCATGCGCTTCACACTGGATACCGTCGGCCATTACTTTCGCTGTCAAACTTAAAGGTGACGTGCCACGTATATCGGCTTTATATTATGGTCGAGATATTGAGAAAGATAGAGATAAAGTTTGCTTTAACCGACGGACAGAAAGTGGTGGGGCCCACACACGATGTCGGCTCCCATGCTACTTTGACAAGTTCCCGAACCTCATTGGACACTTGATCACGTTAACGTCAGCCATCCCTTGACACTCGATTTCCTCGGGAATGGTGGCATGCTCTTTGTGAGTTTGATTTGATTTCCTTAAATGGCTCCTTTCGTTTGCGAAATTGAATGAAATAGACCTTTTTTTTTTAATTTTAAGTTCATGTTTAGTTATTCACAATGAAATAAAAAATAATTTTATTTTTGTTTTTATTTTATTATAATAAAATAAAATAATAATAACCTAAAAATATGAATTATTTTTATTTTATTGTAATAGATTTTATATATTTTTTTAATTATTTAATTATATTTTATATAATTTTATAAACATAATCTTATTTGATCGCGCCCATCAAAAGTCCCTAACTTGTCAAATATTTGTGAAGAATTGTCAAAATATTAAAGTGATGGAAAGAAAGATGGAGATATTTGATCTTTGAGGTTGAAATCTTTCCATGTTTGGACGACAAACTAATTGCTAATAGAGATTTTTTTTTTCTCTTTTTAGTAATTCGTTTAACTTGGTCCACATCCTAAGAAGTTGTCCCGTCATTATAAAGTTTGGTGAAGGGTTCATTAATTAAAGATGGATGTATATAGCATCAATTTTGATATTATTGAATTGTGATTTTCTCTATTACTTAGAATTCACCAATTAACTTAATTACATTGTAATCATATGACTATATCAAAGCTTAGTGCACCAATTAATGCTCTCTCTATATATAATGATGTAAGATATGAATTAATTTTAGCTTTTGAGCTTGTATGTAGGCTTAAATTTGGTATGACCTAATAAGTGTGAATTACTTTGAATTTTGGTTCTTTAAGCCACTTGATCATTTTGACCAAAGACATTTCCAAGGATCATGGTTCACCTAATCGTTCCATGTCCCAATAATTCACGAGTTGCATTTTGAGAACCAACTTGATCTTATTTTTTTAAGCGCACATGTGAGCCAGTTACATGCTCCCACTAGCTCACAATAATAAGTATCACTCTTGAATATTCAATGATCTAGGCCCCAATGTTTCACTCAGTTTTTAAGTCAGCACCTCTCATTGAAGAATGCCTGCAAATTAATGACTTTCCTGCCGTGCACCCTCCTCCCCCCTGCCATGCACGACCAATCAATATTATTAACTCCAACCATGTGTCTAGTGTTGGAAAATTTATTAAATGAAAATTAGATTTGTAATGGTTTAAATTTAATTGAGTTTTAAAGTTAAATTAAATTGAAAAAATTATTTTATGGTTTGAATTCAATTTAATTCGTAACGTTTAAGGTTATTTAGTGTTTTTAATGAGCACCACCTCATTCTACTAGTATAAAAGGGAGTGTTTTTCCTCATTTTGAACACACCAATTCTCAGAGTTCTTTATTACTTTTAGAATTTTTTTCTTTCTCTCTAGTTCTTCTTTTTGGTTATGAGGTGTGTTGATCTGTGATAATAGTCTTATGCAAAACTCAGTTTACTCGAGTAGTGATGAGGTGCTAGTCAGCTGTTTATCTACAGTTGTATCCTGGGAGACAGACGTCGATCTACCTCTTGCACCTATGTAAGGGGCAAATCTGTTTTAAGGACACTGTATGTTACACAAGCCTATGCTCTGCTAAATTTGGTTTATTTCTAAACTTATTCAGTTATTGGTCATAAGCATATTATTGTTTGAGTTTCATTGGTTATATTAATATTATTTTAGTTATTTATTTATTTCTCCTTACATTATTGCTAACAACTTATAACAACTTTTCAAAGGACAAACAAGTTACTAAATTGATATTGATTATTTTTTTCCCACAAATAATACTCTGCATTTATATTATTTTTTGTAGAAATAATATATTTTTGTTCTGCACATATATTACTTTTGAGAGAAATAATATTATGCACATTATTTTATTTTGAAAAAAAAAACTGCAAATATTTTTTTATTTTAATCACGAAACTCAATGCGAAGATTTTTCATTGGTTTCACCAATTCTGTTAGATTGACCTGGCAATACTAGATGAGTCTTGTCCTAAGTAACGCTAAACAGTGAACATGAGGTATCTTAGCTGCTATAGAAGACATGGTTTTTAAGAAAGACCTTGCCTAGTACATGTGACTCCACTACTCAACCTGAAGACTCACTAGTTGATTAAAACAAGAATTCAAATTGAAGGCCATTGAAAGCAATCTTCAAAGAGTTGTCTAAGTTATAAAGTTTTTGACTTTCAAAATTTAATTTTGTGTTTCAAGAAATGGCAAGTGACTCTGTCATGACCTAAATGAATATTGTTGTGATCCAAGTGTCAAACCCTTCCGTGGTTTAAGTGCCAACTTCTACAACTGTACCAACAACACATATTGTTAATCATAGTGAAAAGCCGAAAAAATTCAGTGGACAATATTTCATGAGGTGGCAACAAAAGATGTTTATTCTATCTGACCACCTTGAATCTTGTGAGGTTTTTGACTGAAGATGCACCAAAGCACAAAGAAGATAATGAGCATGATATCCAAGTTATCAGTGTCATTGGTGCTTGGAAGCATTCTAATTTCCTATGTCGGAATTATGTCATGAATGGTCTTACCGATTCCCTATACAACATGTATAGTGAAAAGAAGACGGCAAAGGAATTGTGGGTGTCTCTGGATCGAAAATATAAAACTGAGGATGTTGGGCCCAAGAAATTTGTAGTGGCCCACTTCTTAAATTATAAAATGGTTGACTCCAAAATTGTGATCACTCAAGTCCAAGAGATCCAAGTGATCTTGCACGAGATTCGTGTTGAGGGGATGATATTGAGTGAAACCTTCCAAGTAGTTGCTATTATTGAGAAACTAGCTACCACCTGCATGAAAAGGTTTCAAAAACTTCCTTAAGCATAAGCGAAAGGAGATGAACATTGAAGATCTGATTGTTAGCCTTCGTATTGAAGAAGACAATAAAAGATCTGAGAAAAAAAGGGTGTAACGACCCACTTTTCGCACCTGACGTCATGATGACGTGGACTGCCAATACGTGGTCTTGTACACGTAGTCGATGTGTAAAATACTCGTATACTGTGTGTACGAGGTAGTTTCATAAATTTGCGTGTTTGATATGTATTAGTGTATAATGGCCGAATACATGAAATAATCATGTGTTATGATCAATTAGGTGTTAAATTACATGTGGTATAATCAATTAGGCAATAAATCTAATATTGTTCACATGCTCATTAAATGAATAAATAATGAAATGAATAGATTAAGCAAATTGACACTTGTGCATGCTATGTAACATGTGTCTTAAGCAAATTGACACCTATTGGCTTGTGCATGCTATGTAACATGTGTCTTAAGCAAATTGACACTTGTGCATGCTATGTAACATGTGTCTTTTTGTCACACCCCAGTACACAGCACACCGCAGTGTCTAGTACCCCCGGGATGTGATGAGTACGCATACCCCAGCCATAGTACCACATAATATTGTCATATCGCCATGTAGCAACCCAACCGCAGCTGGTCTACATCGAAACGATTATTTGTCCCTACTATTCCCTCATGAATAGTAAAGGGCCTCCCCCAAGTTCGAACTCGCAACCTCCCTTAAGGAGTTAGAATTCGCAACTTGAGTACCCATTGATTTTTGTCACACCCTGGGTTGCACAGCGTGCCCCCTACCCAGGTGCGGGCGCACCCCCTCGGGGCGAACGCCTAGCCATTATGGATCCATAATATTGTCCCATCTCGGCCAGCCACGCCGCGCAAGGACGCCGGTCACCGAGATCATTTATCCATATTATTCACACTCCCATGAATAATATAGGGCCTCCCCCAAGTTCGAACTCGCAACCTCTTCCTCATAAGGTTAGATTTCGCAACTTGAGTATCCATTGAACCAGGGTGTGCATGCTATGTAACATGTGTCTTAAGCAAATTGACACTTGTGCATGCTATGTAACATGTGTCTTAAGCAAATTGACACCTATTGGCTTGTGCATGCTATGTAACATGTGTCTTAAGCAAATTGACACTTGTGCATGCTATGTAACATGTGTCTTAAGCAAATTGACACCTATTGGCTTGTGCATGCTATGTAACATGTGTCTTAAGCAAATTGACACCTATTGGCTTGTTGGCATGAATTGTTTAGTGGCTGAAATGTGCAAGTGAAGTGCATACCAGAATATTAAGCTAGAGAGAAATTGAGAATACGGTTGAAGAAGAAGGAGATTTTGGAGCTCCAAAGGAAGGTGAGATCCATAGTTTTAGATGTGAAAGTTTCATATTCAAACTCTCCTCTTCATTTTATACATTATATGTGACATGCGACAACTTTCCATGGCTAGTTTGAAACTGGAAAGTGATGAGTTTGGATTGAAATGGAGGTGAATTGAAGCTCAAACAATGGGGGTTTGATTTCTGGATTATGGGTAAGTTTTCTAATGATAAATTCATTAAGTTTCAGTGATTGAATGGTAGTAATTTAATGTATTTGAATTGATGAAAATGGGAAATGTTCATGGCTGAATTTACAGATTTCAAACCTGATTTTAATAACTGAATTCTGCTACTTTGATAAAGTTATTTGCTGGAATTTATTCTTGAATATTTGGTGACCATTTTGATGATTAAAAACACTGGTTTTTATGGGAAGAACATGATGTTCCAGCCATGTTAAAACAGGGTTTTTGGAACCCAATTTGAGTGACCATTTGTGGTCTTTTCTTATGTGTATTGATTGAAAATTGGTCTTGACTATTCTGTGATGATAAATTACAAAGATTGGAGTGCAAAGTATGTGAAATTCTGAGTTTAAGGATGTATACAAGTTGCTGGAAAAATTTCAGATTTGAGACTGATTTGGTAAGATGCTTACCAGTACATTTAGGTTGAATTAGTGATTAATTGATGCTTTAGTTGATAAATTCATGTGCTGGAAATTTAGAAATTAGGCAATGGCAATACATTGGAAAAGTTGTTCAATGATAGAGTTTGATCAAGTTGATGGGTACTTGGCTGAAAATTTAGTGCTGGAAATGTTAGAGCATTTGAAGAATGCTTAGGTAACTTGCTTAGGGATAAAATTGATTAACTTATAGAGATGGACATTTTGTGTTAATTTAGTGATCAAAAGAGTAATTTGATCATGTGGTGGAAATTCTATCTTAGTAACTAAAGGTAATGGGTTATTAATACTTGGTAATTAATCAAGTGATTAAATTCATTTTTCTCGAATTCATTTGTGTGTGTGCAATGTGAAATTTGCAGTGGATGAATTATGAATTGGATGAAGATTTGTGAACACAAATGAAGTATTGGTGAATTGGTGAAAAAAATGTGGACTTAGGCCAAATTTTGTGATTTGTGAGTATTTCTCACCTTACTTCTCCATGTATAGCATTGTAGATATATGAAATTGAATTCTTGAATGATATGCATTATATTATATATGTGCATTGTATTTATGATCATGAGCACGGATTTTATGCATTAACATGGCCTTAGGTATTTCGGATTAAATACCTTGGCGTTGGATTTCTTTCTATTTACTTGTTCTTTAGGGAAAAGTGTCTTGTGAAAGGGACTTTTCGAATCACTAAGGAATGTAAGGGTAGAAGGATTAGTTGGATAACGTGTTGGTTTGAACCCATGGCGCAATGGGGGAAATGTAGGCAATGTTATCCTGATATGACCTCCTGTTGAGGCTTTTCTACATATCTTTTATGAAAATGATGCATAATTATATCTTTAATTTGGAAGCATGAATCATATATTTTCTTAATGCATTTCAATTTACCAATGTTATTTCAAGTAACATACATGTTTTACATAAGTGCATATGTGGAGATTTTTGTGAAAAGTATTCACTGAGCTAGTTGAGCTCATTCCATTTTCCCTTATATTTTTCAGGATCAGATCGTAAAGGAAAGGGCAAGGCTTAGAGTTGGTGTAGCTTGCCTTACTTCTTGTTGATGTGAGTTTTGATTTGTACATAAGGAAAATAGTAGAAGATATTTGTGTTTTGTTTTGTTAGTGTATAATTATCACAGATACTATGATATATAACATATAGTTCGTGAGAAAATTTTGATATGTATATGCTAGATGGAATAATAATAAACGAATATTTTGAAGTTCCATGTTTATAGCAAGGATAGTCGAATCTTGTGGATTGGGTCGATGACCTCATATTCTGGATGATGATACCAGATCTCGGTATTTAATTCAACTATCCTGATCATATACATATTATGTTTTTCGAGTATAGGCTTATCAGTGCCTCAGGTTTGTCGGGTTGTGACATTCTCTGAGGTATTGTGCCGGTCGTGACGTCACCCAGGAAGGGGTCGCGACAAGGGGTTACTGATGTGGCCAAGGCAAATGTTGTGAAACATACTAAGAGTTCCAAAGCCAAGAAGAACAAGTCTGGCCAAAAGTCCAAACTAGGACCTAAAAGAGGTATTTTCAAGAAACCAAAATTTCAAAGAAAATGCTTCAATTGTGACAAAATGGGTCACAAAGCTATTGAATGTAGGTTGTCAAAGAGGAATAAAAACAAAGAAGCTAATGTGGTGGGCGACATCATTCACGATGTTTCTGAGATAAACCTATTTGTTGTCGTTTCCGAAGTGAACCTAGTCGGGTCGAACCCAAATGAATGGTGGATTGATACCGGTGCAACTTGACATGTATGCTCTGACAAAGGAATGTTCACTTCCTTTGACCCAAATGAAAATGGGGAGATGTTTTTTATGGGAAACTCTGCTACGTTTGAGATCAAGGGCCAAGACAAAGTTATGTTGAAGATGACCTCTAGAAAAGAGCTGACTCTAAACAACCTCTTGTATGTGTTAGAAATCCGAAAGAACTTAGTGTCTGGTTCACTGCTGAATAAGCATGGATTCCGTTTGGTTTTCGAGTCATACAAAGTTGTACTATCCAAAAGTGGAATCTTTGTGGGAAAGGGATATGTGAGTAATGGGCTTTTTAAGCTCAATGTAATGACTATTAAGCAAAAAATGAATAAAGCTAGCGCTAGCTCTTCTGTTTGTTTGCTTGAGTCTTCCAATTTGTGGTATAGTAGACTAAGACGCGTTAATTATGATACTTTGCGTAGATTAATTAACTTAACTCACATACCCGTTTTCCAAATTGATTCAAAACATAAGTGTGAAACTTGTGTTAAAGCAAAATTGACAAGGTCATCATTTAAAAGTGTTGAAAGAAACACTAAACCCCTTGATTTAATTCACAGTGATATATGTGATTTAAAATTTATACAAACAAGGGAAGGCAATAAGTATTTTATTACTTTTGTCGATGATAGCACCAAATATTATTGTGTGTATCTTTTAAAAAGCAATGACGAAGTTATAAGGAAATCCATTCTCTATAAAATATGAAGTTGAGAATCAACTCAATAACAAGATTAAGGTGTTAAGAAGTGATTGAGGTGGTGAGTATGAATCACCTTTTGGTGAGATTTGTGCACAACATGGAATCATACATGAAACTACAACATGTTATTCGCCTCAGTCAAATGGTGTTGCTAAACGAAAAAATTGTACCTTAAAGGAAACGATGAATGCAATGTTGATAAGTTCTGAGTTGCCTCAGAACATGTGGGGACAAGCCATTTTGTTAGCTAATTACCTTTTAAATAAGGTACCTAAAAAAAATATAAAATAAGACCCCATATGAGTTAAGGAAAGGAAGGCAACCTTCTTATAAATTCTTGCAGATGTGGGGATGTCTTGCCAAAGTAGTTGTACCTCCACCTAAGAAGGTTAAAATAGGTTCGAAAATTGTTGATTGTATCTTCATTGGTTATGCACAAATAGTAGTGCTTATCGATTTCTTGTGCATGAGTCTAAAATATTTGACATTCACAAAAACACGATAATGGAATCAAGAAATGCATCGTTCTTTGAACATGCATTTCCTTGTAAATCCAAGGAAGAGACAAGTTCGTCAAAATTAACGCTTGAGACTATTACTGAGAATAGTCAGGACCAGGAGGACGATAATGAAATAACTGACGATCCACGACGTAGCAAAAGAGTAAGAATAGAAAAATCATTTGGTCTAGATTTTCTGACTTACTTGCTTGAAAGTGAACCTCGAACATTTAACGAGGCTATAAGCTTTTCTGAAGGACCTTTGTGGAAAGAGATCATTAAGAGCGAAATTGATTCTATCATACAAAATCATACCTGGGAATTGGTGGATCTTTTCTCTTAGATGTAAAACCCTAGGTTCCAAATGAATTTTCAAGAGGAAAATGAAAACAGATGGATCAATTGATAAATACAAGGCAAGACTTGTATTAAAAGGTTATAGACAATGAGAAGGTCTAGACTATTTTGATACTTATTATCCTGTGATAAGAATAAATTTTATTAGGATGGTACTTGCAATTTCAACCTTACGCAATCTTGAAGTACATCAAATGGATATGAAAACAACATTTCTAAATAGAGATTTAGAAGAAAAAATCTACATGAATCAACTGGAGGGTTTTTCTTCGCTTGGATAGGAAAAAAAAGTTTGTAAATTGGTGAAGTCTTATACGGCTTAAAACAAGCACCAAAATAATGACATCAAAAATTCAATAGTACAATGATGGCTAACGGATTTAAAATCAATGAATGTGACAAATGTGTTTATGTCAAAAACACTGACAATGGGTATGTCATTTTGTGTCTTTACGTAAATGACATGCTCATTATTGGCAGTGATGTTAAGATGATCAAATCTACCAAGAACATGTTGAATTCAAGATTTGACATGAAAGATATGGGTCCAGCCGATGTTATTTTGGGAATAAAAATCTCAAGAACATCAAATTGACTTATTTTAAGCCAAACACATTATGTTGATAATATTCTTAGGAAATTTAGCCAAGATGACTATGGTGTGTCTAAAACACCCATAGATACAAGTGTGTATCTTTCCAAGAATAAATGTGAGAGTGTCTCTCAAGTAGAATACTCAAGGGTGATAGGTAGTCTAATATATTTAATGAGCTGTACAAGACCTGACATAGCTTATGTAGTAAACAAGCTAAGTAAATATACAAGTAATCCTGGAGCTAACCATTAGCAAGCAATTGTTAGAGTATTGAGGTACTTGAGATTTACTCGTAACTGTGGACTACACTATACGAGATATTCTGTTGTCCTTGAAGCATACAACGACGCAAACTAGACATCTGATATAAAAAGACTCGAGATCTACTAGTGGATAAGTGTTCACATTAAGAGGTGCGGCTGTATTATGGAAATCCTCACAACAAGCAATTATTGCTAGATCTACAATGGAATATGAATTCATTGAATTAGACAAATGTGGGGAAGAAGCAGAATGGCTACGCCAATTCTTAGAGGATATTCCAAGGTGGCCAAAGCCTGTGCCAGCAATATGGATACACTGTGATAGTCAATCTGCTATTGACAGGGCACAAAACAACATGTATAATGGTAAATGAAGACATATTTGTCGAAGACATAATACTATTAGACAACTACTCTTAACTGGAGTTATTTCTATTGACTATGTGAGGTCAAAAGATAACATTGCGGATCCACTAACCAAAGGGTTAAACAGAGAGTTAGTTGAGAAATCATCGAGGGGAATGAGACTAAAACCCATGACATAATAAGTCGATATAATGGAAACCCAGCCTAGTTGAATGGAGATCCCAAGATCTAGGTTCAAAGGGACAACCTAATTGTAAGACTGTGTTGGATCACTGTGGGGATTACTCTTGTCCATTCTTATGATAAAAACAGTGATAACCGTAAGGAAAAAGATAAGCTGGGCTTTTAATGATTCTTAGGCGTCGAAAATCCGAGTGTAGTAATGCGGGTTACTCTTTATTAAGAAATCACCTATATGAGAGAGAAGTGGGCCCGCTTCAAAGGGGAATTCTAAAGGGCTTGATTCCTTAAAAACTCTTGCAGAACCAGAGAAATGTTCATGGCCAAAATGAACATAGCTATGAGAATTGAGTTGAGATTGAAGCAATTCTTATGTGGAGTACGTCATCGTTTACACAAATGTCAAAACAGTCCAAGGACATTGTGTCTACTATTTCGCTAGTAAAGTAAGCATTCTTTCATAAGGAAACGTTCAAAGAGAAACACCTACCTATCCTATGCAGGTTTCGATCATGGAATTCTATCTCCAGGTCTAGTGTCTGTTGCTATAGTCACTTTGAGGAATTGTTGAAAAATTTATTAAATGAAAATTAGATTTGTGACTGTTTAAATTTAATTGACTTTTAAATTTGAATTAAATTAAAAAAATAGTTATATGTTTTAAATTGAATTAAAGTTAGTAACGGTTAAATAATTTAATTGAGTTTTAAATTTGAATTAAATTAGAAAAACCATTATATAGTTTTAATTAAATTAGAATATTAAATCAATCTATTTTCACTTAATATACTCAAGACCTTATCATAGTTATAACTTTTAAATTAAATAGTTGAACCACAAGGCAAAAGTTTTCGCTCAATAGAAACGAAAAGGATTGAACCGGAAACTTCGTTGGTTCTACTAAAAAATCATTAAAATTCAGTGGGCCGGTTTGAACCGGGTCGGGTGGCGGGTCAAAACAAATTTAAAAGCTCAAAAAAACACCGGTGGCCAGACCGGAGGGGCAAAATCGGAAAGCGAAGGTTATCAAAATCAGAAAACCCAAATAGAAGAGAGCTTGGTTACATTTTACAACAGTGCTACAACATACTAACCAGTGATGGCGGCTATGTCAGCTCACAGCACAGTGATAAACGGCGTGAAATCTTCCTTTGAAACGGGCTTCAACGGCGGATTCTCAGCAAACCCATGTCTTCTTCCCCAACCAAGCACTGGGTTTTGTTCAAAATCTGGGATTTCGGAGCTCAAGAAATTGGAGGTTTCTGCAATGTCCAACACCAAGTCCTCATACGCCAATGGAGGCTTCCAAGTGAAAAACCCACTTTGCCCCAGACCAGTGTTGGGTTTGAGATCAAAATCGAGGACTTCGGAGCTTAAGAAATTGGAGGTCTCTGCGAGTACCGGCGTTGATATGCAAAGCGGCGAAAGTGCATTTTCGTTAACTGACTCTCCAACTCCCAGGGCTGCTTCTAAGTAAGTGAAGAAAGTTATTTTTAGCTTAATGGCAAGCCTGTAAATGGTTTTGGTTGTTCATTTTAACACGGGGTTTGGTTTAAATTAAGTTAATTTCTCTTATTTTATTTCTATGTTTTACTAGTAATGCTTGCTTATTTGATTGAGTTTTTATATGCAACTATGCGTTTCAAAGCCGTAAGAAAAAAGAAACCATCATCTTAGTAACGGGTTCGATTTCTTGCAGGGGAGATTTATAGGCACAGGTGCTGTTTTCTTGTTGCAGTAAATTTATATGAGAGCTTAAAAAAACAAACCCCCAACTTGGAACACTGCAGCAATGAAGTAGAGTGTTGTAGTCCAATTGTAAGATTACACCCTAATAGGAGTCTCATTAAGATTAGGAAAATGATAAGTGTAATGATTTCAGTGCACAACTTTAGCACATGTTACTAACAAGGTGTTGGGTTGGTGGCTGGATCGTTTCCCTCCACAGGGGAGGTGTGTGTTCGACTCCCCCCACGGCCAACCTTTGTTGGGGTGGGCTTCTCCCGAAGGGAGGAGGCCTACGGAGTAGTTTAGGGTTAGTATAGTGGTCGTATAGGATTGTTTCTTGTCAAAAAAAAAGAAAAAAAAAGAAGAAGAAAAACTTTAGCACATGTTCTTGTAGTGTATGTTAGATGCCCTTGAATCATGTATTGATGCTTGATTTAACACATCAAATATACTTAATAGGTGGTATTCTGAAAATGAGTGCTGGAAATGTGTATTAATAGCACTCCCGTTAAAATTAAGGTTGCTATGGTTCTCTTCTCACTTGCTTCTGGTTATCTTTATTTATATTCCTTTTAAGAAGTTTCAACTGAGTTATGTCTAGTTTGTTGTTCGCTATATCTATATGTCTTGGATATCCTTAATTTGGGTATAATACATGCGCAGGATGAGGCGGCATACCATTTCAGTGTTTGTTGGGGATGAAAGTGGAATGATAAATAGAATTGCAGGGGTCTTTGCAAGGAGAGGTTATAATATTGAGTCACTTGCTGTTGGTTTGAACAAAGACAAGGCTTTGTTTACGATTGTTGTGTCAGGAACTGATAAGGTGCTTCAACAAGTTGTGGAGCAGCTTAACAAACTCGTGAATGTCATGAAGGTCATCATCTCATCCTTAAATTTCTATTTCTAATAATTCAGAGTATTCTTAATGTTGCTTGGCTTTGAAGGCATTTTATGGAATTTAAATAACTAACCAATTTTTTTCATCACATCAAGGAGCTTAAGTTTTGGGACTCTTATCATATTTTCAGCCACTTTGGTTGAAAAAATGTTCTTTGAAGTCTATAAACGGTTTACATTTTTTTTTAATCTTTTCTTTTTGTATTTTGCGACTTAATCCACTTCTATATTTTGTGCTTGATATAATATATTAGGTGGAAGATCTCTCTAGGGAACCTCAAGTAGAACGTGAATTGATGCTTATTAAACTTAATGTGGATCCCAGCAACCGTGCAGAGGTATTCATGAGGTTTATATTTGAAGAAAATCTCGTATACTTGTTTCAATTTAAAACTTCTGCATTTTTCCTCTTCAGATAATGTGGCTAGTGGACATATTCAGAGCAAAAATTGTGGATATTTCATGTTGAATTTAGAGAAGAAAATAATTCTCATATGTCTTAATGATCATTGTACAGTCTGAATATATAATGAAAAAAAAAACTAGTAAACTAGGAAACTAACTAATAGAGATATCAGGGATTTCCTGAATCTCTTTATTCCTAAATTAATGTAGACAACTAATACTGAAAATCAGCAAGTGTATCCTGAAAATCAGCAGCAGCTGTATCCCTGAAATCAGGGATCGGGTATTTCAATCACTGAAAATCAGCAGCAACTGAATCCTTGAAAATCAGCAGCTGTATCCCTGAAAATCAGGGATTGACAGCAGCAGCTGTATCCCTGAAAATCAGGGATTGAGTATTTCAACACTCCCCCTCAAGCTAGGCATAGATGTTAATCAAGCCAAGCTTGATACTCAAATCTTCAAAATTCTTCCTTGGTAGAGCTTTAGTGAGGATATCTGCTATTTGCTGACTTGTCGGTGTGTATAGCAGACTAACTGTCCCATTTTCTATCTTCTCCTTTATGAAGTGGCGATCTATCTCCACATGCTTGGTCCTGTCATGATGTACTGGATTCTTTGCAATGTTAATAGCTGACTGATTGTCACAAAAATACCTTCATTGATTCAGAAGTGATGATTCCTAGTTCCCTCATTAGTCTTTCTAGCCATATTCCCTCACAAATTCCGAGTGCCATAGCTCTGAACTCTGATTCTGCACTGCTTCGAGAAACTACCGATTGTTTCTTACTTCGCCATGTTACTAAGTTTCCCCACACATACGTACAATAACCAGATGTTGACCTTCGGTCCGTTATTGATCCGGCCCAGTCAGCATCAACAAACACTTCAACATCTTTCCTTGTGTTTTTCTTGAAGTACAAGCCTTTACCTGGTGTCATTTTAAGATACCTTAGTATCCGATAGACAGCTTCCATATGTTCTTCAGTCGGATCATTCATGAATTGACTGACTACACTAACCGAGAACCCAATATCAGGTCTGGTGTGTGAGAGATAAATCAGCTTCCCAACAAGTCTTTGATATCTTCCTTTGTCCACTGGAATATTGTCCTTATTAGCTCCAATTTTAGTGCTTGAATCCATGGGTGTTTCAGCCGGTTTGCACCCAAGCATTCCCGTCTCTTTAAGTAGATCTAGTACGTACTTCCTTTGTGACACTGAGATTCCCTTGCTTGACCGGGCTACTTCCATTCCAAGGAAATATTTTAGGCTCCCAAGATCCTTGGTTTCAAATTCTTTGGCAAGTAGGGTTTTGAGCTTGATCAATTCATCTTCATCATCACCTGTTAAGATGATGTCATCTACATATACAATGAGAATTGCCAACTTTCCTTTGGTTGAATGTTTGACAAACAAAGTGTGATCAGCTTGACACTGAGAGTACCCATACTTCTTCACTGTTTTGTTGAATCTGTCAAACCAAGCTCTTGGAGATTGCTTCAGTCCATAAAGGGATTTCTTGAGCTTACACACCTTATTCATAGTTGCCTTGGTTTCAAAGCCGGGAGGAATATCCATATAAACTTCTTCTGTAAGGTCTCCATTGAGGAATGCATTCTTCACATCAAGTTGGTGGAGAGGCCAATCAAGATTGGCAGCTAATGATAGTAGTACCCGAATGGTGTTTAATTTGGCTACTGGAGCAAACGTCTCTTGGTAGTCAATGCCATAGGATTGAGTGAACCCTTTTGCAACCAGCCGCGCTTTAAATCTGTCCACACTTCCATCAGCCTTGTATTTGACAGTGAAAATCCATTTACATCCTACTGGATGTTTCCCACTCGGTAGGTCTGAAATCTCCCAAGTTCCATTCTTCTTTAGTGCTTGCATTTCTTCCCATACTGCAGTCTTCCATTCCGGAATTGAAATGGCTTCTTGGACGGAGTTAGGAATTTGCATTTTGTTCAAATTTGCCACAAATGTTTGGAAGCTAGGTGACAACCCTTTATAAGAGACAAAATTGTAGATTGGATGACTGGTACATGACCTCCTACCTTTCCTTAAAGCAATGGGACAGTCAAGGTCATTAGCAATAGACTCACTAGTGATGAATTCAGAGCTAGTGTTACCTGGTGAACTTTCATGGTTTCTTGCACTCGGGTCAGATTCTTGACTTTGCTTGGGAGGTGCTTGTTGCTCAACATCCTCTTGGATCTTCTTCTTCCGAGAATATACAATGAACTCACCATTGACTGCAGGTTTAGGACATTGGACAGGACTTGAAGGTAGAGGATTTTCAGGAGTTGAAGATGGAGGATTTTCAGGAGTTGAAGATGGAGGATTTTCAGGTTCAGATTCAGAATTTTCCAAATCAGAATTTGTTTCTGTTTGGTGGCTTTGGTTTGGAGTAGGAGTAGTTGAGATAGGAGGGATGGTGACTTGGGAACTTGGGTAGTTGTTGGATGTTGTGGCATCAATATCCCAAAGCTGGTATTCCTGTATGAGATTCTCCCCCTGAATATCAGATTTGGGGTAATAAGGTTGATGTTCAAAGAAAGTAACATCCATGGAAGTGTATAGTCTTTTGGTAATAGGAGAATAGCATTTGTACCCTTTTTGGTTTGGAGAGTAACCAAGGAATATACACTTGAGTGCTTTGGGGTCGAGTTTACTTCGGTGTTGTTGATGCACATGGACAAACACGGAGCACCCGAATACTTTGAGAGGTATTGTTGAGACAATGCGGGTGTTGGGATAAGAGTAACGAAGGAGTTGGCACGGGTTTTGGAAATTTAAGACACGGGAAGGCATTCGGTTTATGAGATAAGTTGCTGTGAGTATGGCTTCCCCCCAAAACTGTTTTGGAACATGAGTGGAAAACATAAGTGATCTAGCAACCTCTAGAATGTGTCTATTTTTCCTTTCTGCTACTCCGTTTTGTTGAGGTGTATCGACACATGAACTTTGGTGTATAATGCCTTGACTTTGTAGGTAATCTCCGAGAATGTGGTTGAAGTAATCCTTGGCATTATCAGTTCTAAAGATTTGGATTTTGGTATGGAATTGGGTTTGAATCATGCTGTTGAAATTTTTGAATATTTGCCCGACCTCTGATTTTTCTTTCATGAGAAACACCCAAGTGATCCTAGTATGATCATCTACAAATAAGATAAACCAGCGGGTACCAGTCACACCTTTGATACGTGAAGGTCCCCAAACATCACTATGGATCATTGAGAATGGATGAGATTTTTGATATTGTTGAATTGAATAAGGAGTACGGGCATGTTTAGCAAATTGACAAACTTCACACTGAAAATCTTTTGGACTTCTATTGCTGAATAATGAGGGAACAAGTTTTTGAAGGTACACGAAATTGGGATGGCCTAGTCTATAGTGCCATAACATAACTTCACTATCATTATTGAAACGAGAAACAGAAAGAGAAATTTTTGTAGGCTGATTGTTTGCCTTGTCCGAATCTGCCTTGTGAGTTTGTTGTTCCGAAAGATCACCAATCCTGAGGATGTAGAGCCCTGAGCACATCTTAGCATTGCCAATCATCTTCCCCGAATTCAAGTCCTGAAATTCACACGAGTTAGGGAAGAACTTAGTAACACAGTTAAGCTCTTGAGTGAGTTTACTAATAGAAAGTAAATTGCAATCTAAGTTTGGGACCAAGAGGACTGAGTTTAGGGTGAGGTTCTTTGAGATAATCACAGAACCTGTTCCTGCTACTCTTGAGAGAGATCCATCTGCAATTCTAACAGAGAAATTTTCATGACATGGATTATAAGTATTAAAAATCCTTGCATCTCCAGTCATGTGGTCGGAGGCTCCTGAATCCACAATCCATGGTCTGATTTTTTCTCTTGTTGCACTGAGTGCGTTTAAGAAATTACCTTTGTGAGCCAAGGATCCGGTTCCAATGACAGAGGTATTGGAGGATTGTTGCTGGTTGATTAACTTTTGCAAAAGTTCCATTTGTTCTTTGCTGAATAGGCTTTGTTCTGACTGTGTGTGGTTCTTGTCACAGGAGGCCAGATGTCCACGACTTTCTCTGTTGTTGGATGGACGTGAGGGCTTCCAATCAGCGGGTTTTCCATGGATCTTCCAGCAGGTCTCCTTGGTGTGACCAGTCTTCCGGCAGTGATCACACCAAGGTCGTCCCTTTTTTTGTCTATAGTCTCCAGCTTGATGTTGAGGCCCTTGAACTGAGAGTGCAGATCCTTCAGAGCTGTGTGTCGTAGTTGGCGGTCCCATCATCACTTTCTTTCGACTTTCTTCCATGCGCACTTCTGAAAATGCCTCTCGAAGACTAGGTAGTGGTTTTAGTCCCATGATTCTTCCTCGAACTTCATCAAGGTCCTTGTTGAGGCCCAACAGAAACTTATAGAGTCTTTTCTTTTCAATGATTTTTCTATATTTGATTCCATCTTCTGGGCAATGCCAATTGTATTCTTCAAACATGTCTAATTGCTGCCAATTCCGTGTGAGAGTGTTGAAGTATTGAGTGACTGTGAGGTCTTCTTGACGTAGATCGTGAAGGATACTTTCAACAGCAAAGAGTTCGGATGAGTTATCGAAGCTAGAATATGTTTCTCTGGCTGCATCCCAGATGTCCTTTGCAGTCACATACAATAGGAAATTTTCTCCAATTTCGTTTGTCATTGAGTTGATAAGCCAAGACATCACCATGTTGTTTTCTGACTTCCATGTTCTGTATTTTGGATCTTCT
Source organism: Paratinospora sagittata (assembly GCA_035771175.1). Taxonomy (NCBI): domain Eukaryota; kingdom Viridiplantae; phylum Streptophyta; class Magnoliopsida; order Ranunculales; family Menispermaceae; genus Paratinospora; species Paratinospora sagittata. The sequence goes on from CM069595.1 coordinate 57,336,494, forward strand.
TTGCTTGGTGGGACTGCTACTCCAGTGAGGTAGTCATCTCTTCCCTTTCCGCAAATGAACATCATTACTGATTGTGACCATTGAAGGTAATTTTGTCCATTGAGTTTGTGCCCTGTAATGGGCTGAAGATTTCCATCTGATCCTCCATTGCTGCCTGCGGCTGGGGTTTCAGAATGGGAGGTGACTTTTGAGGAGGATTGGCTTTGCTGAGCCATTGTCATCCCGTATTTTGTCATCTATCTACAGGTCAGAGGTGGCATCTCTGATACCATGTTGAATTTAGAGAAGAAAATAATTCTCATATGTCTTAATGATCATTGTACAGTCTGAATATATAATGAAAAAAAAAACTAGTAAACTAGGAAACTAACTAATAGAGATATCAGGGATTTCCTGAATCTCTTTATTCCTAAATTAATGTAGACAACTAATACTGAAAATCAGCAAGTGTATCCTGAAAATCAGCAGCAGCTGTATCCCTGAAATCAGGGATCGGGTATTTCAATCACTGAAAATCAGCAGCAACTGAATCCTTGAAAATCAGCAGCTGTATCCCTGAAAATCAGGGATTGACAGCAGCAGCTGTATCCCTGAAAATCAGGGATTGAGTATTTCAACACTCCCCCTCAAGCTAGGCATAGATGTTAATCAAGCCAAGCTTGATACTCAAATCTTCAAAATTCTTCCTTGGTAGAGCTTTAGTGAGGATATCTGCTATTTGCTGACTTGTCGGTGTGTATAGCAGAGGATCCCAGCAACCGTGCAGAGGTATTCATGAGGTTTATATTTGAAGAAAATCTCGTATACTTGTTTCAATTTAAAACTTCTGCATTTTTCCTCTTCAGATAATGTGGCTAGTGGACATATTCAGAGCAAAAATTGTGGATATTTCAGAACAATCAGTGACCATTGAGGTGATCATTATTGAACTTCTACTCTCAGCATGGGGTTTTTCTTTTCCCCTTATGTAGATTATGGAACTTTGATGCTAATGTGCTACCATTTGAATTGTTTATTCAATGTACATCCTGAAATTCATGAAGTAGTAAGTTCAATTGAGTGTCAATGACTCAGGTTACTGGAGATCCTGGAAAGATGGTTGCTGTGCAAAGAAATTTCAACAAGTTTGGAGTTAGAGAACTTGCAAGAACCGGAAAGGTTAAATGCTTACCTTACAAATATCTGTAGATTTTCTTCCTCTTCCTATCAATTAAATTCCCTTTTCTGTAGTGGAAATTTGGTGATGATGTAAATATGTATTGATATGTCATGTTTTGACTTTGCACCTCTTATAGATTGCCTTAAGACGGGAACGGATGGGTGAGAATGCTCCTTTTTGGAGATTTTCTGCTGCTTCATATCCAGATCTTGAAGGGACAGTGCCTACAGATTCTCTCCTCATGCCCACGGCTAAAGCTTATAATGGAGCCTCAGATCTATCTTCGGGGGTATGTTATGTAACGATTTTTTATTTGACATCACTCACATTTTGACAATTGTGGTTTTTCCTATTCTTGATGCACCGTAAATGTGTCATGTTTGGTTATATTTGCTAATTTCGATTTGATTTACTATAACTGCTATTATTTCTGCACAGGATTGAGTTTCTTATAATTTTTCTTCTCTTACATGAAGGGGGATGTTTATCCTGTGGAGTCTTACGATGCCTTATCGATGAATCAAATTCTTGATGCTCATTGGGGTGTTCTTGATGACGAAGACGTAAGAAAATACATTCTCCATTGAGATCATTTCTTTCCTTATTTTTTTCAATTATTTATTTGAGGGAGGGTGTTGAATTGAGGACATGGAAGTCACAGTTATAATAACTGCTGTAGCCCATGAGTTACCACTTATCAATTCAGTTTATTAAGTTTATAAACACAGCATTTAACATGATTTTTTGTATTTATGTTCTTGATACATATTTATTCTGCATCTGCTCCTACAACCAAATTTAAGTTCTCTTCAGATACAAACAATTTGTTATACCATTTATCCTAGTTTGAATCTGATTGAAATTAAATCATCTAGGGTATAGCTCACTGAAGTTGTCAACTAAGGTTCTGAACTCTTAAGTTAATGAACTTACATGGTAATCTGATGTTTGTCTTCAAATGCTTATGTAAAATTTATATGCATGGCTAACTTTGGAGACTCAACCATTTGAGTTTATGCTCATCCAATCAAATATTAGTTACCATTTACCCAATTATGGAATCTGGATCTTGATCAGATCAACTTGTATTCTGTTCAAAAGTATTTAATTGATGTTAGGCTTGTTAGCTTTCAGTAGTTTCTGCCCTATCGGTTCACTAGTGAAGCAGATTTCAGTAGTCATTATTACTTCAGCTGTTTTGAGGTTGTAAAAAGAAAATTTCTGATGCTTGTATAATGTTTTCTCAGTCAAGTGGTCTTCGGTCTCATACGTTATCTATGCTTGTAAACGATAGTCCAGGAGTTCTCAACATAGTTACTGGTGTTTTTTCACGTAGAGGTTACAACATTCAGGTTTGCTAAATTTTTATTTCCTTTTCTTTCTTCTTTGTACTTTCATGATTTCTAGTGTTGATTATTTTCATCTCTTTTTCAGAGTCTAGCTGTTGGTCCTGCAGAAAAAGAAGGCCTCTCTCGCATTACAACTGTTGTTCCTGGCACCAATGAGTCAATTGGCAAGTTGGTTCAGCAACTGTATAAGCTTATTGATCTACATGAGGTCCGTAGTGCATGACATACTGATTAGGAATAAACATGTCATAGCATTGGACTTAAATAATGTGGTAGCAACATTTTTTTTTAAATCAACCATGTGGAACAAAGTTCCAGGCATTACTTTTTAAAATCCAAATACCGTGTATTCCACATTGTGTATTCCATAATCCATATATTGGGCACTATTACAGGTCAAGAATTATTTGTTTGGGTTCATGAGCCGTATAAAAGAAGAATAGGACGAGATAAAATGATATAACTGAAAATTCTGAAATAATGCAAACTTGCTAGAAGCAGGGTATGTTGCAATTATAACTACTCATCTGATAACATGCCATATATTGCTTGTTTCTGACATGCAAATATGAGAACATGGAAAATCTTAGAAATGAAGTGGCCTACTTGAAATTGTTCTCGAAATGGAAAGGACGGGATGCTACCTTAGTAATATACTTGCAAATTGCCAGGCTTTGAGTTCTCAACTGTGCATCTGATACATAGACAGAATGACAGTCTAATAGATGGTCTTTGGGAGGGTTAAAGATTGTATTTAACCCAAAAACTCATAATTACAATCCATGCATCTGATAAATAGATGCTTGTGGATGTTTCTTTCACTTTCTTTGACCATAAAAAATTCATCTTTTTCTCAGATTGACAGATTCACACTATTTTGTTTCATTAATAGTTTGCATAGATCAAAATTTGTGCTGGTGAGCTCCTTTCCCGTGTTCTAAAAAGGCTAATGTGAGAGATCATTTCATCTTCAGGTTCAGGATCTCACTCACCTTCCATTTGCTGAGAGAGAACTGATGCTGATAAAGATTGCTGTAAATACTGCTGCTCGAAGAGATGTTCTTGACATTGCGAGCATTTTTCGGGCTAGGGCGGTCGATGTATCTGATCATACAATCACCCTTGAGGTAAAAATATCTTTCCCTTCATATCTAATAGCTAGGCATATTCATAGCTTAAAGATGCTATCACATTTTCTTTGAGAGACTACAACATTTTCCAAGAAAATGTTGAAAGCATGGCCCTATTATTATTTTTGGGTTGTGTTGTTGGAGCTGACTTATTTGCTATCATTAATTTCGATATATTTCAGCTCACAGGAGATTTGGACAAGATGGTTGCACTACAGAGGTTATTGGAGCCTTACGGTATTTGTGAGGTGTGTGCAAGAATCTCTTTTTCATATCTTGTGTTATTTAGGACATATAAGTCATTTTTTAATTGGTTAGTGGATTCAAAGCTTTTATATCATATATCAAGCCGTTGAGCCAAGGGCTGAACCCCCGGGAGTAAAAAGTCTTGTTTTATATACAGATTGTTTCAGCGTCTTAATTTAGCATCAACCAGAAATGAAGAGTTTAACGGAACTAGTTTGAAACACAATTGTGTTAGCTTTGTTTCATGGTTTTATCTTGACTTACTCTACAATATATGATTGCTTCAACAATGAGGATCATTCAATTGCCTAGTAGTTTTGGTTTTGATGATTTCAAGGGGAAGTTGCATGGGTTGTTTTTGCCTTTTACTGTATGTTTGAGACAAGGCTTCAGCCATTATGTTTCTGATCAATGTTTTACAACTGTCATACATTTGTCTATCAAATCAAGTTTTACCTTTCTGAACTAATGGTTGGTTTTTTTTTTTTTTTTTTTTTCTCATTTTTTAAAAGGTGGCGAGAACTGGGCGTGTGTCACTCCTCCGTGAATCTGGTGTCGATTCCAAGTATCTCCGTGGGTATTCTCTTCCATTGTAGTTCCAGGGGATCAGATTGAGCGGATGTAGCTTAGGTTTAGGAAGCCTCTTGTGCTTGAGTAGAGTCATGAAAGAAATGCGTGTGAAGTGGGTAGCTGGCTTGATGTGTGTGTACAGATAGGATTTCTATTTGTGCTTGGGTATAATCTTAACATTTTTTTGGTTTCTTACTGATGTTACCTTCTTGTCTTTGGTCTTAAGAAAAAGGAGTTTCCTTGTTTATATGTATTCCCTCACTTTGTGTTCTTTAGTTTCTAACAACATGAAAATTTGAAGCAATTCACTCACCAGGGTTTTTTTGAAAAATAAAGCAGCAAAATATAAGATTCAGCAATACACAGTAACTTTGCACAATGGTTGCGCATGTGTTTGGTGATTTGATGTTCTTAAACCCTTTTGGATTTTTACCGAAATGCATCTGTACTATTATTAAACCAAGATTATTTAACTGTATATGCAGTAAAAGCCCACAAAGCTCGTAATATAATTTAGGACATTTTCTCACTGCCTCAGATGAAAATATATCTGTTTGTCAAGTAGGTACGTGTCCTCACTAAGATTTCACATCCTCTATATCAAATCTTTTATTTTGGAGGGACTCAATTCAGCATCTGATGTAGTTACTCGCGGGCAACAACAACTACTTGTTTTCCAACGTTGCGGCCTGCGTAGAGTCCTATAAGGGCAGCCGGACCACTCTCCAGGCCTTCTGCTACATCTTCCACATAAACTATCTTGTTTTCCTTTATGTACTGCCTTACAAAATCAAGGAACTTGGGGTATTGATGATAGTAATCAAAAACAAGGAAGCCTTCAATTCGGATACGCTTTGTGATAATGTTGAACAAATTATGCACTCCCTCAGGTTGTTCCAGGTTGTATTGGGATATCATCCCACACACAGAAATTCTGCCATGGTTTCTCATGTTGAGTAGGACAGCATCAAGCATTTTGCCCCCGACGTTCTCAAAGTATATATCAATTCCTTTTGGGAAGTACCTGAAATGAAAGAAGATGGTGTTACAGAATGGCTAGATATTACTAAGATTTATTTTTTAAGATAGAAAGGAACTCACCTTTTCAAAGTTGCATCCAAGTCATGCTCTTCTTTATAGTTGAAAGCCTCGTCAAACCCGAATTTGTTCTTCAACAACTCAACCTAAATAGTGTTTGCATGAATTGGGAGGGAAGAAAATGTAGACATGAGCATCTCCACAGAATGTAGGAAGCGATGAAAATTTTAATGTTAAGTCTATAACACATAATCTTTTGGTAACTTTCACTATGTTAAGCTATTCTTAAATTTGTAATCTCTATCCTTGCAAAGACTATAAATCTCTTATATAACAGTTAATGATATTTTCAGTGATATTATAGGCTTAGGAGGCTGAAGTGGTTGGCCTTTGATTAGGAGCTACCTATGTAATGGTTGCATCAGCTCCAATGCATGGAAATTGAAATCAAGAAATAACAGTTGTGAGTATTAACTCACCTTCTCATTGGATCCAGCGCTTCCGACCACATAGCAACCCATAAGCTTGGCGAATTGTCCGACAAGCTGACCAACGGCACCAGAAGCTGCTGATATGAACACATATTCTCCTTTCTTAGGGGAGCAAATCTCGTAGAAACCAACATAGGCAGTCATACCAGGCATACCTATCAAATAATTAAGTAACCATGTAGAAGAACACAGTTAGAGAACATTAAGCATCTCAGAAAACAAAAATGTGGATATAAAACATACAATTATAAATTGCTAAAAATTGATAGGCATTAAACTTCCTTGACATAGATAATCACATGTATTCTTCTTAATTCATTCATAAGATAATGATGTAAGTCAAAATAATTCAAATAATAATTAATAATAATAAAAACCAAAAGAAGAATTACCAAGAATTCCAGCGTAATATGAAAGGGGCACATCAGTATAATTGATTTTGAAGAATGTCCCAGGATCCTGAATGAGGCTGTATTCTTCCCATCCTGTCATCCCCCAAACCAAATCACCTTCTTTGAAATCAGGATGTCCAGAATCCAAAACCTTAGCTACGCCATATCCAACAATGGGCTACAAAGAATTGGTTTAAAAATTAAGTTTTACAATAAAAGATGCAAAGAATAGAAAATATTAAGCAAAGAATGAAGAAAATACCATTGTTTTTTCTTTTACATTTTTCTGTATCAAGAAGAAGGGATACTATATATATATATATACTAATTTTAAAATCACACAAGAGACTTCAATCTACATATACTTGCACATATAAAATTGCAAAATCTAGAGAGACTACAAAATGTAATATTATATATGATTCGGTACTGTTAATATTTCAAATAAAATCGAGAGTAAACATGATGCGTTACCGAACCAGGCTTGAAGGAAGGAACATAGCTGGAGGCATCAGACTTCTTCATGCGGCTTCGCATGTAAGGATCACAAGATAAATACAGATTCTTCACTAGAACTGCTTTTGATCCTTGGGGAACCTTCAGTTTGATAACAGAGGTGGTAGGAACCATGTCGATTTCCTTGGGAATTCCAGTGATGTAGTCTCGGAAGATTATCTGTTTGTTCTTAACTTCTTCTTCTCCATGATGATCTCCACTCGCCATTTCTCTCCCGCGCCGATCAAAAATCTAAGCTTTCTCGCACTTTTTCCTAATCAACAACCAGAGATATTGGTGTTATATACTTATTATTTTGAACCCTAAATCAAAATCACAAAAAAAAAGGTGTTTCGTCTGTGTGGCGTGGAGGAGAAACCCGTTGACCACACAAACGTGTGGCGTCTTTGTACCTTTGGTTTCTGTTCACATCATGAAATGTGAACTAACTTGAATTTTTTTTTTTTTTTGTTTTAGGTAATTTAGGTAGATCATTTCAAGGACTTGAAGAAAGATTCTATTGAGGTTGAGTGGATCAATAGGCTGGCTCCCCAAGGTAAGCTCCTCAGTTGCTTCATGATTCTACACATTTATAAAAGAATTTTGCATTGGATTATCAAGAGGATTTGCAACCATAATATGACTTTATATAAAGCCGATTAGCACGGCATAATTTGCAAAATGTTTTACACCTTCAATCCATTACATCATCCTATTTAATTAGTTTCACCACACATTTACCATGTCACTAAAAACAACACAAAACACTTCATTTCAAATGGCGTCTGATGGTGTCACTCGCTGGCAATTAGAACTACTTGTTTTCCAACGTTGCGACCAGTGAAGATCCCGACAAGGGCAGCAGGTGCACTCTCAATACCTTCTGCAACATCTTCCACATAAACCATCTTGTTTTCTTTTATGTACTGCCTTGTCAACTCCAGGAATTTGGGGTACAGGTGATAGTGATCAGATGCAATGAAGCCTTGCATGTGGATTCTCTTGGTGATAACGCTGAACAGATTGTGCACTCCCTCTTGTTGTTCCAGGTTGTATTGAGAGATCATCCCACACACAGCAATACGGCCGTGGAGTCTCATGTTGAGTAGGACAGCATCAAGTGTCTTACCCCCGACATTCTCAAAGTATATATCAATGCCTTCAGGAAAGTACCTGAAAGAAGTAAGAGACCCCTCAATGATCATATCATTTCTTTGTTTAGCCAATGTAGAAATGACAAACATTCGCTTTTAGCTTGTAAGGATGATAAATATAGTAATATATATATTGATGAATGGGATAAGAAATTGATAAGAAAACTTAATTTAAAATGACATGGGATGATCACCTTTTCAAAGCTGCATTCAAGTCATGCTCTTCTTTATAGTTGAAAGCCTCATCAAACCCGAACTTGTTCTTCAATAAGTCAACCTTAATTTGAATGAACAAAGATACAAGACCACACATTATAAGTCGCAATAAAATTGAACTACAGAGCGAGTCTTTGTATCTTCATATTGTCATACTATTCTTATAATTGACACCTCTATCATTGCAAATACTTGTAAATCCCTTGTATCAGAAGTAACTAAAAACAAGTCAGGTGAGAAGCCTATATTAGAAGTTTCCTAATTCTGTTAATAAAGGTCCAGAAGTATGGATTGTACCTTACAACCTAGGGAAATCAGGTTAGAGAAACTATTTTGGGCAACAGTTTTTCTTCTTCATTTTTTATTTTTTATTTTTTATTTTTTTGCTAGAAGATGAACTCCTATCTGGAAGGTTAATGACATTTGTAAGTATCTTATTAGCTGAACTGGTTATATTTGACAGGATCTGCCAAATGCTCGCATAAACTCTAACTATTCGTGGAAATTGGAAGAAAGAGTAGTGGTATTGGAAAGAATTAAGTCACCTTTTCTGGGGATCCAGCACTTCCAACTACGTAACAACCCATCAGCTTGGCAAACTGTCCAACAAGCTGACCAACAGCACCGGAAGCAGCGGACACGAACACATATTCTCCTTTCTTTGGGGAGCAGATTTCAACAAAACCAGCGTAAGCAGTAATACCCGGCATACCTATGAGGTAAATCATGCATAGACATGTTAGACGTGACATTAAAAATCTGAACAGAATGAAAGCAGAGTGTTGATGACGTCAACATCATGGGTCTAATTCAAGGGATGATCTGTGAAGTATGACTTCATTCCTATGCTTAGGAGGGCATGTGCATTAGCTAGCCCAAAGTCCCTGAACCAGAGTATCGGAATTCTTAACACCCTTAGCATGTAAAGATCATAATATTTAAAAAGAATAGTAAACAAGCGTACCAAGAATTCCAGTGTAGTAGGAAAGGGGTACATCAGTATAATTGATTTTAAACAGTGCCTCAGGGTGCTGAATGAGGCTGTACTCTTCCCATCCCGTCGTCCCCCAGACCAAGTCACCCTCCTTGAAGTTTGGATGTCCAGAATCCAAAACTTTAGCTACACCATATCCTACAATGGGCTGGCATAGGATTAAACAACCCATTTTAGAAAAAAGAAAAATCTAGAAACCAGTAAAGAAATAACTTCAAAAGAACAAAGAAAATAGAACAAGGTTTGCAGATAATGGAACTAAATGATAGTTCGTGAGCTTGTTTTTGGGTCTAAGCAAATTACAGTGTGTTATAAGATTAATGAAAAACATTTTTCCTGGTAAGCTTCTCAAGTGGCTTATGCCCATGGTTTGGAGAAACCATATTGATTTTAACCATAAAAGCAAAAGCAATCAATTGGAGGAGTTTGATCTTCACAATTCAACTTAACTAAGCCTTTTTCCAACTTCATGAAGTTGGGTACGTAAATCTGCTTTCTCCTCTCTGCTCTATCAAAAGTTAAGCCGGCATTTAAATTACAATAAGTTAAATCTTTCTTAATTATCTTTATTTATGTTATTTAAGTTTAGGTCTTCCTCTACCTCTATTGATATCATGTAGTATTAGTGTTAATAGGTCACTCTTCCTCACTGGGGCATCCAAATGCCTATGTTGTATATGCCTAAACCCCCTTAGTCTGTTCTCTCTCATTTTATCTCTAATTGGGGCTACTCATACTAGTTTCAGAATATGTTTATTTCTAATTTTATCTTTTCACAAGCATAATAACCTCATTAATGTAACCATGAGATCTAAAATTAACAAAATGAGTTCAATAGAACTTGAAGTAGAAATTCTTCTCATTTTCAACGAACTAACAGTTCCAAGAAATCTTTAGAAAAAAAAAGAACTGAAAAATCTGTTGCAAAATGAGCTAATTGTGAAGAAAAACGCGTGCTTACAGAACCAGGGCTGAAGGGAGGAACATAGCTGGTAGGATCAAACTTCATTCGACCCCGCATGTAAGGATCACACGATAGGTATAGATTCTTCACTAGAACTGCTTTCGATCCTTCAGGAACCTTTAAGCTAATACTGCTAGTTCTGAGCTCCATATCGGACTCCTTGGGAAAACCCGTGACATAATCTCGGAAGATGATCTGTTTGTTCTGAACTTCTCCACTCGCCATTTTTGATCTCACTGCTAATCAAACCTCCGAAGTGCCTATTTATTTGAGAACCCTAATTCTCTCTCTCTCTCTCTATTTTGGAAGAAAAGAAAAAAAATCAATCTTTTTTTTGTTTTCCTTTTCTGCTTTCTGCGTCACCGACTCCGTGGAGAAGAAGCACATTGTATTTTCTAAATTTTTGTTTTTATTCAGAAAACAACTTTTCATTTTCCAATTTTTGTTTTTGAATTGTATCCTTTGACTTACAAACCAAAGGCAGCTAATTAACTATGAGATTATCATTTTTTATAACATTTTATATTATAGTATTTCAAATATATGTGAATTGATATACATATACCTAGGGACCTAGCAAGCATTAAACAAAAGAGTAATGCTAAAGATTCGGGGTGCCAACACTAAGTAATAGGTGCATCTTATGTAATATCTACTTATTTTACTTACACAAATACGTATCCACATATATATATATATAGATACACATGCTAACGTACACAAGATGGTGATGCTGCTGCTGCGGGGTGTATAGTTCGAAAATTTTCTGAAATTCGGTGAACTTTTACGAATTATTTTTCTTTTTCTATCAAAGTGTGAAGTGGATGTAAAATAAAAAATACAAAAATTCACCGAAATAGTTCGATAAAATTTGACAAAATTCGATAAACTTCAATAAAATTTTTATTTTTGAATTCAAAAATGCAAAAAATTGACAATAAATTCGATAAAATTCGAAAAAATTCAACAAAGTTCGATGAAATTCGACAAAGAAGTAAAAAATGTTATTTCATTAATAAAAACAAAAAAAATATCAATAGTTATGTATTATTTTCAACTTTATCAACCAACATAACAATATAAATCTTAAAAAATAATTTAATAAGCTAACAAATTATGTAGTTTATGGGATATGTTTTACCAAAAAGAGAAGAAAAGAAGCAAAAATAAATAAATAAATAAAGTTGAAATAAGATAAAAACTTAAAAATAAATTAAAAAATTTTTCAAAGCCACCTTCTTTTAGTTAACTCTTATAAAACAAGATTAAAAAATAATATATTTAAATAATAAACTAATAAATTAAGCATGATGAGATTCAAACTAGCAAAGTATATGGTTGAGAAGCAAGCCACCAAAAAATTAAATATCAAAACAAAGAAAATAAATTAAGACCAAAAGCCACCATTTCAAATTCATCAAACCACTTAATAAGATTGATTTTGTTATGTCACTTATTTATATTTTTATAAATTAAAAGTGTTTATTTATATTAGTTTTTTAGCTTATACTACAATAAATCTATATATTTAAGCATATATAAAAAAATTCTCTGAACTTCTCTAATTAGAAAATTTTTACAAAAATTCTCCATGTTAAATTAAACTTCTCCAAATTAAATCCAATTTTCAAGTGACCGAAGTCAAGTTGAAATCGAATTTTCGATCCTTGAATGTGCGTTAAACAATGTTAATGTAAAAACACATGTTTCAACCGATTATATTTACACTTTTATACGTGAAAAATATCTATTTATGTTTGTTTTTATCATTTCTAATAGTAATTATGCATATTTTAACATCTATATAAAAATTCTTTAAACTTCTCTAAGTTGGCGAATTTTTACAATAATTCTCCAAGACTTTTCAAACTTTTCCGAATTAATTCTAATTTTTAGAGGTCGAAGTGTCGGGTAAAATCGAAGTTTCGAACCTTGGCTGAGTGGAAGAGTAGGCTCATTCACGGGAACCACAACGACCTGTTTCCCAATGTTGCGACCCATGAAGAGGCCAATGAGAGCAGCTGGTGCATTCTCAAGGCCCTCCACCGTATCTTCAACATAAACTACTTTTCCTTCCTTGATGTATTGCCTCATCACTTCTAAGAACTTGGGGTAAACACGATAATGATCAAAAACCAAGAACCCTTGCAACCTTAGACGTCTTGGCAATACGAAGAACAAGTTATGCACTCCCTCCCCCTCCTCCCGGTTGTACTGAGAGATCATCCCGCACACTTTAATTCTGCCATGGTTTTGTGGGGTCCACCCATTAGTAAAACAAAAAAAAAGGGGTGGGTGGCCGCCCACATGGGCGGCCACCAACTCCACACCAACCCACGCCCTCCTTGTTTGAATTAACATTAGAATAGTAATATAAATATATTATTATATATATTTATAATTACACAAATACCTCTGAAAACTCCTATAAATAGGGCCTTACTTCATTCATAAATAAAAGTTCAGTGAGTTAGATTCCTGAGTTCTGTAAGATCTATTCAAGAGATCTATTCTGTAAGATCCACCTAAGGGTGATCTAATAAAAGAGTGCTGCCTCCCGTGGACGTAGGCAATTTTCCGAACCACGTTAAATTTGTTGTTCTGTTTTTTCTTTCATGCTTTACTCCGATTCCGCATAACAAATTGGTATCAGAGACTAGGTGAGGTTTTGGAAGAAAAACAGACCTTCTGTCGAATTTTTCGAGATAGCGTCGAAATTTTCAAAATTTTGCAACAGTGATCGGAATTATTTTCTGATCACCCGAGGAGGTAGCTCTTGTTTCCAGGAATCCAACGCAACAAACGGCGAGAAAAACGGACAAGAAACGAGTTCGCAGGAGCCGATCAAAGTTTGATCTTTGTATTTTGCAATTTTTTTTGTCCGACACTATTCATCCGCGACCTGTTCATCACTGGCACTGTTCATCCGCGATACTATTTATCCGATCCGAACCCGACCCAGATCCGGAACTGTTCATCTACGGTCCAGCCCACACAAACCTCACTGTTCATCTGCGGTCCAGCCAAAACAGTCTTCACTGTTCATCCCCGGTCCAGCCCACATAATCTGCCCTGTTCATCTGCGGCCCAGCCCACACAGTTTCACTGTTCATCACAGCCCAGCCCATTCGATCAGCCACTATTCATTTCGGCCCAGCCCGGTCAGTCCGCCACTGTTCATCAGGCACATTTGTTTCGGCCCGTCACTGTTTATACAGCCCAATACTGTTCATCCGCGGCCTGATACTGTTTATCCGGCTAATTTTTTGTCTGATTTCAGCAAAGTCAGACTCGTTTCCACCATTTTCGACCGTTCCGGACGCAACCGTGCAATCAGTTTCTGCAGATTCAACTCCTAAGTTATTGATATAGCTTAGTTTGGAGTTGTTTATCATTTTTCAAGCACTTTTCGGCGTCATACATATATTCGGTCTTAATGGCGGAAGAAATCCCAAGCACAAGTAGACCTTGGCAAAGACCATCACGTCAACGTCTTGCAAAAGATGAATGTGCCTATTGTCACCAAAAAGGGCACTGGAAGAAAGATTGTCCAAATAAGGGCAAGACAGATGCAAATGTGGCACAGAAGGCTGCAGAAAATTCTGCATTCTCCGTTTCATCTATAAACAATCAGTCTGATAGATGGATATTAGATTCCGGCTGTTCCTATCATATGTGTCCGCATCGACATTGGTTCTCCAAATTGGATGAGTTCGATGGAGGAGTCGTGCTCATGGGGAACAACAATACCTGTCAAACAAAGGGTATTGGAACTATACGCCTAAAGATGCATGACGGTACAACCAGACGACTCACGGAAGTCAGATATGTCCCAGATATGAAGAAAAATCTGATCTCCCTAAGAGTCCTTGATTCTAGCGGTTACAAGGTAACCATTGAAGGTGGAGTTCTGAAGGTTGTACGTGGAGTATTCTTGGCCATGAAGGGTACTCAGAAAGGAAATCTTTATTTCCTTGACGGACACACAGTAATCAGAAGTGTGTCAGCTTGCACCAGTTCTAAGGATGTTTCATCAGACACTTCCAGGCTTTGGCACATGCGGCTCGGACATGTTGGAGAAAAGGCTCTTCAAACCTTGATAAAGCAAGGTTCTCTGAAAGGTGCAAAGACCGGGAAACTTGACTTCTGCGAGCACTGTATCTTAGGCAAGCAGACGAGAGTCAAATTTGGCACTGCAATCCACCGCACCAAAGGAACATTGGATTATGTTCATACCGACATTTGGGGACCTTCTCAAAATTCTTCATTGGGAGGTAAACGTTGGTTTGTTACTTTCATTGATGATTTCTCTCGCTATGTTTGGGTTTATACCATGAAGCATAAAGATGAAGTGCTAGATATCTTTCTTATATGGAAGAAAATGGTAGAAACCCAAACGGGAAGGAAGATTAAGAGGCTCAGATATGATAATGGAGGAGAATACAAGTCAGACCCATTTCAGAAATTTTGTGAGAATGAAGGGATTGTCAGACATTTTACAGTCCCAGGCACGCCACAACAAAACGGTGTTGCTGAACGCATGAATCGTACTTTGGTAGATAAAGTTCGCTGCATGTTATCTCATTCTGGACTGAGCAAGGCATTTTGGGCTGAAGCTTTGTCATATGCCTCTCACATCATCAATAGACTTCCTGCAACAGCACTAGATGGCAAAACTCCCAAGGAGGTATGGTCTGGACAACCCGTTTCAGATTATAATTCTCTGCGTATTTTCGGATGCACTGCATACTTCCATGTGAAGGAATCCAAACTGGATCCTAGGTCCATGAAAGCGATTTTCATGGGCTTTAGTGAAGGAGTTAAGGCTTTTCGACTATGGAACCCTGAGACAAAGACGATTGTCAAAAGTCGAGATGTAACTTTTGATGAATCTGTGATGTTAAAGCATACAGTTTCTGATAAAGAAAATCGAGATCCAGATTTGCCTCAGCAGGTGAAGTTAGATATACCAGTAACTCCTGGCAAGTCAGCAGAGATATCCAACCATCCTGAAGAAGACGAAGAGGAAATCTCAGTTGAGGTGGAGGCTCCAGGACCAGACATCAGTCAACAACCAGAATCAATTGCCACCAGTCGACCACGAAGATAAATCCGCAAACCTGCTCGGTACACTGACATGGTTGCATATGCATTACCAATCACCGGAGATGATATTCCATACAATTACAAAGATGTTAGTCAGAGTATGGAAAGTGAAAAGTGAAAAATGGCAATGAATGAGGAGATGACATCACTCCATCAGAATCAGACGTGGAAGTTGGTTCCACTTCCGAAAGGAAAGAAACCAATTGGCTGCAAATGGGTTTTCGCTAAGAAGGAAGGCTCTCCCAGCACAGACGGTATCCGATACAAAGCCAGACTGGTAGCAAAAGGCTACGCTCAGAGGGAAGGAATTGACTACAATGAGGTATTCTCACCTGTTGTTAAGCATTCGTCAATTCGAATTTTATTGGCTTTGGTTGCACAGTTTGATCTCGAGTTAGCCCAACTCGATGTCAAAACTGCTTTTCTGCATGGTAATTTGGAAGAAGAGATATATATGTCTCAACCAGAAGGATTCAAAGTACCAGGAAGAGAAAATTGGGCTTGCAAGCTGAGCAAGTCATTGTATGGCCTGAAGCAGTCACCGAGACAGTGGTACAAGCGATTTGACAGCTTCATCCAAGGGCAGAAATATACCCGGAGTCAGTTTGATCATTGTGTCTACTATCGCAAACTTCAAGATGGTACATTTATCTATTTGCTTTTATATGTAGATGATATGTTAATTGCATCTAAAAGCAAGGTGGAGATCAACAAGCTAAAGGCTCAATTGAGCTCAGAGTTTGAAATGAAGGATCTTGGAGAAGCCAGAAAAATTCTCGGGATGGAGATAACTCGAGACAGGGCCAAGGGCAGAATCTGTTTGACTCAGACTCAGTATTTGAAGAAAGTTCTTCAAACTTTTGGCATTGGCAATGACACAAAACCTGTGAGCACACCATTGGCACCACATTTCAAGCTAAGTTCATCAATGTCACCAAATTCCGAAGATCAGAAGAAGCAAATGGAGAACATTCCATATGCAAATGCAGTTGGTGCCTTGATGTATGCTATGGTGTGTACCAGACCTGACATTTCACATGCTGTTAGTATGGTAAGTCGTTACATGCACAACCCCGGTAAAGGCCACTGGCAAGCAGTGAAGTGGATTCTACGGTATATTCATGGTACTGTAGATATTGGTTTAAAGTTCGAAAGAGATACGAAAAGTTGTAAGCATCTAGTCGGATATGTGGATTCGGACTATGCTGGAGATCTTGACAAGCGCAGATCTACTACTGGTTATGTTTTCACTATGGCAGGAGGACCAGTGAGTTGGAGATCAACACTACAGTCAACAGTTGCTTTGTCTACTACAGAGGCAGAGTACATGGCAGTAACGGAAGCTTTTAAGGAAGCAATCTGGTTTCATGGATTGATTAAAGACTTGGGAATTGTGCAGAAAAATGTTGAAGTTTTCTGCGACAGCCAGAGTGCCATTTGTTTGGCAAAGAACCAAGTTCATCACAGTCGAACGAAGCATATTGATGTTCGATTTCATTTTGTTCGAGAAATAGTAGAAGAAGGAAATATTCTTCTGCAAAAGATCAAGACTGCAGATAACCCTGCAGATATGCTTACAAAGGTGGTTACAGGGATCAAGTTCCAACATTGTTTGGACTTGATCAACATCTCACGAGCTCGGAGTGCCTAAGGGCACTAATGGAGGCAGCAACAGTTTTTTGAAGGAAGCTTGCTATCTGTAGAGAGATTGCCGGCGTGAAGGAGTCTTGTTTCACATGAGGTGGAGGTGGAGATTTGTGGGGTCCACCCATTAGTAAAACAAAAAAAAGGGGTGGGCGGCCGCCCACATGGGCGGCCACCAACTCCCCACCAACCCACGCCCTCCTTGTTTGAATTAACATTAGAATAGTAATATAAATATATTATTATATATATTTATAATTACACAAATACCCCTGAAAACTCCTATAAATAGGGCCTTACTTCATTCATAAATAAATGTTCAGTGAGTTAGATTCCTGAGTTCTGTAAGATCTATTCAAGAGATCTATTCTGTAAGATCCACCTAAGGGTGATCTAATAAAAGAGTGCTGCCTCCCGTGGACGTAGGCAATTTGCCGAACCACGTTAAATTTGTTGTTCTGTTTTTTCTTTCATGCTTTACTCCGATTCCGCATAACAGGTTTCTCATGTTGGGAAGCTCAGGCATCTTACCACCTACATTCTCGTAATATATGTCAACACCTTCTGGGAAGTACCTATAAAAACATTGAAGAATATTGTAGTGGTTAAATCATGCATATTAAAACTAGTTTATAACATTGATTGATTTTCACCTTTTCAATGTTGGATCCAAGTCATGCTCTTCTTTGTAGTTGAAAGCCTGGTCGAACCTGAATTTGCTCTTCAGTAAAGCAACCTTAATTTGTATCAATAGGGACAAAAGAAAGAGTTAATTAAGTAGACGTTCAGTTTAGAACTACTAAAAATCTTTCAGACTATTTAAATACAAAGACTACAAGTTTTTCTAGAATATAAATCTTAGACCTTTTCATTGGATCCAGCACTTCCAACTACATAGCAGCCCATGAGCTTGGCGAATTGTCCAACGAGCTGACCAACTGCACTGGAAGCTGCTGATACAAACACATATTCCCCTTTCTTTGGAGCGCAAATCTCATGGAAACAAACATAAGCTGACAAACCGGGCATTCCTACACATATATGTGCAACAGCCATGTTCACCAGTTAATTGGAGCAATATTAATCATCTGAACAAATGAAAATAGAATTGCAAATTAACAACATTTGTTTTCGGAAATATCAGGTCTCTTTTTCTTTTTTAAAATTTCTAAATCAAGATTCTTGTCCATTTTGATTAAGGAATAATCTCCAAATCTTATAAAAATCATGAAAAATAATAAAATTAACAAGCTTACCAAGAATCCCAGTGTAGTATGAAAGAGGTACCATCAGTATAGTGGATTTTGAACACTTCCTCAGGTTCATGAATTAGGCTGTACTCTTCCCATCCAGTCATCCCCCAAATCAAATCACCCTCTTTGAAGTCAGGATGTCCTGAATCCAACACTTTAGCTACACCATACCCAACTATGGGCTGCAAAAATTTAATCACAGAATATGGGAAAAAGCTGGCTAATGATTCAATATATATATATATATATATATGGAACAGAGCATTTCAAAAGAAAATAATAACAATTACTAGTGTAGTATTGGGAACAAATGAATGATGGAAAACTTTGAATTCAATTGTTTATGATACAAAAGATATTTGGTTTGAAACTGAGAAAGAAAAAAAAAAAAAAAAAAGACGGTAATTTCCTTTATACATAACCAACCTTCCAACTCTTCAAAAGGGCCTTTGCTCTCAACAGAGAAAGATTTTATGTAATTTCATTCAAATCTTGAATAGTACAGTACAAACGAAGGATCCATTTAATCCATATGAAAGACTATGATGATCTGTTCATTCACAAGAAACTGCAACTACCTGTTTCCCCTCATTCCGACCATTGAATAGTCCAACAAGAGCAGCAGGTGCATTCTCAAGGCCTTCTGCCACGTCCTCCACATATAAACTATCTTTCCCTCCTTAATGTACTGCCTTATTGACTCCATGAACTTGGGGTAAAGAAGATAGTAGTTGCAAACCACGAAGCCTTCCATGCGAACACGCTTTTGGATGAGACATAACAAGTTATGAACTCCTTCGGGCTTGTCTAGGTTGTGGTACTGGGAAATCATGCCACATACAGCAATGCGTCCATGAAGTCTCATGTTTGGCAAGACTGCATCTAGCATTTTACCTCCGACATTCTCAAAGTAAATATCAATGCCTTGAGGAAAATACCTGGATATGATTGGACAACAATGAATATATAGCCTCTGAGGTTATCAAAGCCAATTGAAAAGCAAACATAGAGCTGATTTACCAAATGTTGTTTTGTTAAGCAAACCTTCTCACCTTTTCAAAGCCACATCCAAAATTCTGCTCCCCTTTATAGTTGAAAGCCTCATCAAACCCAAGCTTGTTTTTCAATAGATTGACCTGATAGCAAATGAGTTGTCATAAAATCAATCAAAAACAAATTCTTCAAAAATTTCGACTTTGAAATATTCAAAGACCAGCTATCCATATCTACTACAAAAAAACAATTCTTTTCTTTTATAAAATTACTAGCTGTTTGTGCAACAAAGGAAACTATTCTAACATTCTAACATTCAGAACGATACAATTTAGTGATAATTTCTAAATTCTAATGCTGAGAAGATTAGCATTTTGTTGGGGGCTGCCAATTGTTTGGCACCAACCTGTATGAATGTGGGTTTGAAGAAAGAGTCAAGTCACCAAAACCAAATGATGATTAAAAGAAAGACACATGAGGAAATTCACCTTTTCATTGGAGCCTGCGGTACCAAGCAACCCATTAGCTTAGCAAACTGTCCAACTGGCTGACCAACTGCACTGGAAGCTGCTGAGACAAACATATAGTCTCCTACCTTAGGAGCACAAATCTCATGAAAACCAGCTCAAGCAGTCATACCAGGCATGCCTATGAAACAGAGAACCAGTGATCCAGTGAAATCAATTGCTAACTGCTGAACTTGAAAGTACAAAAAAACTACCTTTTGTAATAAAAAATTGCAATATTTAAGGGAATATGGATTTTTCATTTTCTGATTCTCCTGAACAATTGTCTTTAAATAAACAGGTTCTTTGCAAGCACTTAAGTAGTTTACTCTTTCACTTATTAAAAAAAAAAAAAAAAAAAAAGATCATAAAATTAATCGGAACTTACCAAGAATTCCTATGTAGTAGGATAGAGGTACATCAGTATACTGGATTTTAGTTAGCATTCCTGGATCTTGAATCAGACTGTACTCTTCCCATCCGGTCCTTTCACACACCAAGCCACCCTCCCTGAAGTCTGGAAGTCCAGAATCCAAAACTTTAGCCACACCATTACCACACGGGCTGCAGAATTTGAAGAAGAAAAGGATTATTAAAGATTAGATAGTAAGTTGAAAAAAATCAGGGTTAGAAAAAACAATAGACACTCATGGAGTTTACTTTTTAATTAGTGTAAACAATTCTTGATATGTTTAATGATGTTCGACCACGAGCTCGGCATGATGAGATGGATGGTCATGAGCTCGACATAATGAGCTGGGTGATCATAGGATGAGCTTGGCATGACGAGATGGACAGCCATAGTATGAGCTGATGACCATAGCTCAGCTTAGCCCATCCACCTACTTTGGTGTTTGTCAAATCTTGCTCCAACAAATGAGATGATGAAAATGATCCTCACTTTTTCTGTTTTTTGTTTCAGTAATAGCATGTGTTGTTTCAACATTAGTTGCATAAAAGAGCAATTAATCTTTCATGGTCCATGGGTAAAGATATAATGCCATTTCTAGTGAGTAAAAGCTGGTTCATATCAATCAAAGGGATCAAGCGAGAGATTCAATCTTAAAACTTAATAGGGATAAAGTACAAAATTTCCCTGATCGTGCAGAGAATCAAAAATGTATTTCCAATGACAAAATGAGAAAAACTAGAAGAAAACCTTGAAGCAAAATGAAACAATCATCTAAAGATCAACAACTTGGTCATTGAACTATATAGAATAAAATTTTGGTATTACGGAACCAGGAGTAAAGGTAGGAAAGTAGGTAGGAGTGTCAAGCAGGTTCTTCATTCGAACATACATAGATGGATCACAAGACAAGTAAAGATTCTTTAGTAAAACAGCTTAGTTTATGCATTTCTCCCAAACTGTTGTTGAAGAGCTCACTATTCATGGAAAAGAAAAAGAAAAAATCTTTAGTTTATGCATTTCTCCCAAACTTCTTCATTCAGCAAACATTCTTCTTGTACTAGTTATTCATTGGGCATCACAACACAATGCCACAACAGAAGAACAAACATAGCATCTAAACATATACATAAATGTAAAACCCAGCACAGCCCAATTTCTACAAACAACTTGCGGGCACAACTAGACCAGCAGCAGATCCATCCACATTCCTACACGAAGACAAAGCAGGTTGCTTCGGATAAGTAAGCTTCACATCTTGCAATCTGATCCCTTTGCATGGATTCTTTGTGCTACAATCGAACCTCACCGCAACTTGACTTGCCGACGACCCTTGAATATCTTGGTACGTTACCTTACTAATCTTCACACCCGATACCTTCAAAACCATATTTATATATATAAAAAAAAACATCAGAATCCGATAATTATAAACAGTAAGAAAACTAATAAATTAATTAGTGTTGTACCTGATCTGGGCAAGCTTCGTTTCCAGGGCAGTAATTTTGGTCAATTACAATGGGGTTTTGTACATTTTTCATTATAGCATGTTGAAACAGAACACCTTGTACAAAGCCGGTGCTTGCTCTTCCCCAGGCTTTTATCCTGAAACCGTTCTCCGTGTTCGTGAAAACAACTGTTTTAACTGTCACATTTTGTACCCCTGCCTCAGCAAAATTCTTAGCCAGGCTTCCAATGCTGCACATCGCACGTAATATATTAGCATAAAACAAGTGTAATGTATTTGGTAATGATTCGGTGTGGCGGAGTGCATCGAAAATGTGGTCACCTACCTGATGCCATGTCCTGGCCCACATCCCACGTGCTCGATCCAGAGGTTCTTGGTGCCGGGGCCCACTGAAACGCAATCATCCCCAGTTTTTATTCCGCTGCTCAAGATCGTGACACCTGTCGATAACTGCACGTGTATGCCGTCTGTGTTTGGGCTGTTCCCTGGGGCTGTGATCTGCACCCCTCGCATCTTAACGTTATTGCAACCGTTTATAACAATGTGAAACATCTGGCTGTTGAACGACTTTAATCCGTTGATCACCACGTTGCTAGAGTTGGTAAACGAAAGAGACTGCATCCACACAGAATCATAACTCCTTTATTATTTTTTCCACCAAATAATATAGAAATAAAATAAAATAAATAAAAAGGTAAAGCTAAAATCACTTTATAACTACTTGGACGGTGATATATATATATATATATATATATATATATATATATATGATTTGAGACACTTAATTAATGTATAAATGTGGTGTATAATTGTATATTATAAATGTTTTAAGGATTTACATGTATTTTGAAATGTCGTGCATTTTTAAAATACAAAACATTTTTGTTATTGATGTACACTTTTACTAGTTTACACAACTCGTGTTTCACTTACCGTTGCTCCCTGAGGGCAATTCTTGCCGGCGGCCTTGCAAGCCCATAAGCTGGCGCCTTTTCCGTCGATTGTCCCGCCGGAGATAGAAACTCCGGTGACGTATTGAAAGGCAATCCAACTACCGGCGCTGCCGATAATGCGATAGTCAGAGGGAGCGACGAGCGTTCCTTCAATGCGAATAGCGGTACGGGTGTTCCGGCATTTCCGGCCGGAGAAATCGACTTGGCTGAGCAAATAGGTTCCGGGTGGGACGTAGATGATGGCGGAGTTAGAGGAGGCACAAGCACTTGCCCATGCGGCCTGGAACGCTCTGGTGGAGTCGGTTTTGCCGTCCGGTTTGGCACCCAACTTAGTTACGTCGTAGAGTACTAAAGTCGCTGATGATGATGAGGGTGAGAAGAAGATGATGAAGAGAAGGAAGAGAAGAAATCTGGGATTCACCATTTTCATCATTTGAGAATAAAGGTGAAGTAGTTGCAGAGATATATAAGAATATGAAGGAATGTTTATAGTGGAGCTGGAAGCAATTAGATAGAACGTTACTTTGAGGTATTTATAGGAATTTGGATAGCCAGAGAGATTCCAGTTATATGTATGGTCTATTGTCATGTTAACGCCGAAATTAATATGGAAGGCTGTCTTCTGCGAGATTACTACAACGTAAACTCATACTTTTTTTTTTTTTTTTTTTAATTTGTTCCATTTTTTAAGCAAGAAGTGCTACTTCTTTGGATTCCTTTGAGGATTTAAGATTTCAATTTTTTGTATTTGGAATCCATGACTTCATGGCATGATTTCAGGAGCGTCCCAAAGCTTACAAGTGATATATTCGGGTATGATATTGTTAGAAAAATCGATGGGGGGAACGAAATCAATTTCACAATCTCAGAATAATTTCCCAAACTATAAATACAACAAAATAACACTAATAATTTTTAGCGTTGAAAACCCTCTAAAAGATGAGGTAAAAAATCACGGGACCCGTAGGCCGCTTAAAGACTTCCACTATAATAAATGAGATTACAAACTTCACTTTTCGGTGGATCTCTCACAAATATGCAATATCTATGTATCTTCAATTTGTGGATAAAACTTCACAAATTGGCTCACATTTTTCCTTCTCAAAGAAACTCTCTTTGAGGCTCTCTGAATCTATCAGATTAGATCTCTTGAATCGAATATCTTCGAATGAGTTTTCAAATTGAACGTATGACTCTATTTATAGAACTAAAACAGGAGCAATTTCGTAATTAAAGAGTTTATATTTTAATACAAAATTTTCTTTAATTTCAGCAAGTTTGGCGCCCACAATTGACTATTTCATTTTTTGCCCTCCAATTCTGACATTGATCAGTCGCTTCAAGCCGCCCATGTTTGCTTGGTCATTCAACAATGTTGGTCGCCCACCATGTTTGAATGAGGTGGACCAACAAATATAATTTCTTTGTGTAATTTTTTTAAAAAATATATTAGAGTGACCCACATGGTGCACTAGACCCAGTGATCATGCATGTACACTAATTTTGTATTTTGAATGCCAAGATTAGTTACTTCCTGGATAACATACATAGATATGGTTATGATTATATTGCTGATATAAGTCACCAATTATATACTTTGACAGATAAAAATTGATTATATATCGTTACTTAGTTTTTATATCTTTGTTAATTAACTTCGCACCATAGGTACGTGCTAATAATTACCTATATCTGTGTATATATGAACTATATGAAAATTAGGTAGGATTATGTATAAGTGGCCGTAATTTCTCTCCCTTTATTTTTTTATAGTTTGTAATTTCGACAATTAAAATTTTATTCTCCCTGCAACAAAAAAAAAAAAAACAGTATTAAGATCGAACTTCAAGTCATCCGTATAAGCTGGTTAGTGGGATGATCGTGACATATTAGTTAAAGGGTTGCAGCTTATAGTTTTCTCTTTTCCTTGCCTCAGATAGAGTAAAAAATATAAGATATAGATATTGAGCATGTGATGCAACAATTGAACATTGAAATTGATTCAGCTTCTTAATTATCCCATGTGATTGGGCGTTGATATTAGTGCTTGAAGGTTTTCTTGCGGTTTACGTTCTAGGAATTAGTTTTCATTATCTCTAGTTTAATGCCTTAAATAATCGATTGATGGATACTTTTGTTTTTTGTAAGCAGATTATTTTAGATGTATATATGTTTCTTACATTCACTGTCATTGGCTCTGCTTATTTCAATGTAACAGTTATATATATCTCAAGCTCACTTTTCAAGATAACGATAAATGATTGTCATGTTTGGTTAATCATTTGGTTTAATTAATTAATTATTCTTCATGTTGCAGACATACATATTAGCTAGGAACTCGATTTAATTTCCTGAAGGGTGGTGCATCAGGGATTTCCATTTTACATAACCTTCTTCTACTACCAATCCACTTTATATATGGGTGGGACGATCTAAAATTATATGTGAACACCTACAAGGGTTCCCTTACTACATATATATAAAATCTATCTATTATATGAACTTCGCCGGATTAGGGAGCTGGCTCTATTTTTGTCACGAGCTAGTTCCACATGGAGGCAGGCATATTGTGCAATCTTATGTTCATGAAGGGCAATTTTATTTTTTATTTTTTATTTCTTGACCTAACATGGGACTTAATTAAATACATTGACTTTTAACTCTCTAAGCATACATAAAAGCAATGTTAATAGTACTCTGAATATATTCAAATTAGTACGACACCAAGGGATTCTTTGAATCAATTAATCATCCACAACATTATGCTTTGTTCATCATCGGGTATCCATAAAATGCCTCAACTGAAGAACAAAAATTCATTTACAATATTGCAATCTATATATATTCTCTAACTAGCTACAAACAGCTAGCTGGTTCTACAAAGCCATGTGCAGACCCATCAGCATTAGTGCAAGACGATTGTGCGGGTTGATTCCGATAAGTGAGATTTACGTCCTCCAATCTGATTCCTTCACAAGGGTTGTTGTCGCTGCAATCGAATTTAATTGCTACTTGCGTTGCAGATGTTCCTTTGATATCCTTGTACGTCACGTCGCTGATCTTTATCCCAGACACTTGATTTGGGCAATTTTCATTGCGGGGACAATAGTTTTGATCAATCACTACAGGGTTTTGAACATTCTTCATGATAACGTGCTGGAATAACACCCTTTTCACGAATCCGTTGCTTGGTCTTCCCCAAGCCTTGATCCTTAACCCGTTCTGTGTGCCCGTAAACACAGCCGTCTTCACTGTCACATTTTGCACTCCTGCTTCTTCTAGCCCCTTTGCAAGACTCCCAATACTGTATGCAGTAAATTCATAATTTCAAAATTTAATTAGTATACATTAATTATAAAAATATTTTTTTTAATTCTTTTTTTCATGTTATATATAAATAACGTCGTCTCAGCGTGAGCATGAGTTGAAAATTTTATTGAGAAATAGAATTGTTTTATAAGCATTACTATTAATTATATAAGGAAAAAAAATTATTTAATTAACTACTATATAGAGAGGGAATTTTTTTAATGGATTTATGGATGGATGACCTGATGCCATGTCCTGGGCCACAAGCAATGCTCTCCATCCACATGTTGTTGGTGCCAGGCCCAATAGATATACAATCATCCCCTGTTTTGATGCCACTTCTTATGATGCTGACACCTGTCGACAATTGAACGTGTATGCCATCGGTGTTGGGACTGCTTCCTGGGGCTGTGATCATCACTCCTCTCATATTGACGTTCTCACAGCCGTTGATCACAATGTGGAACATTTGACTGTTGATCAACTTCAATCCATTGATCACAATGTCTCTCGAGTTCGTTAACGAAAGTGACTGCACCCAAAAGTCAAATAAATATTACCATTAATATTTAACTCCTTAAAAAATAACAATAATGTTATAATTTATATAAATGAAGTACCGTTGCTCCTTGGGGACATTTTTTATTAGCGGAAGCCTTGCAAGCCCACAAAGCCTTGCCATGCGCATCAAGGGTTCCGCCAGAAATGGTGACACCTTTAACCCACTCGAACGAAAGCCAGTTATCTGAATTGCCAATGACGTTGTAATCTGCGGGAGCGACAAGTGTCCCATCGATGCGAAAGGTGATATCAGCGTTGTTGCAATGTAGGCCCGTGAAGACGGCTTTTTGGCTGAGCAAATAGGTTCCTGGTGGAACGTAAAGCACAGAAGAAGTGAAGGAGGCACAAGCTGCGGCCCACGCGTCGAGAAAGGCTTTGGTTGAGTCGGTTTTGCCATCTGGTTTGGCCCCTAAATCAATCACATTCTGCAATACTTGTGCACCGGCTGATGATGATAATGATATGGTGATCGTTGTCATGAAGAGAAGAAAAGTGATCATCATGGTCTTCTTCCCCATTTTGCAAATGATAATTAGTTAAACAGACGACTAGATAGAGAGAGAAATGTGGTAATTAATTAAGGAGCTAGCAAAGCAAAAGAGAGAAATGAGAGATATCAGATATCAGAACGAAGTTTGTTATCAGAATGGGTATTTATAGGATTTCAATTGGATTTGGATGTAGTTGAGATTCCAAGCAAAATGGCGCCGAAATTCATGATTATCTTTGAGTTAGGCTACTTGTTTAAGTTTTTATTCGTATAATACGGGGCACAATCTCAAGAAACAACACTCTTTGTTAAGAAATGTGCATGTTTAATAGTCTTAAATTAAGGGATGGGATGCATGCACTTACGTGATTGCTTATGACTAAGAAAGAAGAAAACCGAGGGTTAATAACGTGATAACCACATTTCTGGTTCTCCCGTCAAAAGCTTTAAGCGCAATACAGTGAAGGCTTAGGGATGCGCAAATAAGAGGATTTAATATAATGTGCTTTTTTTATTTGAATAAAAAATTTGTATAAAGACCCACCGTAAGTATAATGTATATAGTAATGCAAATTAATTAATCAATTATATATATATATATATATATATATATATATATATATATATATATATATACAAGTTATTACTAGCTAAATTGATGTATATTGTAAAGAAAAATAATAATCTAACAAAAAAAAAATATAACTACACATTCACATTCATGAGATGAATATGTGTTGCATATATCAAGATATATAATAAATAATTTAATAATTATTTATTTATAATTATATTTAAAATTATATGTAATACTCTGTTTCAAAAACCAACAAATGAATAAACATCCTTTCTGCAATACGTTGATCAAGAGAGATAATGAAAACGACAAAACCACACGAAAGCGAAGTAAAGGTAGAACAAAAATAATAGAGATTCAAAGAAAAGAGTGGGAAAAAGGACATAGATTATTACTACGATCATCAAGCTAATTAGAAGCAAAGAAATGAGCTCAAGGACTCGAAATTTCATAAAAGGAATCGAACATAACAGAAAGATATATCAAAAGAAATTAAAATCACCAAGCGCAAAAGGGAAAAGAAGAAACCATAATCGTTAATGTTTCAAAAACACATACCCAAAGAACAACAATCATGTCAGAGTCACTAAGCCTCTCCTCATCCTCCAAATCCAGCAACACATCAACAAAATCACCTCCACTGTAATACCCAGAAACATGATCCGAAAATCTCGCCGACATGTCGCCTGGAATCTCGCCGAGATCTCGCCGACATATCGCCTGAAACCTCGCCGAGATCTCGCCGAAAACCCTTCGCGTCTCGCTCTCTTTAAACCCAATCGCCGAAAACAACGAGCCTCTCGAAACCCTCTTCTCTTCTCTCTTCCTTTCTTCCAGCGCACACCGCCATCGCCGCTCTATCTGCCGCGGATCTCGCCGTCGCCTCCCTTCCTCTCCTCTTCTCCGCCACTGCACTCGTCGCGCTCTCTCTTTCTTCTTTTCTCTGCATCGCCACTCTCGATCTCTCGCTCTCACTTCCGATCTCTCGTCTCCGATCTCTCGGTCTCTCGCCCCCGATCTCTCGCCCTCACTCTCTTTTCCTTCTCTTCTTCTCCTTCCCTTCTTCTCCTTCTCTTCTTCTCCTTCTCTTCTTCTCCTTTTTCCCCATCCTCTTCCCTTTCCTTTTTTTTCTCTCCCTCTCCCCTGTCCGCCCTGCAACTCAAAGTAATTTCATTTTACTTTATTTTATTTATTTTTCTTTTGTTTTAAGCAACCAACATGATATGTTATATAATACATTTATATATATATATATATATATATATATATATATCATACACAATACCACATACATACTCCCCTGTTTTTTTTTCTTCCTTCCGCCTGCAACTTCTCTGATTTTGATTTTGATTTTGATTTTCTTTTTCTTTTTTCTTTTCTTTTCTTTTAAACAACTTACATGCTATATAATATACATATACAATATCACACATACAAGTGTATTTTATTATTTTTATTATTTTTAAGCAACCAAAATGTTGTATAATATATTTATATGTATCATATATTATTTTTTTTAACGAAATGTTATTATTATTTTTTTAACATTGCAACTCAAGTGTTATTATTTTTTTAAGCAACCAAAATGTTATATAATATATTTATATATATATATATATATCATATATACAATACGTTATTATTATTATTTTTTAACCATTGCAACTCAATTATTTATTTTTTTTAAACATTGCAACTCAAGTGTTATTATTTTTTAGCAACCAAAATGTTATATAATATATTTATATATATATCACATATTGTATTATATCATGTTATACCATACACATCATTATATCATATCACAAGGCACTATAATATGTTATTATATATATATACTTAGTTTATACATCGAACCACTATATATATATCTCTACACTCATAATCGAGTAATTATATTAACAAACGTAATATACGTGTACAGGTTGATTACCACGAGTGACGAGAAATTTAAGTAATTTAGAATTTAGCGATTCAGGTGTGGATGATTCTAGGCCTTCATAATATTTTATTTGATATATAGATAGGAATGTTAAATTAATTAAGTCCATAGTATTATTAGATTGCTTATGCATGCCAATTGTACATGATTATATGTATGCAATGTTGTGATTGTTTAACCATGATGATATGTGTGTTAACATAATTTTTATTCTGATCAAATGATAATTGGATGCATGAAATTCATGTGGTAGTGGAATTCATTTATAAATTATAATGTCTGATAATGAAATATATGATTTGGAATATTGGCATAGTGAATGCGTGAACACTATTATAATTGACTTTGTAACATGATACCATGTGTAGTGGAGTTGAATATATTTTATGAATGCACTTAATATCGTGCTTATACCGTACGCATGACGTGACATCACTAAAGAACACGATTAAGATAAGAATCACACATATGAGACAGTTATTCTAAGGAATATCGCCAATGTTCTAATTTTTGGACTGTGCCACCCTGAGTTTGATTTTCTAACGGTACGTGATTTGGAACGTGATGAAATTATCGACTCAAACAATCTAATGTTGCAACGATTAATGTGTGAAACTTGTTTGTAATGTTCTTGTGTATGTATTACAATAAAATATTGTGAATTGTTTAGATGACCCACTGGGCTTTCAAGCTCACCCCTATTTTTACATGCAGGTGCTTAAATTGCGAGTTCGTGACATAATGCAGAGTAGTAGGGGTGAGTTAATTAATTAGTATTATGGGACTGAATATTTTCATTTAACCTTTAAAGGTTTATTATTTAAATGAATTGTATTGATAATTGAAATTCAATGAATGTTATTACGGTCAGTAAAGACCCTGTGATTTATTTCACGTGTGAATGCCTTGGAATAGAATTCATTAATTTTATTTGATGATTGTATTTTAATGTTGTGTCCATAATGGATGGACAAGGGCAAATACCCTCGTATGAAAATAAAGATTTTATAAGAAATTAAAGGTGTTCGTTTATCTTAACCACTAAGTTGGTTGGAAGAATATAAACTCATAGTTTTGCAAATTTTATTATTTATAAAATAGTTATGGGTTAAGATAGACGGATACGAGTAATGTCTCGATTTTCAGTGATATATTTTATATAAAAGTAAAATATTCATTATCTTACAAAAAAAAAAAAAATTTAATTTTGAAAATCGGGGTGTTACATTATATTTTTATAGTTAGATTAGTATTTCTTAAAGTGGGTGATAATCCCGAGGTGCTATATATATTATGATTTCTTTAAACGTGAAAATGAGAAACCATAAATTGATCTCCTTGGTATTTTGTAATATGATGTCGTGACTGAAGGCGTAGGATTCGGAGATATCAAATTAGAAAGTATATAGATAGTTGAAGAAACATTAATTTCCCCACTTATGACTTTTTTCTTCTCCGGCGTTCCCATTGCCCATTGTTATTAATATGACCTGAATGCCTTGTCGGCTTGTATGTAATTTAGATGGAGAGGAGGAGTTATGCCGAAAGTAGGAGGCAAGGAAAGGAATGTGTTCATGCATGGAAGGACTCCATTTCCTCTGTTTTAGGCTTGCTTTATTTTTTAAGAGAACATGTGAAGTATAGTACTTTGGACTTCTAAATATTACATCATTAATTTGGAATAGAGTGTTGAGTTAGGTCAGACTGATAGTGAAAATTGCGATGATATATCAAAGTGGCGTGGGTGAGTTGGATGGGTGGCTTACTTTCACTGGACAGGCGGGAGTTCGAATCTGAACTTACTCATTCTCTGTAGAGTTATACCCACTTTAAAGAGGCTGTCAAAAATACCTTGTAGTTTGTCTGAATTCTGGAAGGATTAGTCTTGACCCAAAGAATACGAGGACACCTCTAGGGCCGAAAAACCGATAACAAAAAAAAGAAAAAGAAAATTGAGATGTTGTATAGGCAACATCACATGACAATGTAGAAATATAGAACAATGATTAATTTAAATAAAATATAGTTGAAATTAATTAATGATGACAGAATTAATATATAATGTGTTCTTAACAAATTAATTAGATTCCTAGCTACTCTCTAAATTAACTAACTTAAGAAAGTTCCATAGACTAATCTCTTCTCTAATCTTATTTCTTTTGCATTGTTGACATTGACTTAAATATTAGGTACAAACCATTATTATATTATTAAATACCATTAATTCTCTATTATTTACTACTTGGGCTAGGATTTGAAGGTCTTCTTCCCCCATCAATAAGTCAAGTTAATAACAAACTTTCTAAAGTCAACAGTTATTGACAAAATGCTCGGTTATATTATTATTATTACGTACTTTCAAGCACTAATCTTCTTAACTAGCTAACATCTCCACTAATTGATTAATTAACAACGCCAGCTAACATACACTTAGAAATACATCCTTCTTCATCGGGTATCACATATATAAAACAACACCTCGGATCGACTGAAGAACAGAACAACTGCAATATTGCATCTTCTTGATGCTCACTAGTCCTAGTAAAACAAAATTAACTAACCAGTCCACTCAAAATTATTAACTTCGAATTTCTAAGTGATCATCTTAATTATTTGATGATCGATCCATTAATATTTGATTAAAAACAACTTGCGGGGACAACGAAGCCATAAACAGTACCACCTGCATGGGCACAGGAGGAATGTGCAGGTTGATTTCCATATGTAAGCTTGACGTCCTCCAATCTAATCCCTCTGCACGGATTCCTGGGACTGCAATCGAATTTAACAGCCACTGGGGTTGCTGATGTTCCACGAATGTCCTCGTATGTCACTTGGTTGATTGCCACACCTGATCCCTCGTTGGGGCAATCTCCATGAGGACAGTAGTTTTGATCTATCACTATTGGATTTTCCACGTTGTTCATGTAAGCGTGTTGGAACACCACACCTCTCACGAACCCCTTGCTAGGCCTTCCCCACGCCTTTATCCTCAGCCCGTTCTGTGTTCCCCTGAACGCTACCCCTCTCACCGTCACGTTTTGCACCCCGGCTTCGTCGTATGACTTTGCAAGACTCCCAATGCTGCTCGTAAGTACGCGCATGATTAAACATCAGTTCATAAATTAAATAAATAATTCAATGAGCATAAAGATGCAACTTTTTTTTATAGCTAAAATAACATATATTAAGATGAGTAAAATTATTATATGATAGTGTAGACTTTGTAGTTGTACATATATAAATATATAGTCACAGTTTTTGTAGCTAGTTAGAATAGCAAATCTCTAGCTACCCTTAATTTACCTGATGCCGTGGCCAGGGCCACAATCGATTTGCTCGATCCACAAGTTGGTGGTGCCAGGGCCGACGGAGATGCAATCGTCTCCGGTATGGATGCCGGTCCTCATGATCGTGACACCTGTTGACATTTGCACGTGTATCCCATCCGTGTTTGGGCTGTTTCCGGGGGCTTGGACCAGCACCCCTCTCACGTTCACGTTCTTGCAACCGTCTATCACGATGTGGAACATTTGACTGTTTACTGACTCTAATCCATTGATCACTATGTCTTGGGAATTCATAAAAGAAAGCGACTGCACTCACCACCAAATCATTGAAATATTTTTAAGTCCAATTTGAGATAACTCAATAATGTATACTAATACAATATATACTTGTATTAATAATTAGCTAGTTAGAAATGTCAATGTAACATTACTTATTTTAAAAAAATGGCTTACTGTGGTCCCTTGGGGGCAATTATGGCCGGAAGCTTTGCAAGACCATAAAGCGGTCCCTTGTCCATCGAACGTTCCACCGTAAATAGAAACGCCTTTGACCCACTCGAAGGAGATCCAGCGATCGGAGTTGGCGAGGGCGTAATAATTAGAGGGAGCAACGAGAACACCATCGATGTGAAATATGATATCGGCATTCCTACATTGGCCTCTGAACGTAGCCTGTTTGATCAAATACCTTCCTCTAGGCACGAATATAACGGCTGATCTAACAGACCTACATGCTGCGGCCCATGCGTTCAGCAAGGCCTTGGTAGAGTCAGTTCTGCCGTCTGGACTTGCTCCCATCTGCAAAACGTTGTACACAACACTTGCTGACGATGTGCTCATGATCATACTAATTGTGATCATAAAGATCATAAACATGATGGGCATGGGCTTCCTCATTTATTTCTTTCGAATATATGGTTACTAATTAATCAGCTTATCCAAGATCAGATTGAGGGAAGACTAGGTATATAGCTATATAAAGAAACAAAATGCCAGGATTAATTAAGAAAGAAGGGAAGAAAGAAAATAAGTGATTGACACGAGGAGGACATGAGGGTATTTATAGAAGGAATTCGATGTGCTAAATGGCGCCTGAAATTAGTTGATAATTGCGGCTGCTTTTTAAAAGAAGAGCTATCTCGTGCAACAGGCGCAAGACCACTTTGACAAACAGTTATATGTTGTAGGGCGGGGGAGTCTGAACGCGGATCAATGTTATTGAAATTGTTTAAATTAATTAATTCATAGTTCTTACTTTACTTCATAGATTTTCCTAAATTATATATGTGAATAATTTATTGAATCATCTCCAAATTTTGGACATTAACACAAAGATATGCAGTATACGTATAGATTTTCCTTCCCCACTTGTTAAAAAAAAAAGTTGATAGATCACCTCCTTACTATTAATAAGGCATAGCTAGAATGTAGTATACATATCATATAGCTACTTGTATACAGTTGATTTCAGATTATCATTTATTACTAGTAATTTCCAAGTTGATTAATTCAAAATATATATAATCAGCAATAAGATTAATATTACTAATTAGATTAGGTGTGAAACAAATAATGAGTTTGCTAGGTAACTGATGGCCGTTTAATTAAATCAATTAGCACAATCAGAGCAGCAATTCAATGCAATTATTTTCCATGATGAAAATATATGCCCCGCGCGCGCGAGTCTTTTGACAGACCCACTTATGTTTTTCCTTTTGATTATTAGATAGGAAAAATACTCTCATGTCATGTCGCTTGGTCTTCTAAAGTAACAGTCACTAGACAGGACTACCCAATACGTAGCTTTGACCATTACGGTAGGATTGCCGTAGAAGTTGAAGTAGGTAAGAAGACTGAGCGAGACCTGAAAATCTAAGTAAAAAAAAAGTCAAGAAGTTGCTAGTTTCATTAATCGTGGTGGGTAACAATTTCCGTTGTGGCATAAAGTAGTTAATTTAGGTAATTAATTAGGTGTGCAGTCACTAGTAGCATCGTGGTAGTATCAACGTGAAAAGTGGCGTAGAGTGCGGAGGAGGAACCGCTGGTCTAGTAACCGATTGTATAACCGTAGTTGTAGCGTTTTTCCACTCCATTTAGCCAATTTGTCTATTGGGGTCTAGTCCATCAGGCGAAAATGGTTACTCTCATCATCATGTCACCTATAATCATGGCAGAGTACTTGCATGCCCTTCTATATATATTACTACTAATATAATACTATATATATATTACTAATTAACC
The DNA here is from genome assembly GCA_035771175.1 of Paratinospora sagittata. NCBI lineage: Eukaryota > Viridiplantae > Streptophyta > Magnoliopsida > Ranunculales > Menispermaceae > Paratinospora > Paratinospora sagittata. The sequence goes on from CM069595.1 coordinate 57,371,434, forward strand.
AAAGCTCCACCTAATTAACCAGAAAGTTACGTACATCAAAGATTTCCGTTCTAGCTCAACTACCAGCAGTGTTAGGAATTTCACCTAAAGGCCTCATCCCTAAGAAATTTAAATATTGCATCAAATTGGTGGGGTGGGGAGGGAGCTACATTATTTATAAATCCCCTGCTGACTTTTTCTGCATTTTTTTAATTTATTTTTGTTTGGTATATATACACATCTATCCAAGTAGAACCTCATTTTTTTTCAAAGAAATAAAAAAAATAAAAAAAAATAAAAAAAGTTAAATAAACGCGGACACCTCGCGTTCCCCGGCAGTACTGCTTTTATTCTTTAAAAAAAAAAAGAAGAAAAAATCTATTATTATCTTTTGAAAAAAGCTTTTATATTATTTTAAAAAATTAAATTTTGCATCTATAGAAGCCATAAAAAAAAAGAAAAAAAAAAGTATTGCATTGCACTTGCAGCTGCGGGGTATGACATTAAACAATTCTTTCAGGCTCTCTGCTATGGCCGTCCGAATCAGAATTTCTTTTTTTTTTTTTTTTAACGTTTTTCTTGCCTAATGGTCTTTAAGTACAAGTCTTTTTCATTTGTTTGTTGTCTTCATCTTTATTTAAGTGTGAGGATCATATTACAACTGCTCATTATATACTATCTTTTACAATCTAGGCAATTAAGAGATATGTTTTATGAAAAACTAGATAACATTCTCCTTATACGTCAAATGAATCTTTCCCTACAATGCAACTGAGATGCTTTGGAGCCCTTATTTGAGATATGTGGAAGATGCTAAGAAAATATATATCTTGTTGCTTTAACATATTGTTTAATCCTTGAGATTATGTCAAACATGTGATATATGCATCAGTAGTACCATTACTTTATTAAAAGATAATTAATTTTGTTAGGAATAAGAATCAACTCCTGCACACTCAGTCACTTGAAGCTTCTCAAAGCTTCTAGAAGGAGAGGATGCATGAGAGGTTGTTAAAGTAGTTATTCTGTTATGATTAAAGTCCAATAGATGCAGGACATGTGTCCAATAGGTTGTTACTGTGTACAGTATATATAGAACTTGTGAGCATGTAATTCAGATATGGAAAAAGATCATTTTCCCTAGGATTGAGGAAATGGTTTCAATTGATTTAGATATTTTCTTTCATATATCTTCACTCTGTTCTTTCTTTCTTTCTGTATCTTCTTTATCTTTTCTTAAAGATTCTTGGTAAACTTAGATTAGTTGATAATCAAATATGGTATCAGAGCAGGCAAATTCCAGTTCGTTTGCTGCTCATCAAGGAGCTACACTTAGCTTCAACAATGGTGGTTCAAGGTTTCTCACCCCAATGAAACTTGAATTGAATGTCAAGTTGAATCACAACAACTATCTGTTGTGGCGTCAGCAAGTTCTGGCTGCAATAAAAGGCAATCGATTGGGATCTTTCATTGATCCATTGGTGTTGCCTCCAAATAAGTTGAATAATGATGGAACATCAAATGAGGCATTTCTTGATTGGGAATAGCAGGACCAGATCCTGTTATGTTGGATCCTATCATCAATAAGTCAGGAACTTCTTCCTGAACTTGTTGGCTGTACAACAGCTTGTACAGCATGGAAGAATGTTGAACTCTTGTTCACATCTCAATCTAAAGCTAATGTGATGAGGCTGAAGCTTCAGTTGCAAACCTTGAAGAAAGGTGGAACTCCAATGACTGAATATCTTATGAAAAAGAAGAGTATTCTGGATTCTTTGGCTTTTGCCGGCCAAGCTCTTAAAGATGATGATAAAGTGATGGCAGTTCTTAGTGGTTTGGGACCAGAGTATAATAGTTTTGTCATACCTATCACCTCCATGCCGCAGTGCTACACCATGCCTGAAATTTCAACATTGCTACTTACACATGAAGCAAGATTAGAACAACATTCATAGGTTGATTCTATGAGTGCTAATGTTGCTGTGAACAGAAAGGTTCAAGGCAATACTCAGTCAGGTTTCAATAATAGTAGCAATGGTGGAAGAGGATCTTCAAATGGAGGAAGAAGAGGCAGAGGAAGAAACAATGGCAATCGACCTCCCTGTCAGATTTTTCACAAATCAGGCCACAATGCACTTAGGTGTTATTACAGGTTTGATCAAACGTTTCAGCCACAAAATTTACAGTCTCAGAATAATGTTCAGTTTTTTGGAGGAGCTGGTGGTGTAAGTCAAGGTAATATGGCAGCAATGATAGCAAGATCTGATTCAATACCAGATTCCATTTGGTTTCCAGACAGTGGAGCAACTGATCACTGCACTCCTGATGCTGGCAATCTCTAAAACAAAACTGATTACCATGGCAAGGAAAAGCTGTTTGTAGGTAATGGTGCTGACCTCTCTATTTCCTCTATTGGTTCTAATCTTGCCAAGTCTGCTCATAGTTGTCCCGACCCATTCCCGGGTGACGTCACGACCGGCACAATACCTCAGAGAATGTCACAACCCGACAAACTTGAGGCACCGATAAGCCTTTACTCGAAAAACATAATATGTATATGATCAGGATAGTTGAATTAAATACCGAGATCTGGTATCATCATCCAGAATATGAGGTCATCGACCCAATCCACAAGATTCGACTATCCTTACAAAAACATGGAACTTCAAAATATTCGTTTATTATTATTCCATTTAGCATATACATATCAAAATTTTCTCACGAACTATATGGTATATATCATAGTATCTGTGATAATTATACATTAACAAAACAAAACACAAATATCTTCTACTATTTTCCTTATGTACAAATCAAAACTCACATCAACAAGAAGTAAGGTAATCTACACCAACTCTACGTCTTGCCCTTTCCTTTACGATCTGATCCTGAAAAATATAAGGGAAAATGGAATGAGCTCAACTAGCTCAGTGAATACTTTTCACAAAAATCTCCACATATGCACTTATGTAAAACATGTATGTTACTTGAAATAACATTGGTAAATTGAAATGCATTAAGAAAATATATGATTCATGCTTCCAAATTAATGATATAATTATGCATCATTTTCATAAAAGATATGTAGAAAAGCCTCAACAGGAGGTCATATCAGGATAACTTTGCCTACATTTCCCCCATTGCGCCATGGGTTCAAACCAACACGTTATCCAACTAATCCTTCTACCCTTACATTCCTTAGTGATTCGAAAAGTCCTTTTCACAAAATACCAATCCAAGTACTCCGTTGGCACTTTTCCCTAAAGAACAAGTAAATAGAAAGAAATCCAACGCCAAGGTATTTAATCCGAAATACCTAAGGCCATGTTAATGCATAAAATCCGTGCTCATGATCATAAATACAATGCACATATATAATATAATGCATATCATTCAATAATTCAATTTCATATATCTACAATGCTATACATGGAGAAGTAAGGTGAGAAATACTCACAAATCACAAAATTTTGCCTAAGGCCACAAGTTTTCACCAATTCACCAATACTTCAATTGTGTTCACAAATCCTCATCCAAGTCATAAGCCACCCACTGCACATTACACATTACACACATACAAATGAATTCTAGAAAATGAATTTAATCACTTGATTAATTACCAAGTATCCATAACCCATTCCCTTACCATTTCAGTTACTAGAATTTTCAGCACATGATCAAAGTATTCATTTGATCACCAAATTAACACAAAATTTCCATCTCTATAAGTTAATCATGAATCCCTAAGAAAGTTACCTATGCATTCTTCAAATGCTCTAACATTTCCAGCACTTAAATTTCAGCCAATTACCCATCAAATTGATCAAAACCTATCATTGAACAACTTACCAATGTATTGCCATTGCCCAATTTTTCTAAATTTCCAGAACTTGTTCAATTCATTAGTCATCAAATGAATCATCATCAACCAAGAATTTCAGAAATTTAGTATTCCAATTTCTGTCAAATATCAACCCATCACATCCATAATCAATTTCCAATCAATACACATAATAAAAGACCACAAATGGTCACTCAAATTGGGTTCCAAAAACCCTGTTTTAACATGGCTGGAACACCATGTTCTACCCATAAAAACCAGTGTTTTTAATCATCAAAATGGTCACCAAATATTCAAGACTAAATTCCAGCAAATAACTTTATCAAAATAGCAGAATTCAGTTATTAAAATCAGGTTTGAAATCTGTAAATTCAGCCATGAACATTTCCCATTTTCATCACCAATTTAATCTCTGAAAAATCAACATGTTTAACATCAAATTAATCATCAATGGATAAGGAATTAAAGCCCCATGATTTAAGTCAATAACTGGTCCAATTCCAGCATCAACACCACCATTGATCAAATTCAATTTCAGCCATGAAAACCAATGTTCAGACCATAAATTTGCTTACCAAACAACCCCTGATGTATCCACAGCAAATCAGTCCAATTTCTAGCCTTCAAACCCCAAGTTTCCAACGTCAATGCTTCCAACAAGCTTCAATTCTGCGAATTTGGAGCTCCAGCATCATCTTCTCCCTTTCTTTCTTTTTTTCTCTGTTTCAGCCAACAAGTTTTTTTTTTCAATTACAGTCCATTTCTTGCAATTTTAGCAAGTTTAAAACCTCTAGATTGTTGCCAGCAAGATGGAAATGTGTTTGTTGGTTTCAATAGGTGGTGCCAGAAAGCTTATTACGTGCCAAATTAGTGGCTAAGTGGCTGCAAACAAGCCAACATGTGCCACCACTTTCACCTAGTTGCCAACACACAAGCAAATCAACAAGTGGCTAATCCATCATGCCAGCAAGCTAATAGGTGTTTGAAGAAGTTCATGGTGGTTGAATTTGATGAAGACACCTAGTACATAGCATGCATAAACCACCTTATTTGTTTAATCTATGCATTTCATTATTTATTATTAAAGTGGGTTGTTACAATAGTACATTTCTTCTTAAAAACATCTTGCACATTCCTCAGATTACAAAAAACCTACTTAGTGTGTCTAAATTTGTGAATGATAACAAGGTGTTTATTGAGTTTCATGCTAATTCTTGTCTTGTGAAGGATCGAGCTACGAAGAAGGTTCTTCTTCAAGGTGTCCTTAACAACGGCTTGTATGAGTTTCACCTTCATACTGGACATTCCACTTTCTTGCCTCAGCCACTATCAAGTTCTAAAAACCTAAATTCTTCAATCTCGTCTTCTCCTTGCAACAAGCATAGCAATTCTAATACAAAGTATGTCATGTCTTCTTGTTTGTCTAGTAATACTTTACCTGCTGATGTGTCAAGTAAGAATAAGTCTGATTTTCTGTTGTGGCATTTACGTCTTGGCCATACCTCGTTACAAGTTGTACAATCTATTTTGAATAAAACCAACATTAAATCTATTGTTGTCGCCCTTTTTGTTTGTCATGATTGTCAAGGTAGCAAATCTCATAAACAACCATTTACCTTGTCTAAAACAACATATATTAAACCTCTAGAACTGATTGTTGGAGATGTTTGGGGTCCAGCACCTATGACCTCATCTAATGGGTTCAAGTACTATGTTAGTTTTTTGGATGCTTATACCAGATACACATGGCTATTTCCTATCCATTCCAAGGCTGATGTATATCGAGTGTTATTTCAGTTCAAAACACAAGTTGAACTCTATTTTTCTACAAGAATCAAAGTACTTCAAACAGATAATGGTCGGGAATTCTTGGTTCTTGCTCCTTACCTTGCAACCAATGGTATTCATTTTAGACACTCTTGTCCTTATACACATGAACAGAACGGTTTAATTGAAATGAAGCATAGGCATGTTGTGAAGACTGGTTTGAGTCTTTTATCCCAATCTTCCATGCCTTTAAAGTACTGGGATGAGGCTTTTCAAACAACAGTCTATCTCATTAATAAAATGCCAACACCTGTCTTGTGTGGTAAATCACCTTATAAGTGCTTGTATGGACTTGAACCTGAATACTCTATACTCAAGGTGTTTGGATGTCTTGTCTACCCTTATCTAAGGCCTTACCAACATCATAAGCTTGAGTATCGAAGCTCCTCTTGTGTGTTTCTTGGATATTGCAGTCAACGCAAAGGATATAAATGTCTTCGATCTGATGGGAGAATATTTGTTGTGAGATATGCTGTTTTCAATGAGAAAGTGTTTCCATTTGCTTCATCCATAATGAAGACTGATTTGAATACATCAAGTGGTTATGTTCCTCTTTTTCCTCTAGTTGTTGTGAAGCCCTTGCATTCTTCAGTTGTTGAACAATCCAATGTTGATGTTGTCATTGGTAATGTTGCTCCTGATTCTTCCTTCTCCCCTGTTCAACATCTGAGACCTGAGTCAGATCCCTGCACTTCCAGTTCAGCTCCTCACATCTCCTCTCCTTCTCCTCCTTTTCAACCTCATATAGTGAATTCACATCCTATTGTAACTAGAGGAAAATCTGGTATTTTTAAGCCTAAGGTTTGGCTCTCACATTTGGATACTACTGAACCTACCTCTGTCAAGCAAGCTATGGCACACCCAGCTTGGTTTCAAGTTATGCAAGATGAGTTTCAAGCATTGCAATCCAATGATACATGGAGCCTAGTTTCTGCTCCTCCTGGTAGGAAAATTATTGGTTGCAAATGGGTTTTTAAACTCAAAAGGAATCCTGATGGTTCTCTCCTTAAATACAAGGCCAGATTGGTTGCAAAGGGCTTCCACCAAATAGAGGGTTTTGATTTCTCTAAGACTTTTAGTCTCGTGGTTAAACCTTCAACTGTTAGAGTGATTATATCAGTAGTTGTCTCCAATGGGTGGTCATTGCGTCAACTGGGTTTTAACAATGCTTTCTTGAATGGCACACTTGAGGAGGAAGTATATATGTCTCAACCGCCCGGATTTGAGGATGTTGTCAATTCTCAGCTTGTTTGTAAACTACACAAATCCTTATATGGTCTTAAACAAGCACCACGGGCTTGGTTTGATAAATTCAAGAGCACTCTCGCATCACTTGGCTTCACTTCCTGCAAATCTGACAATTCTTTGTTTTGCAGTTTTTATCCTCATGTTGTATTATATGTTCTTGTATACGTTGATGATATTATCATCACTGGCAACAGTGCTACAGCTATTGATGCTTTGGTTGTTCAACTGAGCAAGTTCTTTGCTCTCAAAGATCTTGGACCTCTCCATTATTTCCTAGGCATAGAAGTTGTCACCACTCCAACTGACTTACATCTCTCTCAGCACAAATATATTCAAGATCTATTGGCAAGAACTAATATGCTAGAAGCTAAACCAGCTCCCTCTCCTATGGTGTCAAGTGTTGGTAGTCAATTGTTTGCTTATCAGGGTGATCCATTGTCAAATACTACTGAATATCGATCAGTAGTAGGAGCTTTGCAGTATGTAACCATCACTAGACTTGATATAACATATTATGTTAATAGGGTGTGTCAATTTATGCAATCCCCTTTAACTGAGCATTGGAAGGCTGTCAAGAGGATTCTACGTTATCTAAAGGGTACTTCCACCTATGGGTTGAATTTCACTAAGTCTGCAACTTCTCCTGCAAACATGAAACTTGTTGGATTTTCAGACGCAGATTGGGCGTCCAATCCTGACGACAGGAAGTCGACTTCAGGTTTATGTGTGTTCTTGGGTCCTAATCTCATCACTTGGAGTGCTAAGAAGCAACATACTATCTCCCGGTCTTCCACTAAAGCAGAGTATCGAAGTTTGGCTTCTCTAGTGGCAGAAATCACTTGGTTACAATCTCTGTTACAGGAACTTCAAATTCCTCAACCATGTCTTCCTACAATTTGGTGTGATAATCAAAGTACAATTGTTATGGCTCACAACCCGGTTTTGCATGCTAGGACCAAGCATGTTGAACTTGATTTATACTTTGTGAGAGACAAGGTTGCTCAAAAATGACTGGTTATTAATCATGTACCTACACTTGATCGAGTGGCTGACGTCTTTACAAAGGCTCTATCCACTCCTCGTTTCCAGTTGTTAAGAAACAAGCTCACTGTGGCTATATCCCCAGTATGCTTGAGGGGGGATGTTAGGAATAAGAATAAGCCCCTACACACTCAGTCACTTGAAACTTCTCAAAGCTTCTAGAAGGAGAGGATGCATGAGAGGTTGTTAAAGTAGTTATTCTGTTATGATTAAAGTCTAATAGATGCAGGACATGTGTCCAATAGGTTGTTACTGTGTACATTATATATAGAACCTTTAGCATGTAATTCAGATATGGAAAAAGATCATTTTTCCTAGGATTGAGGAAATGGTTTTAATTTCACTCTGTTCTTTCTTTCTTTCTGTATCTTCTTTATCTTTTCTTAAAGATTCTTGGTAAACTTAGATTAGTTGATAATCAAATAAATTTGTCTTCCCAATTATATGTGAACAACTTCTTATATATATTTATCAACCAGCCCTTGGTTAGCTGAGTGGTTCGGAACTCTTGTTTCATGAAACAAAGTCAGCTTTGGCCATTGAGGTGTCTCCCGCTCGATTTTATCACAGGCTTTAGTGGATTAGTCAGGCAAAAGGTTTCAGATACCACTAAGTTATCAAAAAAAAAAAAAAACTCTATATATATCATGATTATCATCTCATATGTATTCCAATGCCAGCTTTGAACAACGCACTCAGTCGGAGCTTCTTAAATTCTGTGCTAAATTAATTATTTGGAAAACCTTTTGAAAAATCTAATAGTAAAATTCATCATGTTGCTTGGCCCTAGTAAACCATAAAATACGTTATTAATATCAAAAGCGAACTCTAAGCTAGAAAAATATCCATGTAACTAAGACTGTAAACATAGCCATATTGGAGGACTCTGTAATTTGGGTATATTATGGCTTGAATTAAATTAAAGATAATATTCATATACATTAATACATAGCCCTTTATTGAAAATAACAATAACAAATCATATATATTGTTCTTCATCGGGCATCTTCAAGACAACACCTCGACGAAAGAACATATATATATATAATTACATTTTTCCCAATCTTCATTAATTAATAATTCTAGAAACAGCTAGCTGGTTCTACAAAACCATGAGCAGAACCATCTGCATTTGCGCATGACGATAATGCAACTTGATTTCTGTAAGTAAGCTTTACGTCCTCCAATTTGATTCCCTTGCAAGGGTTCTTCTTGCTACAATCGAATTTTATAGCTACTTCCGTTGCTGATGTTCCTCGAATATCTTTGTACTTGACGTCGCTGATCTTTATTCCAGACACTTTATTTGGGCAGTTCTCGTTTCGAGGACAGTAATTTTGATCAATCACGATAGGATTTTGAACATTGTTCATGACAGCGTGTTGGAAACGCACCCCTTTCACGAACCCATTGCTCGGTCTTCCCCAAGCCTTGATCCTTAACCCGTTCTGAGTGCCCGTAAACACAGCCGTCTTCACTGTCACATTTTGAACTCCTGGTTCATTCATCCCTTTTGCAAGACTACCAATACTGCACCAAACAATTCATAATCCCAAAATCTACCTAGTTAGGAAATTAATTAGATAAGGAATTTATATATATATATAAAAAAAATTATTAGAGATTCCTTAATTAATAGGATATATAGGAAATTCAATGTGTGATGGATAGATGGATGACCTTATGCCATGACCGGGGCCACAAGCGATGCTCTCCATCCACAAGTTTCTGGTGCCGGGCCCAATAGATATACAATCATCCCCTGTTTTGATCCCACTTCTCGTGATGCTGACATCTGTCGACAACTGAACGTGTATTCCATCGGTGTTGGGACTATTTCCTGGGGCTGTGATCATCGCTCCTCTCATCTTCACCTTCTCACACCCGTTGATCACTATGTGAAACATTTGACTATTCACTGACTTCAATCCATTGATCACTATGTCTCTCGAGTTCGTAAAGGAAAGTGACTGCAGTTAATTTCATAAAGATAAAATTAATCCCATTAATAAAAAATTAATTAAGATGCACAGTAAACATAGAAGGAAATAATATGTGACTAAACAATTATATAAATAAACATACGGTGGCTCCTTGTGGGCAATTTTTCTTAGCAGCTTTGCAAGCCCACAAAGCCTGCCCTCGGCCGTCGAGTGTGCCACCATAGATGGAAACACCTTTAACCCATTCGAAGGAAAGCCAATTTCCGGAGTTGCCAATGACGTTGTAATTTGACGGAGCAACGAGCGTGCCATCAATGTGAAATGTGATAGCAGTGTTCTTGCAATTCCCTCTGAACACAACATTTTTTATCAAATACCTCCCTTTGGGAACGTAGATAACAACAGATGTGGGTGAGGCACACGCTGCAGCCCATGCTCTCTTAAAGGATTTAGTGGAATCCGTTTTACCGTCTGGTTTGGCCCCTAACTTGATCACATTGTAGAGTGCAGTAGCAGATGATTGGGAGATGTGTGATATTAATGTAACAAAGACGAGCGTGAGAATAAGTGGAATGGTGTTGATGATGGGCTTTCCCATATTTAATGAATGAATGAATGAATTTGGTTTGTTTAAGCAGCACTAGTAGTGGTGTCTGGTGAGAGAGTAATAAGGGAAGGAGGAGTAGTGGAGAGAAATGAGGTGTGGTGGATGAAGTAGGAGCGGTTATGGGGTATTATTTATAGCTATAGAGGGATTGAATAAAAGAGATTAATTAGGTAGCAAAACATTCTAAGTGAAATGGCGCCGGAATTGATAGGTACGGCTTCGTTTGAAAAAAAATGAAGAAACATATATGTTTCCATACAAGTGCAAGTATACCAAAACGGCTTTTGGAAACTTGCAAGAAACAACAATTTCATTAGATCCTTCGCCCCTTGATTAGTATGCTCCACAGCCAATTTTTTTGAAACTTGTTAACTGCACCGTCGGGCTCGCTCCTTTCATATTTTATTTTTCATTTCTATTTGTTTAAGCAAGCAATAAATTAATCTTAATTTATTCCTAGTATGAGAGCTGATAAGCTATGGAAACTCCATGTGATAAGGGGGGGGGGGGGGGGGGGGGGGGGGGGGGAAGCCATGTAAGATGTCAACGGATGGGCTTTGGTTCAAATTTGTATTCATTTATTGTTAATGAGTAGATGATTTTTGAAAGTTAAATATACGACAATTGTTAGACTAAAAGAGTGGACTAGTTAATATTTCAAAACTAGCCATTCTTTTTGTACCAGTTAAAGTACTGAAATAAATTAATCATGTAGATTATTAATTATTAATTTACAGACAATAATTAATTGGAGTAAATTATCTTGATAGATTTGATTAGATACAAGTTAATTTGGAGTAGTTATAAAGGGATTAATTTGCGGCTAGGAATAAATATATACATGCACATCTAGGAAAACATGCACCATATATATATATATTTGCGACGGACTACATTCTCTTTAAGAAAAACATTAATTTGGCGTAGGTACGTTACAAATAATTAAGCTCGTCCTCCTTGCAGCCTTCTGCTTTCAGAAGCTAGCTACCAAAAGCGCAATTAATTGGCTTGTGAAGTACGCACGTGATACGTCTAAGCAATCGCCCCTCGGTTTGCTAAGCGATCGTAAGGTCTTTCCTTCTTTGTATTCTATTAGTTCGACTTAACCGAATTAAACATCAAAACATGCATCCCCAGCCCCAATTATTAGAGTAAATATGGGACAAACCAATTTAGTCATGGAAAAATATGGCTGTAAATTAATGGACGTTTCATGTGACAGTTGAAGAGACGGTTAGAAATGGAGGTAGCGCATGAAATGTGAAGAGGCTCAGTTCACGGAGAGTGGAGGGTGGAAGCATGCATTGAATTGCGTAGTGGATTTCGACGTGACAAGTGGAGAAGAAACCGGAAGAAGGAGTTGAGGAGTTTTGAAGGTTTCCTTCTTCCGGCTGCTAAGCTAGCTATTTTCGAGATCAATATATGGTATTGGAATTTGAATTAGTTTTCATTTTTTTTTTATATATATATATATAGATGCATGATAAGGAATTAATTGGTTTGGAATGGCCCAAATGACAATTAATGAGTTAATGTGTGAACGGAATAGTTCATCTAGTTGATTAATTAGATCCTGTACTTGCAAAGTGAAGGAGGAGGCATATGCATGCATGTCAGAAACTGCCAGGCCGTAGAATATTAATCCCTTTGTCCACGAACAAGTCATCAAATTGTTTTGCTTAATTTGGAAGCTATGTGCATACAAGACATGCATGTGGAGCACTTTGACTAACGCACCCATATATGAGTAATTAATTTTAATATTATTGAGAGGGCAATGTGAAGATGGAATTAAGATATAGTAGTTATATAGACCTAGGCAGCAATTCTCACATGAGAATCTATACTTGGAGTTAATAGATACATAGTTTATTGGCATGTGGAATGTATAGCGCTAGAGCTATACACAAGGCTTTGTGCATCACTTGTGGTTTTTTTTTTAATTTTTTTTTTTTTGTCAATAATCTATATATACAAATAAATACTGACACCAAGGTTCAATAACACCACAACATACCCTTAATATCGGTACAATAACTCCTTATTTCATATAAAGCTAAAGAAATTTGAACCCTCAATCTTATATAATGAGAGATACATAGATATTATCTAACCAGGACCTCTACCGGTCATTGGCCACCTATGGTTTTTTTTAATTTAATAAGAATTGATCATTACTGATCTGTTGCATATTTCGTATATGTAATATGTTCCTGAATTTGAGCCATATGCATAGTAATATTCTAGTTTGGTACTTCCTCATTATATACAAGACAAAGTATTTCTTTTTTAGAAATGCTTTTATGACCTAAAATCATACACATGCTGATGTGGTGTATAGTGAGTAGAAGTATAAGCAACCCGACCGACTAGACCAAACCTGACCATTTCAGGTCGGGTCGGGTCGGGTTTGATTGATATGTTGGTCATGTTAGTTTGATCCGACCATACCCGATCCGACTCGACCTCTTAAAATTTATAAATATTATATATATATATATATATATATATATATATATATATATACATGTAGATGTATATATAAAAAAGATACTAAAAAAACTATTACATACAAGGCCTTTAATTAACAAGACCCATAACCCTCAATTACTTTTTTTGAATTGTTGGGTTAGATAGTAAAAAAAATTGAATAAGAATCATAAGATGTGTGCTTGAGACTAAAAGAGAAAAGTTCTATTTTAGTCTCACATTGCTTGTTGGGAAGAACGAGAGACTCTCGTTCTCTATAAAAGCTCATTAACTCTTTATTCATCATCATTCTCATAAGTCAAATTTAAGACTACCTTTGCTTGTACATATATGAGTTTTCCCAAAAAGGAAAAAATTCTTCTTTTAAAGTTTAAATAGTAGTTTAATAAGCTTCCACATGATAATCCAACATATTTCATTACTATTAAAAGCTTAAATAGTAGTTATTAAGCTTTAAAAAAAATTAGGTTATTTAATGGGAGTCCAACCCGACCGACCCGACCTCATCGGGTCGGGTGGGTTTAGGGGCAAAAACCCAACCCGACCAGACTTGATTTTCACCCCTAATGGTGAGTAGTGGATGTTTCCTTTTTCTTTTTTCTCTATCTCATGGTGTGGTAATATGATATATTGTCAGATTAACTTAAGTGTATTTTTGAGTATATATTTTAGGTTGCTTTAATACTCCTCTTCCTTTTTCTTTTTTCTTTTTCTTAATATATGTAGTGGTGTGGTGTATTGTCACATAAGCATGAATATATTTTTAAGTCATTTTAACATAAATAACGCTAAAGTAATTGAGGTGTGTATTGTGTAATGCAAATTGTAGCACTAGCCCGATACCTTCGGATTCTATTGAATCACGGGTTGCTACGTGAGTTAATATATATCTAAAGATGCTGGAGTGATGTACTTTGTATTGCAGTACACGTACTAATTAATATAGCATTACTCTTTTAGCATTCCTTATATTGTAATTGTTCTCTATTTATTTTCATGTACTTAATTATCTAAACCGCACGACAATCCCTTTTGGGAATTTCACATTCTTATGCTTCAACCATTTTCATTCATATATATCAAGATGGAACGGCAACAAGTAATTTTTTTAATACAGTTCACATATATATATAATTCAAGTAGTCCCATCTATATTTATGCATGAAACCATCATATACATATATATATATATATATGGGATAAATATTATACTTTTTAGAGCCAAAATTAACTGCACCATATGTACTACACAGTTATATGTTTACAGACAACTAGAAGGCACCGTTGATCCACTACTTGTGCCATCAGCATTCATACAATAGGACTGCCCTGCCTTATTCATATAGCTAAGCTTCACATTCTGTAATTTTATCCCTCTGCATGGATTTATAACACTGCACTCAAACTTTACTGCTACTGGCGTTGCTGATGTCCCTCTTATATTCCGATATGTCACGTCGCTTATCTTTATACCAGAATGCTGCCATTCCCAATAAATTTAACAAATCAATCAATTACACATATAATAACCGATTAATTACTTAGCTGTTATTACTAAAAGAAGTATATATATAGCTAGTAACAATACTAGTCATTAGCACACTTTTGGATCATTAATTTTAATATTTGAAGATACATATATACCTGACTAGGGCACCCTCGGTTCCCAGGGCAATATCTTTGATCAATTATAACGGGGTTTTTGACATTATACATGATAATGTTCTGATATGTAATTCTCCTGACGAACCCATTGCCGGGTCTTGCCCATGACTTAATCCTTAACCCGTTATCCGACCCTCTAAACACCACGTTCTTCACTGTCACATCTTCCACACCTTCTTCATTCACCTCTCTACCCAGACTCCCAATACTGCATCATTATAATTAAACATGCACATCAATTTAATGTTTGATATGCATAGCTAATATCTAATTATTAATTTAAGGGATTTAGATAATACCTGATGCCATGACCAGGCCCACATTGGACACCTTCAATCCAAAGTCTTCTGGTGCCTGGACCAATGGAGATGCAATCGTCCCCTGTTTTTATGATGGAGCTTTTGATGGTAACACCGGTGGACAATTGAACATGTATCCCATCTGTGTTGGGGCTCTTATCAGGAGCTATAATCTTCACCCCTGTTACTATCACATTATCGCAACCATTGATAACCATATGTGTCACCTGACTGTTTATCGATGTTAAGCCGTTGATCACTATGTTCTTCGCATTGTTGAATGCTATGGACTGCATATACACAAAGACAAGAGATTCGTATCAAATTATGTTAAATAGATTTCGACACACATATATAAGGTAATAAGCATATTGGGAAAGAGTGACATATTAACCTACGTGGTAACAATAAAGTAGAAAAAGATATAAAATAGAAATAACTAAGAAGATTAAACTTTTTATAATTTAAATATGGACTTAGCCTTAAATAGAGTAGTGGATGATCAAAGTACTTACCCTTGCACCAACAGGGCAGTTGCCACCAGCATTCCTGCAAGCCCAAAAAGGTGCTCCACGGGCGTCGAGCTTACCACCATAAACAGACACTCCAGAGACTTTGACGAAAAAAAGCCAATTTCCAGAGTTGCCGAGGTTCCAGTAATTGGAGGGTGCAACAAGGGTGCCATCAATTTGAATAGTGATTCTACTACTCTTGCATGGGCCTCTGAACTCTGCTTGTTTGATCAAGTATCTTCCTTTAGGTACGTAAATCTTAGGAGGGATGACGGAGTTACAGGCTTCAGCCCATGCCC
Organism: Paratinospora sagittata; assembly: GCA_035771175.1. NCBI lineage: Eukaryota > Viridiplantae > Streptophyta > Magnoliopsida > Ranunculales > Menispermaceae > Paratinospora > Paratinospora sagittata. The sequence goes on from CM069595.1 coordinate 57,387,185, forward strand.
TGAGGAATGGCTTTGTGGAATCTGTCCTGCCATCTGGTCTGGCGCCAAGTTTAAGCACGTTGTACACTGCTGCTGCAGCGTCCGTGGCTGATGGGAATATTAAGATGGAAAGGAAGACAAGGCAGCAAGAACAATTAATTATTAAGAGCTTAGCCATTTATGTATGTGGATTGAGCCGTAATTATAAAAGAAAGACTAGAGCTTTGAAGTTGGTGAAGGAAGTTATGGCGGTTGGGAAGTATTTATAGAGAGAGTAGGAAAATGAAAACTAAGTAGGGAAAATAGAATATTATCCTTGAAAGTTGTGGCGTAGTTGCTGATAGCTTAAAATAACTTTTGTACATTTAGAGTACGAGTGAGGTCGATGTGGTTCGTACCTTTGTGTGTACTGGCGTACATTTTTATATATTTATAATTGTTCTGAACTGAATCCATGTGCTAATGCCACTCCTCGCATTCCCTTCTACTCACATGACACGTGGAGGGGATGCGGAGGATAATTAGGCGCATTTTGTGCTCTAGTCAAATGTCAACTTTCTCTTTTTGTGTTTACTAATGCTCTCATTCCTAATTTCCAAATTATTCAAAAACCATTATCATTTTCATAGTTGAGATTATTACTAAGACATTAAAAATAATTAATTCGGAAACAACAGATATTAACCATTAATTCGGAAAAACAAGAGAAAAATATAATTTTTTGGGGTATATTAGACAAGTGTTCTAATGTAATTTGAATTATTATTGGGTATGATAAGAAAATTAAAGCAGTAGTAGTTTAGAAGAGTTAGTTGACCTGACTGCTCGAGTCTTTTTATTTTATTGTATTATGAGTGTGGATCGACGGCCGGTGGGTGGCACATGCTGCCCACCTGATTCCTCCTTAATCTATTCACGTTACGGTGTGGACTTTTTCTGAGTTTCAAAAACTACTAACTCCTAGTGATACATTACCAACTCTAATCACGTAAGATCTTACGTATTGTCACTTTAATTAATGACATCTTAGTTGTTGCTCTTATCGCGACACTGTACTAGTGCTCCATTATTCAGCCCAAACCAGGCTCGGACTCCGTCACCATGTGGGCTGTTGTCCAGGGAGTTTAGTTCACTTATACAGGCCATGAGTCCAACTTAGCACTTGGGTGATGTCGTTTTGGGGCCTGGTAGCAGCAAAAGGTGTATGGATTTCTCTTTTATCTAATTGAGCACTTTTGTCTTCAGAAGTGGATTGTATTTAATTCCAAATATGTGTTATTATTTCTAGTAAAACTCAATATTTTAGGGAAGCTACTAAAATTATCCACTTAATCTTTTTTGTCTATCCATCTAAATTAAAAAAAAATTATAAAAATTTATTAAAATAGACATATAAAAACTATCCTATCATCTCGTTCGTTCCTCACTTACCTATTCTTTAACCATAAAACTTTAGCTTTTAGTTATAAAAATAAAGAAATCTTTACTTTTATAAATTATAAATTAGAATTTTCATGTAATTTGTTCATTTCTACCCATATTTAGATTTAAAATCATAAAAAAAGGTTAAAATGGGGATCGTAATGACTTGTCTGGCCTTGATCGGTCGGACAAGTCATTACGACCGATAGAGTAAGGGTTTCGAAACTCTTTCTTCGCTCTATTTTAATCTTTTTTTCATGATTTTAGGTCTAAATTTGAGTAAAAATGAACAAATAATACAAAAAAATAATTAATTTATAACTTATAAAAGTAATTTTTTTTTTATTTTTATAACTAAAGCTAGGCCTTTATAATTAAATAATGAATGAGTGAGGAGAGAGTAAAAGAATAATGGATGGGAGAGGAGAGAGTAAAAAAATAAGATAATTTTTATATGTCTATTTTAATAAATTTATATGGATGGACAGAGAGAATTAAATGGGTAATTTTAGTAACTTCGAATTTTAATTGGTGTTTTTGAATACTCGTAAACAGCTTGAAACAGTTAAATGGGCTCTTCTATTTTAAAAATGTTTCGGTAGGTAAAGTTTGGTAAGTTAACCTCAGATAAGCAAAGGGAATTTTTAACACACCTACAGTTACGGTTATTACGACAGTTATTTATCTCCGTGGCCGCCAAGTGAGAGAGGGGAGGGGTGGGGTGCGTAGAATAAGGTTGGGCACACTGGGAGCGCGTGATAGAAAACATGGGAAGACCGAGAAGCGTGAAGTAAAGCGAAGCGCGAAACTTTACCTTTTGGCGCAGCGTAGTCGTAGATGGAGAGAGAGATATAAAGAGTGTTAAGGAGGCATTTGGTTTGAGTCTCACTTTTTTTCATGATGTTGTTGTCGGGTGCGGGTGGTTCCAACACTACCTCTCTTCGCAACCACTGCTTTTGTTTCCCTAGCCGCCACCGCCACCGCCACGGCCATCACCACAATTCTTCAAATTAATCCTGTAAGTTCCCTCTCCCTCTCTTTAATGCTCTTTACTTCTTTTAATTTTCGTCTGGATGCCTTTTAATTTTGCAGAAATTGATCCGGAAATGAGGTCTAGGGCATCAACACCGTCTTTGTGAGAAATCCGATTTTCGGATTCTCTTCCTATTTTCCTTCGATTTTGTTTTGTTTCTTATGAATTTCGTGTCTTTGCTCTCTGAATTTTCGGAATGATTTGATCACTTCTTTTTTCTATACCATTTTTTCCCTCCCGATTGGATAAGGGTCTTTAAAATAGTATGTTGCTTGGATTTCCTGATTTGATACGCTTCACTTATGTTGTGTTCTCTTTGGTGAGGTTTTTTTCGTGTGGATTTTGAGGATGCTTCACTTATTATGCCTGTTGTGGATTTTGCGGGGTTTGATTTCCTTGTTTGGCGAATTGTGTTTCTCTACATTTTCTGGTATTTTGTGATATATGTTAATACAAGTGTTTCTTACTTGGATCAGAACCTCTGGATGTAAGAAAATGCATGTTAACTAATATGACCTGGTTTTATTCCGCAGTCTTCACAAACCCCTTTCCAATTTTGTCCTTGTAGGTATATCTTGTGTTGAAAACGGAAGCTAATATGAATGAGTTAGTTATTTACTGACTCGACCCATTTGACCATTTTGTCAATCTTTCCTAGGCAAATTATTATCATCTTTGATTCAGAAAAGAATAGTTGAGGATATGAACCATGTAGTTAAAGAAAAATAGGATAAGTGGAGTACTTCTTGAGTATTATATGAGTGATGCATCACATTGAAGTTGAAAGGGAGATTTTATAAAGTTGCTATTAGGCTTGTCATGCTCTATGGAATAGAATGTTGAACGATAAAGATACAACCCCTCAACAAACTAGGTGTAACAAAAATACATATGTTAAATAGATATATGATAAAACATTGAAAGATAAAATTATAAATGAGCATATTTTAGAAATAGTAGAAATAGCTTTAATTAGCGATCAAATGAGAGAAAACTAATTAAGGTGGTTTGGATGCATACAACGAAGACCTTTGGATGTGTTAGTTAGGAAAAGTGTCTTATTAACAATCCATAAGAATAATAGAAGTAGAGAAAGACCTAAAATAACATGTATAGAGATAATAAAATAGATATAACTACATGTAATTTCTATGTCGATTTAGCCCATGATAGAGTGGAGTGGAGGAAAGAGATTCATGTAGTCGACCTCATTGACTTGGGAAAAAGGCTTTTTTGAGTTGAGTTGAGTACCTATATTGTAGCTAATGATTTAACTTGTAAAGGGTGGAGTATAGGAATTTGATTCATTTATTGGAAAAATGTTTTATGGAGTTGTATTGGAGAATATCCTTTTTCAACGGTTGCAAAATGTGGTTCAGATGCTCTACTGTTGAGGTGTACTTCAACTTGGATGGCATAGCCCTATGTGAAGATGAATTGTATTGCTCTATTTGATGTTCACATTATCAGTTGTCTTTGTGCCTCTCTTTCCTTCCTCCAAAACTTTTCTATTGTGGTTGACTACTCATGATTCAATGTTTGACATATTTGGAACAACATACAAGAAACAAATATTTTAGAGAAGTATTTGCAAATCTCTAAGACTAGAAAATAGAGGAATATGGATCAAATTCAAACTTAGTCACAATTGAGTCACCAAGCTATTTTGACATCATTTCTTTTTCTTTTTTTTTTTGCTTTTTTTGCTTTTTTTGGTTTCCCACGAGGTATCCCAACACCCTCCGGGCATGGGACTAGTCCCTGTTCAAGGCAGGAGCAAAATGGTAGGCCTCTTCCAACAATGGCACCTCCAAGAATTGAGCCCTTGAACTTCTATACAAGGACAAACTTGAGACTCAACCTGCTTCCACTGAGCCAACCACTCGTTGGTTATGTTGACATCATTTCACCAATATAAAGATTATATCTTCAAGTTAATATGCTTTCTAGGACTCTTAGTAATTTAAACCTCCTACTGCTTGGGATTGCTATTGTTTTTGTTATAGTGCTTTTTAAGAAAATGGCGAGTTTTACTAAAAAGTTGTACCATTTTCATAAATAACCAAACAAGAACAAATTTGGATCAAGATTCATTTATATTTTTTCTTCAATGCACACCAAGTTCATCTTTGATCAAGAAAACATTAGTCAATCTGATTGAACTATATGGTTTTATTTGAGTTTTATGGCATCTTTAATTAAAAATGAGAGAGAAAATGTGTTTTCTAGATTAGTTGGTTTTCATGATTATGTGCTGCTTTTTTTCAAGTTTATTGGTCAAATTAGTTCAAGTCACATTCATTTTTTTTTGAGAGGAAACAACAATTATATTAATATGCTAATAAATTACAACAAAGGTTCAGGGAGTACCCGGTAACGGGAGTACAAATCACTTTCATTTTTTTATGCATGCTATATTGGCCCTTAATAATCCTTTTCAGGAAATATATCTTTACTTTCCATTTTGCCATCAAGCATGAGCAGAAGGTATATCTTTTGATACAGTGGAAAAGTTTATGTTTGTCTGTTTATGTTTCTAATACCTTCCTTTATGGCTAACTTGCACACTCCGGTCAATGAATCTCTTTCCAATTTTGTTTTTGCACTTATTGTAATGTCTTCATTTAATATTATAATCTTTGTCCCTTTCTAAGGTTGGGGTGAGCATGAACACCAGTGAAGTCATGAATCATGACTGGCTTTGGTGTGCTCCTCGTACTTTGATTTCTGTGTGTCTACTAGACTGATTCTACATACCTGTTTTATGCAGCAAGAATTCTTTTAGAATGTTTTTGTGTTCTTATAAGTGACTTCCTTTGATAAGAAAAAATGTGATCTTTTGATCACTATTAGTTTATGGCTGTTTTCTATTGAGATTTAGATGAAGAAATACTTTTTTTTCTTCTCTCCCTTCCCCTCTTATATGTAAGAGGATGCTATTTTTCTTCACCTTGGTACAGTTTGGAATTTGCATATTGTTGCTACTTGTGATGATCGTTTTTCTGAGTTTATTCCCTTTGACTTTATTTCTTTGGTGGTGTTGCCTTCTAAGGGTCCTTTTTTATTATTTTCATGGGATTATGAGAGGAAATGGATGGCATGGTTTTTATGGAAAAGGAAATATTAAACTTACCATGGTTAATATCCACAGTCTCTCCTTTAAGTTTTTTAATCTATTCAAGTATTAGGGGTTGCCTTTTTGAAAATTTAGCATGTGTTTGGTTATTCTTGTTGAGTGAGTGTTGGTTTACTTTTTGTAATTCTTTTTGTCTTCCATTTAATACAAGTTCGTTTTGTTTCTGCTAAAATAAAGTGTTGGTTTACTACTTTACTTTAATACCATCCTCTTTTCATGGGTAGGTAACATCGATGGATATTAAAATCAATGCAATTCTCTACGAGAATCGTCCAATTCAAGTTGAATTGCACTGACAACAGTTCAATTTTTTCAGTAAATTGCTAATGTTCAACTTGAATTAGATTTGCCAGAAAACGAATTTAACTTTATCTTTTCTTTTTTTTTTTAAATAATAAGAATTATTTGAAGAGCTATGTTTAGGTTAAAACATCATCTTGCAAAGACATTCGACAATGCTAAAAATTGTATTAGTGTGCTTGATGACGTTTCTTCATTTTTAAAAAAGAAATTCATTGCAAAGAAAGGGAAGGAAGAGATAAGAAAAGATGATGGGATGTTTGTTATAAGAGGAGGATTTTTAAGCTTGATATGGACCAAATAACTGAATAAACGATCATTGCCTAATTTAATGTTTTTTTTTTTAATGAAAAAATAACTATTTTTCATATTGAAGAAAAATTAGAAAAAAAATCTTATGATTTGCAATTTTATTTATGATATAAATCCAATCCGCAACAATTTTGTGATTAGATTTCGATTTATTAACTATGGTTGCATTAACTTACTTGTTTTATTTAGTTTTTACATGAAAAAAGTGGGAGCAGGGAGTGCGATGCATTAAAGTAGAAATTGTACGAGACCAAGGATCGAAAACTTGATTTTCCGCTATACTTCGATCCCTTAAAATTTGGAATTAATTCATGGATGTCGAATTGGACAATTCGACATAAAGAATTTTTGTAAAAATTCGGCATTGTAGAGAATTATAAAGAATTCTATTTAAAAGTTGTAAAGACTTATATTTCATTTAGAATGTTAAGACAGACATAATTATATACTTTAAACTCATTAAATTATGAAATATAATGGTTTAAAGAAAATTACTATCTCTATCACTTGACACATATTGCATGAATAAGAAATTATTTTATGGCTTTTATGCATAACATATAGGAGCTATATGGATTAATTACATAGTTTAAGAATTACATGTTCATTTTTGTTTTCAATTGGAGCTTTGTAAATCTTATTTAGCTTATTCCTTTAGTGATTCTTTAGTTTTTATTCCTTACATATGACAATGCACTTCAACCTCATATACTTTTATTAGTATCATCTAATAAAAGTCGAAGTTAGCATTGATTTTATTTATTTATTTATTTAATTTGGTAATTTGTTTGTGAAAAGTTAAAAAATACTAAGGGATCTTTTGAGTTTTACAACTTAATTCCATAATTTACCTAACTTTGATGGATTTTTTGTAATAATTCAATAACATTCAATTCGTAATTCGATGATTGAAAAATTGGTAAAATTCGATTAAAATTCAGAGAATTATGTCGAATTTCCGTTCCATGTACAAGACATTTCATTATCATTTGATGAGGTATGAGTGAATGGATTATTTGGTGCATGTGAGAGAGGCATTATTAACAATGGGTAATACCAATGAGACATTCTGTTTGGGCAATATGTGTTTTTTATTCTAGGAATTGCTGCATACAAGATATTTTGACTCTCACTGGAGTTTATTGGAGTTCTATTGGCTGATGACTATGTCTGTTTTGGCAATGAACAATTGGAGTTCACTTTCTTTTGTGCATGATATATCTGCATTTATTTTGTAATACATTTGCAAAGGGGACTGATGTTTCACAGAATGATTTTTGTTTTATTTTTCTTTTCATTCTGTGCATCCTGATAATCTATTCATCAAGATATATTTTCATGTTCTGTTCGCATCTCAGCCAATGCCATATTCTTTCCACTGGTTGTGGTGTCTTCTTCTCTTGTTTTTCTATCATTGTGGGTAAATGGTGACTTCTGAGCATGGTTCGAAAATTCTCCGAAATTCGGCGAACTTCTACGAATTATTTCTCTTTTTTTACTATCGAAGTGCGAAGTGGATGTAAAATAAAAAATACAAAAATTCGCCGAAATAGTTCGATAAAATTTGACAAAATTCGATAAACTTCAATAAAATTTCTATTTTTCAATTCAAAAATGCAAAAATTCGATAAAATTCGACAAAATTCGATAAAATTCAACAAAGTTCGATGAAATTCGACAAAGAAGTAAAAAAATGTTATTTCATTAATAAAAACAAAAAAAAATATCAATAATTATGTATTATTTTCAACTTTATCAACCAACATAGCAATATAAATTTTAAAAAATAATTTAATAAGCTAACAAATTATGTAGTTTATGGGATATGCTTTACCAAAAAGAGAAGAAAAGAAGCAAAAAAATAAATAAATAAAGTTGAAATAAGATAAAAACTTAAAAATAAATTAAAAAAGTTTCCAAAGTCATCTTCTTTTAGTTAACTCTTATAAAACAAGATTAAAAAATAATACATTTAAATAATAAACTAATAAATTAAGCATGGTGGGATTCAAACTAGCAAAGTATATGGTTGAGAAGCAAGCCACCAAAAAACTAAATATCAAAACGAAGAAAATAAATTATGACCAAAAGCCACCAATGCAAATTCATCAACCCACTTAATAAGATTGATTTTGTTATTTCACTTATTGGTATTTTTATGAATTAAAAATGTTTATTTATATTAGTTTTTTAGCTTATACTACAATAAATCTATATATTTAAGCATATATAAAAAAAATTCTCTGAACTTCTCTAATTAGGAAAGTTTTACAAAAATTCTCTATGTTAAATTAAACTTCTCCAAATTAATTCCAATTTTCAAGTGACCGAAATCAAGTTGAAATCAAATTTTCGATCCTTGGATGTGCGTTAAACAATGTTAATGTAAAAACACATGTTTCAACCGATTATATTAATACTTTTATATGTGAAAAGTATCTATTTATGTTTGTTTTCATCATTTCTAATAGTAATTATGCATATTTTAACATCTATATAGAAATTCTTTAAACTTCTCTAAGTTGGCGAATTTTTACAATAATTCTCCAAGACTTCTCAAACTTCCCCGAATTAATTCTGATTTTTAAAGGTCGAAGTGTCGGGCGAAATCGAAGTTTCGAACCTTGCTTCTGAGTAGTGTGTATCTATGATCATTCAAGTGCATGTTTCAAAGGTCTAGTTTTAATCGGCTTATAAGTCTTAGTCTGGTCAACTACATTTACACACAGTTCTCTAGGACTCTCTGTTCTAACTAAAAAAGTGGGAAGACATGGAATAATCTTTGAAACAGACATAGATTTTATTATTATTATTATTATTATTATTATTATTATTATTATTATTATTATTATTATTATTATTATTATGATTATTGTTATTGCTTCTACTACTAATACCATTACTGGTATTCTTAATAATGATCATAAAATTGATTGCATATGTATTGCTGGTGGTATTTGATGAACCATTTCTTTTTATTTTTAGGGCTTCGTTACCATGGAAGATACACAATCAGTTGCTACGCTAATAGACTCTGCAACAACCAAGATACAACAACTTCAGCAAGCATTTGCTGAGCTTGAAAATCATCGAGCTGTGACCCTGAATCTGAAATGGAAAGAACTTGAGGAACACTTTCATGGTCTTGAGAGATCCTTAAAGAGAAGATTTCATGAATTGGAGGACCAGGAAAAGGAATATGAGAACAAGGCATCTGAAGCCCGGGTGATGCTGGAGAAGCGTGAAGCTGCAGTTGTAGCAAAAGAGCAAGCCTCATTGGAGAGGCTTCAGGAGACGAGAGATGCTGCTCTCTTTGCCATTGGGGATGTTCTGAAGAAGCACAAGACATCATCTGCAGAACCTCCTGTTGTTAAACTTGAGAGTTGTGATGTTGTAAACACAACCATGGAGGAAAAGCCGCCTGATGTGAAGGATATTGTTGTTGACTCAGAGGAGACAAAAAGTCCTTCCAAAAACAATCACAATGTCAATCTGAAAGCTCGTCCCCAATTGCTCAAACTATGTGAAGAAATGGACTCCAAAGGGCTTCATACATTTATCTCAGACAACCGGAAGAATCTTGCTGCCATACGTGAGGAGATTCCATTTGCACTAAAAGCTGCATCAGACCCAGCTCGCTTGGTTTTGGACTCCTTGGATGATTTCTATCGCTTGGAAATGCCCTCACTGGATGGGAAGAGGGACTCGAGCCTGTTGGGTCTTCGCCGAACTTGTATCATGCTGATGGAGTGTCTTGGGCAGTTGTTGGAGGATGCAGAGTTTGCTTCAGCATCTAATATAATCTCAGAAGATATCAAAGAGCAAGCTCAGGCTATTGCTGAAGAATGGAAGCCGAAGCTGGATGATCTTGACATTGATGCCAGCAGTGGAAATTCCTTGGAGGCTCATGCATTTCTACAGCTTCTTGCCACTTTTGGTATTTCATCTAACTTTGATCAGGAAGAATTATCCAAGCTAATACCAGCTGTTTCTCGTCGCCGTCAAACAGCCGATCTTTGTTGCTCACTTGGGTTATCAGGAAGAATGCCAGGTTGGTCCTTCTCTTGTACTTGTACATATAATATCTGAATTTGTTTACCTGTCAAACTAGCAGTATGCATACATTCTATCTGTGGGTGATGAACCAATTGGTTGACTGGAATTGTAATCATCTAAATAGACGACCAAACTGATTTGGCCAGGAAATCATCAGCTGAACACCCCAGTGGATACATTACATTTTTTTAATTGATTTTAGTCATCCTTCATTGCCCCGTTGAACCCCGATAGATACATTAAATCTTTTAGTGATTTTGGTCATCATCCACAAACACACACACACACACACAAAAGGAAAAAAAGAAAAGAAACCAACAAATTAAGGACAATGAACAAGGGTTGGGCTTGTAAACTGATTGTTTTTTGTCCCCTTTGTGGTTTGTCCTGGAGATTAGGAGGAGGCACTGTGTGACATTTTTCCTCTTCTTGTCTGAATGTCATAGTGAGGCTTTCATGTTGTTTCATATGGCTTTGCTGATTATAGTTGTTAGAATCTTGAATTGGAATTGATTTGTTTTGGATAGTTTAGTGCGTAGAATCAAGATTTGAATTAATTTATGTAAGATTTTCACATATTCATGATAAGATATTTGACATCAGTCAAAGTTTCAAAAATAGCTAATATTTTGTAAGGATGACTATTTTTCTTTTTAGTGATTGTCTGTTGAAGAACTTATCCTCTTAGAATATCAGTTCATCACAAAACTTTTATCTAGATTATAGGGTCATAGGTCACGACTAAAATTTTTATTTAACAACTGTGTATTTTGCTCTACATTACCATAACAAATTTTACAATGCCTGATATATATTTATATATATACTCTTAACCAAGGATCGAAAATTCGAATTCATCCCAAACTTTGGTCAATTTAGGAAAGTCCAATTTGATGTAGGGAATTTTTTATAAAATTCAACACTGTAGAGAAGTGTAAAGATTTATATTCAGATGTTTAAATATCTATGTTTCTTTTTTGGATATGTTGCAAGCATATATATATATATATACTTAAAACTCTGGAACAATATTCTGATTTCGTTGTAATTCTCGTGGGATAACTCATCCCCTCCTTTTTGTACTCTTTTATCTTATATATAATATCTATCTATGTTTCCGGTCAAAAAAAAAAAAAAAAACTTAAAAACTCATTAAAATATAAAATATAATAGTTTATAGTGAGATTTATACTCTCGATATTACTTGGTGCATATTGAATGGGTAACTAGCTTTGACTTTTATTCTTAACATATTAAACAATGTATGCACATGTTGATTATTATTTTTTAAATTTGAGTTTGTAAATCTTGTTTTGCTTCTTCCTTTAGTGTTTCTTTAGTTTCTATCACTTATATATGAAATTATACTTCAATCTCATTTACTTTTATTCTTTAAGATTACCTTCTAACAAAGTTGAAGACTTGAAGTTAGCATTGATTTTTTTTTTTTTTGAACTTTATGTTTGGAAAACAAAAATACTGAAGGATTTTTTTAGGTTCTCTTTGAAATGAAGCACGGAACCACTACAAAAAGATATTGAGATTGACAAAAACTTCGGGCTCATAGTGGTCATGGGTTGAGAATGGGATTTGAACTCTACGAGATCTAATTTCCTGTATTTATATCAGAAGAATGTAAATTCGAATTGAGATTTTAACAACCATGTTCCAGACAATGTAGATGATACAAACAACGCTCTGAGCCTGGACAATTTGAATATATAAATATTTATCTTGCTTGCATCTATAGATGTAACATTGGCACTTCCCCCCATCCCCCCAACTCAAAAAGAAAAAAAGAAAAACCCGTACAATAAAAGGAAGAAAGAGAAGAAGAAGAAGAAGGGATTTCTGTGTTTATATAGTTGATTGTGCTTACCTTTTATGTGCACTTTTTGGTTTAATGTCCAGGTGTGATTGAGGTTCTGATTAGTACTGGAAGACAGATAGATGCTGTTAACTTGGCAAGTGCATTTGGACTTACTGAGCAATTTTCTCCGGTTCCTTTACTAAAATCTTACTTGAAGGAGGCGAGGAAAGCTTCTTCACCTGTCAAATCTGGAAACTCGTCTCCCACGGCCCAGGTGTGCTTTTCATGTGCCATTATGTTAAAGAATGAGACATAGTGCTTTCAAAAACCTATTCATGCACATAAATGAAATTGTGTCATTGATCACTCACCCTAATGACCTTAATAATAAGTCTACCTAGTAGCTCAATATATTTGGAACATACCAATTGGATTTAGTTCCATTTGACAAATTAACCCCCGTTCACCAACCAAAAGTGGTGTGATTTATTTGTTAAAAGCTATTGATATTCAATATGTGCCGTCCCTTGGTATACTGGGCTGCCACTATTATGTTGTGTCATGGGAGAATGTATGTTCTACTTTGTCGGTATATGTCATATCTACTTGATTGTTTTCCTTAATCCGTCATTTCTTACCCATGCCACTGCTTTTACGGGCATAGGTCAATAATTGAGTTTTACCTTGGAATCTTCTGGCTGCATGTTTTCTTAACTGCCTCATGAACTTCAAAGGTTTGATTGAATTGTGGTTTCCAATTTAAACATAACTGTGTCAAGGCTGTTTCAGATTGAAGATGGATGCTCATCCATGCTATGGCGGCACTAATAAAACCATAATAATAATGAAGAGCTGAAATTCCATGAATGTTTTTTATGTTTCAGAATGAGGTGAATGAGCGAGAGCTGACCGCCCTTAAGGCGGTGATTAAGTGCATTGAGGAGCACATGCTTGAAGAGCAGTATCCGATTGACTCACTTCAGAAACGAGTGCTCCAGTTAGAGAAAGCAAAAGCTGACAAGAAGAGGGTGGTAGAGGCTGCGAAGCCTCAACCTAAGAGGCCTCGTGCTAATGTTGGAGTTCATGGGCCTCGTGTGTCTAACATTCCTGACAAGAGCTTCTATACTACTACAGGAACTACTGATAGGTATGTGCAGTACATGTATGACAGGCAGTATGTATACACTGGACCTACCAACAACCATGCTTCCCCACTTATGGCCCCTGCTACCTACAACCTCTCACCTAGTCATGGCAGCTACTTCAGAAATGGGTATCAGTATCAAGCTCCTTATCTTCATTAGGTAGAGATATGTGATATGTGAAAAGGTGACTGTGTTCATCATCCTCCCTTTTATTAACTATGAGACTCTTCTTTTAACCCTTTTTTGGGACTGGCTGTAGTGTATGGACAAACTGGAGTAACTAAAAAATAAAAAAGAAAAAAAAAATGGTGTTGTTTATTGTGTGTAGGTTATTAAAAAAAAGAAAAAACTCTGTTAACAGATGCATATGATTCTCATATTCCCTGTTGCATTCGTATCTCTAGTAGTGTTCATGTTATTAGGCTTGTAATGCAACTGCAAGCCATCGAATATGTTGGATCATGTAATGCAATTCATGGATTTCAAGGTGCTGCCATTGAGTTGTTCTATGAAGAGTTGGATGTCAACTTGAATTGAATGATAATATTTAACCAGAGGCATACAATACAAATTTGCCTGTCATCGGTTGATTGCCTGTCCAAGCCAATGTGCATTCCAGGCCCTCATTTACTTAGTTGGGCTTCCTCTTCTCCCGCTTCTGTCGTGCTTGCTTCACTGTCAAAAAAAAAAGTTCATTCAAGAACTATGTGATGCTTGAATCTTATTTGTTATTTCTTTCTCTGGAGAAAAAAATAGAAATAAATAAATACACATGCGGAGTCCATGTCCCCATTTTTATAAGTAAGCCCTGTTCCTCCCTCGTTTATCTGTAGTAATGATATTTAAGTGAAGCGGTACGCATTCTAATAATAGAATTTGTCAATTTTTAAATAAGTGACGCTGGTTTATTTATTTGAGTTTTGAGGTTATTATTATTTATTATAGTGGGACACGGTGAATCCTATCAGCACAATAAACTATATTAGTTTATATTAAAATGGCAATCAAGAAGAATTTTATTATACGTAAGGACGCAAACCCCACGTATGTACCAGGTAGTCATTGTCAGTTTGTGCTTTCATCTGCTTTATTCTTTATACATGTTCGTATGTTGTCCATATTGATTAGCCGTGGGACCATCAATAATTTATCTACCAAAACTTTATGGGGACAACTAGTTCTTACAAATCCATGAGAAAGATCAAAAGGTTATCTTATCTTGGCAAATGCTTTTTTTTATTTTTTATGTATTTGTATTTTGAGAAAGATATAAATATTTTTAAACATTATTTTTTTTTGGAGGGCTCTCTAGTACCCTTGCCTCTTGTTATTTGAATAGAACGTCATCCTAACATAAAAATCAAACGGGGAATCCACTACTTGAGGAAAAAACGCAGCGGTGTTAGTGTATCTGTCGACGGAAAGGACAGAGGTAGGTGGTTGAGATATTCAACAAAACATTTTATATCAATGTTATTAATTTATTATATAGGTACAAGTTTGGTGACCCGTGAACCACACAAACCCACCTGATTCTCTCACTCGTGAATATGCAAGTAATAAAATAGTGCATTGCACGTTGTTAATGATCTAACAACTATACGTTAAATTTTTATTTTTATTTTAAAAAAATCCTTTATAGTGAAGTGTTGTAGCCACACAAGTGATAAACCCACCTACCCACCCAATATTTAAAATCCCTACGGCAATTTTTTGTCTTTTCACTTAACATTACTAATAACGTTAAGTAGATGGTCGTCGTGGTCAAATCCAACTTGACCTCAACCTTCCGCTTGTGTATCGTTTCCGTTAATTTACAGTGAAAGAGAGAGAGAGAGATATGGCTTTTTCGTGATTTCCATGAAAGAATGACAATGGCGGGAAAATTTTATTACGGAATTGAGAAATGAGGAGACAATGCAGGTGAAAAGATTAGACACGTCCGTCTTTAACTTCTTAACCATAACCCCTCTGCACAACTAAAACCCATTTTTCTCTTCAGATTCTAATTTCTACTTAAATTACCAAAATACCACTCCATCCCTCCTCACCACTCGTCCTCCATTTTTACTCAACACTCACAGAGACATAGTTAGTAATCCTTCTGAATCCGTAGAGATTCTGTTTTCTTTCTTTTGTTTGTTTTCTGTTCTTCCAATATTACCAGTAGTTTCTTATCTTCTTCTCCTTCTATTTAAATCTCTCCTCCCAGCTTCTGAAGATCCTGCATTGAGATTTTGAGATTTGAGGTATCTTTCCCTATTCCAATCTCCTTTTCGACATTTCTGTCTCTACCTAGTAGGATTGTCTTAATTTTCTTTATATTCCGGAAATGCCAGTTGTTTGATTTCCATTAACTAGTAATCCATGCTCAATGCTTTGAAAAATCTGCTTTTAAAAAAATACCAAGCAAATCTGTGCATTATACGAACTGGATTCCTCCTGGATCCTACAGCTCATCAAAACCTCGTGCTTAAGATTTGAATGTATTAATTTGGATTTTCTTATTAAAATCTTCTACTTCCTCTTCTGCTTTCAATTTCTAATCTTATCCACTTTCCATATATATGAGCTCATTGGCTGCGGGAAACGTTGTTGAAGTTGATCTTTAATGCATATTGGTTGGTAGGACCTTGGAAATGGGAGAGAGAGCGACGGTGATGAATTTTTTTGTGGGCATCGTAGTGGTACTGTTTCTAACCTCAGCCACTTCTGGCGTTTGGGGTTTAAATCTTTGGCCAATGCCAAAGTCGGTGAGCTACGGGACCCAGACTCTGTACCTCAGTAAGAATTTTGCAATGGAGACTGGGGGGAGCAAGTATATTGATGCTTCTGGAATACTCAGAGATGGAATCTCAAGGCTTCTTGATTTAATTCAAGTGTCTCATAATGTTGAAGAGAATTCTAACTATTATGACCAGTCCATGGTGTTAAAAGGATTAAGTGTGGTGATTTTCTCACAGGATGATGAGGTAGGTACTGTTCTTGGAGTTATTTGTTTGTTCACTCTAGTATCAAACACTTGATGATTGAAGCATTGTAGTAGTAATTGATAATTTCATTTTGATATGTTTTTTTTTTTAGTACATGTTATGATTTTTTTTTTTTTTTTTTTTGCTTCTTGTTGCAAATTATCGCCATTTGCTTAATAACTATTTTTCTCCTCTGGTCCTCCAAGTGTGGTACTAGTTGGCTTAGATTTGTCTCATTTTTCTTCCTATAGTTGCAATTCGGCGTTGATGAGTCTTACAAACTGAATATACCATCCACCGGAAATCTAATATATGCACGTCTTGAGGTATGTTCTGAAAAATTCTTGATTTACTTTTTTTTTGAGAGGAGAAATCTTTTTTAACAGTTGAACACTCTTTTCACTGTGTTAAGCTGTCTTTAATGCAACACTCTAGCAAGCTAACCTTTTATGAAGGGGTGATTGTCCATGAAGCATACAATACCAAGATATTTAAAATCTTGATTCACTTTTCCAGCTTATAATGGATTTCTTTTCCTTTTTCTTATTCATCTTTTAATGAAGGTACATTTATATTCTAATCTATTTATTTATTCTGTCAAAAATTGCAGGCACAGACAGTTTATGGGGCTCTCCATGGCTTACAGGTTGTTTTTCTGCCACTTGCATTTCAGTGAATTTTGATTAGCATTCACTCTAAACATCTAAATTCTCATTTGTTAACAAACTGCCCATGTTGTTGGCTACTTAGCTGGTTTAAAGTCCTTTCAAATTTTACCATATTTATGTGGCATGCATGGTTGGAAAAAGGCTTTGTTGAGTTGAATTCAGTTATGTGGCATGTCTTGCAGACATTTAGCCAATTGTGCCATTTCAATTTTACAACCAGAGCAATTGAAGTTCATCAGGTCCCATGGAACATTCTTGATCTACCAAGATTTCCATATAGAGGGCTTCTAATTGGTAAGTTGTTTCTTTTGCACCTTTATTTTTATATAGTTATTTTTGAGTGATGTTTGCAACAATCGAAAGTAATTATCTGCTGCCTGCTTATTTATGCTGTTTTGCTTGTGGCAATTGATTCCTTTTGTGTCTTGAATAGATCTTTTGTTGTTTATGATCCCTTTCGTACAGTTCTCCTTATCTATTAACAGGTAATATTGTCCTTCAATGCGTCAGTCCAACAGTTGAATAATAGGGAAAAAAGAGCTCAAGTAACTAAGGCTTCATTTGGTTCGTGATCCAGAAATTGGAATAAAACCCAAAAAGTGAAAACTCATAAAACGACTTTTTATCGTTTTCCGAAAACATGTTTTCTGAATAAAATCTCGGAACGATTCTACAAACCAAACGCGTTTCTGTATTTTCAAATTTTCAGATACAGAAAACCGTATCTGAATCACAAACCAAACTCAGCCTAAACATGTAATCTTATCCTGGGTGTTGATTGGGATTTGGGATTGGGTTCCAAGTACTGTTATTGATGATAGACTAAAGGCCCTCATGGAAATGCTCAATGGACAACTGCCAAAGATCTCAATCATACCCCAATGTGGCTCTGCTGGGAGGGGGGGTTGTATCAGGAGCTTGAACAATTTAATAGATTTAATCTCCTAAAAGTGACTTCTTTGGACAAATTGGGAGTCCTAAATTGATCTTAGTTCAATTTATACATGTAAATCCCTATAACATAGACATTTTCTTGTCTCAGTAGTCCCTACTTTGGATGTATTTGTCTAGTTTTCAAGGTATCAAGCATGAAAATGGATCCATATCTTTTTTTTTTTTTTTTAGAGTTCATTATTTCTGCTGGGCTAATCCCTTCATGATTTGACTAATATCTTCTTATATTGACGATTACGAATAATTTTATGCAGATTCATCTCGACATTATCAGCCTCTGCCGATGTTAAAGAATGTTATAGAAGCTATGGCCTATGCAAAGCTGGTACGTAATGCCGTTACTTGGCATTGGTAATTTCTATATACTTTCTCTTCAAATGCATACTTTCTTTTCTCTAGTAACTTTGTAGTTTTTACTTATTCTGCTTGAGATTTACTTTAATTTTAGAGATTGATAATCTCTAGGGTCATTATTTGAGAAAAATTGTAAATTCATATTTATCATAATTTTTTATAATTATTTCTTTGGGAAGGTAAAAGTTCCATCAAATTTTATGATGTTTCTTGTTTATTTTGGTTCTTTTATCTAAGGTTTTTTTTTATTGCATGTTTGTTTACATTCGATTAGTTGATTAAAACAACAATGGTGTAACATCTGGTAATTTTGTATTATTTTTATTTACATTCAATTCGTGTTGATTAAAAATTCAGTGATAACTTAGAAAAAAACTTCAGAGAATTTCAGGAAAGTTTCATTCCATGCTTATGGTTAGGTCTAATCTCCAATCCTTTCTTTCAAAAAGGGGAGGACCTTATTGCAACTTTCTCCAGATATCCTGGAAAGCATATGAAATGAAAGGGTTGGAATGGTATGAATCTTCCATCACTTCTTCCATTCTAGGGTGGTCTTATAGACTTGTAGTTAAAATCATAATCTGATAATGTTATGGATCTATTTGCTGTTAGTTAAAATCATAAAGCTATAGCGAGTAGGTGGAGGCCCAATAATGCATATTAAGCAATTATTAACACTCCTACTTGTTCTGCCCCATCCCGCACATCGGGAGATAGAAGAAGAGACAAATGCCAATCATGCAAATGGAGAAAATGCAATCAAATAACGAGACTTGAACTCAAGACCCTTTACGAAACCAATGCTCTGATACCATGTTAAAAACCATTTGACTTAAAACCTGTAGTTAGTATGTGGAGGCCCAACATGTCAAGCTATCATTAACATTTGCCACTATATTCATAAATTCAACTTATGTTCCTTTTTGAGCCATATGAGGTGTAAACCGCCTATGTAATTTTTTTGGGGGTTTGGGGTGGGGAGTAGCTTCTACATTTATCCCAATGAGCCATCTAGATAGTTGTTAGAACTGATGATTTATCCCAAAGAAAAGGAACATTAGAAAGTGGGTTTTTATGATTTGATAAAGGATCAAACTTATTCAATTGATCCCGATATTCTACATTTCCTTGAAAATGGTATTCAACCTTTAACTTATTATCTACTGTGGTAACTGGTCTGATCTCTTAAATTGAATAAACCTTAAGACCTGCTATACCTATTGTCTTTCTTCTAGTTTTTTTTTAAATGATTAATGATAATAAAACTGATAGAAGACCAATGGTTGTGACAGTTACTTTTTGCATATTATAGTTAATTGTTTGTGCTCTCCTTTACCTTTTTGGAGGGATTTGCAAATTTTTTGGAGATATTTCTTCATTGATTTAGATTACCAATATTCCTATATGAATGTATCTAGAGACTTGGTGAGTTGTCATTTTTATTAGGTGATTATCTTTTCTGGCTAAGCAGAATGTTCTCCATTGGCATATTGTTGATTCACAATCTTTCCCTTTGGAAATACCTTCATATCCCAAACTATGGGATGGAGCCTATTCTTCCTCTGAGCGTTACACAATGGCTGATGCAGCTGAGATTGTGAAGTAAGTCTTGCCTTTGGTTTTGTTAATAGAAATTCTACACTTTTGCCCTTGGAATAGCTTGTGCAAAATGTTCACATGTACTATGCAGCTTTGCTCAAAGGCGGGGGATTCATGTATTGGCTGAGATTGATGTACCGGGACATGCTCGCTCATGGTAATTTTGATTTTTGATCTGACTCCATTATCACTATTTTCTTAACTAAACAATGGAATCTGATGTACAAGGGAAAACATTCTTGGCAGTAAAATAGAAGGCTAGTCTGACTAGCAGAAGAGACTTTACAGAGATATTCTTGTATATGATCTGTGTGTTAGGCTCACCATCTTACTTGAGGCTAATGCTCTGGTCCTGTACAATTATCCATTTCCATAATTTATTTATTTATTTATTTTGCTCTTACCTTTCACCTTTGATTTGGATTTACTCTTTTAGCTTCTAAATCGCTCATTTGAAGTCCTCCACTTCTGATTCCCTTACAAAGTTATCAGCTGTCGAGCATTACTGTCAAGATTTTACCTCCTGATCTTGTTTGATAAGAGTGTCATGCTGATCCATTTTAGCTTCACAACACCTTCCTACACAGAAGCATTATTACCTGACTGTCTTATTAATTTGCAACTGCAAAATGAAACTTGAGTACCTTATCTGATTCGTCCTCCTTGAGATCAATCTTTTACATTTGATATATGTTTTGTTGAACATGCATCAGCGATTTGTATAGTCTTCCATATTCAAGGCAAGCAATCAATTCCTTGAAAATAATTGGTTGCGAAGCTTTTACAATTTTAGAATTTTTTTTGTTTTTACTGCTTTAAGTACAGGTACCAAATCATTGTTAACCAAATCTTCTCAGCAATAGCCTAGTCAGGTATAGGGAAATTCAATGAGCTTCCACCATACTCTTGGTGTGGATTTTATGTTGAATGGAGAAAAGTAAGAGTGTTGGCATATGCAGCCCTTTGAGCATGCACTTCTATTTTATTTTACAGACCTGATTTTCAGCTGTGCTTCCATCTATTTCCATGTCTAATTTTCCTCGCCCTTATTGAGCCTGTTTGAACTACTGTAAATCTAATATTGTAGCCCATCTTTAGCCCTTGGATAACCATACTAGTCATGGTCATGCCCTTTGTATAATTGTTTGGATGAGCATTTTGTGTTTGATCTTATTGGTAGCTGGGTCACGGAGTTCCATGGACACTTGCAAATCTTTGGTATAGCTATTTGGTGTGTCTGCTATATAATTCATCCTCTAAAAAAGTCAGTGTTGTAAAATAAAATAATAAAGAAACACAAAGATGTAACATGGTTCGGCTCTATGACCTACGTCCACAGGAGAAGAGAGGAGAATTCTTCTTATTCTTGATGATGTTTCAATGGAGAGACACGATATATATAGACATACAGGGCTATGCACACATGTAGCAATAATTACAATTTTAGTAATTGCTAAATAAAACAACTACTAAAATTATCATCTTTCCTTGAAGGAAATAAATCCCGCAGATTTTGCTCTTCTCCACAACACTCCCCCTCAAGCTGGTGAATAAAGGTTTACCATTCACAACTTGGACACATTTGCTTGAAATGCAGTATGGTTTAACCCTTTAGTGAGCATATCGACGAGCTGATTATTGGTGGACACATATGGAGTACAGATCAACCCACTATCAAGCTTCTCTTTAATGAAATGTCTATCAATCTCTATATGCTTGGTTCGATCATGTTGAACTGGGTTATGGGCAATGCTAATTGCAGATTTATTGTCACAATAGAATCTTATAGGGCCATCCCAGTGTATCTTCAAATATGTCAAAATTATCTGCAATTATAATAGCTCACAAACCCCTTGTGCCATAGCTCGAAATTCTGCTTCAACACTAGATGTGGCCACTACATTCTGCTTTTTACTTCGCTATGTCACCAAATTCCCACCAAGAAACGTACAATATCCAGTAGTTACCAACATAGTCTGAATCAGTATATGCTTCAAGAACCACTCCTGTGTGTCGTTTAAATAAGATGCCCTGTTCTGGAGTCCCTTTAAGATATTGTAAAACGCGATTAGCTGCTTGCAAATGAATATCTTTAGGGTTGTGCATGAACTGACTTATTACACTTACTGCGTATGCAATATCAGGTCTTGTGTGAGAGAGATAGATGAGTCTCCCTACTAGTCTTTGATACATCTCCTTATTAACAGTCAGCGCTTCTTCAGCTTCTCCAAGCTTGTGATTAAGATCAATAGGCGTATTCATTGGTTTGCATGCTAGCTTCCTTGTTTCTTTAAGAAGATCTGTAATGCACTTCTGTTGAGAAATAAAGATTCCCTGTTTAGAGTGTGCCACTTCAATCCCTAGAAAGTATGTCAATCTCCCTAGTTCGTTGATCTCAAATTTCTCGGTCAAACACTGCTTCAAATTCTGTCTCTCGTTCTCAATGTTTCCTGTCATGATGATGTCATCAACATACACTAAAAGAGTTGTAACTCCCCCTGAAGCTGAGTGCTTAATAAACAGAGTGTGATCTCCTTGGCTTTGTCTATATCCCATATTTGTCATTACTTTGGCAAACCGACCAAACCATGCCCTCGGGGACTATTTAAGTCCATACAGGGCCTTTTTCAATGTACACACTTTATCAGTGGTGCCAAATCCTGGAGGCACTTCCATATGGATTTCTTCTTCTAAATTCTCATGTAAAAATGCATTCTTTATATCAAATTGTTGCAGATCCCAGTCATAATTAGCTGCCAATGACAGAAGAAGTCTCACAGTATTCATTTTTGCAACCAAAGCAAATGTCTCTTAATAGTCCACACCATATGTCTGAGTATATCCTTTGGCTACTAATCTTACCTTGTAGCGCTCCAGGGACCCATCTGCTTTGTAATTTATTGTATAAACCCATTTGCATCCCACAGGTTTCTTTCCTGCAGGCAAGTCTACCAACTCCCAAGTATCATTTTTTCTCAAAGCTTCCATTTCCACATTCATAGCTTGTTTCCAATTTTCATCAGATAAAGCCTCTGACAAAGAGGTAGGGATTTGGATACAGTTCAAGCTAGTAAGCAAACACTTATGAGATGGAGAAAACCTTTCAAATGACACAACATGGGAAAGTGGATACAAGGGACGTTTAGTGCATTCCCTAGTTCCCTTTTTAATGGCAATAGGAAGGTTTAGATCAATGTTTGTTTCGGGCTAAGGTTCTGAAAGGTTTTGTGAGAGAGGGCCAGAGACTGTACCTTCATTTCCAAGAGCTAGTTCAAATTCTTGGACTTGCATAGGTTTAGAGACTGTAGCTTCCTTCCTTGAGTACACTTGTCCAGTCATTCAATCCTCAAGAGCAGACGGCTCAGATTCAGGTTCCCTACTTTGCTTATCACTGGGTTTTGAAGGTGCAGATGCAGATGGCTCAAGTGTGGAGGGAGATGGTATGGATGAGAGGTCAATGGAGAAGGGGTCATAGAGGAGAGAATCTCGATCCTTATCTTCCATGATGGAGTTCTCCCCCTGAAGAGAAGGAGCGGGAAAATAAGACTCACGTTCATTGAAAGTAACATCCGTTGAGAAAAAAAAAATTTTAGACCGTGGATGGTAGCATTTGTACCCTTTCCGAGTTGAGGAATACCCCGCAAAAACACACTTGAGAGTCGTTGGATCTAATTTCCCCCTGTTTGGATGGTGAACATGGACAAAAGAAACACAGCCGAAGATTTTAGGAATAAGATTGTTGGAAGTTTTGATGTTAGGATAAAATTGTGATAACAATTCAATGGGACTCTTAAAACCAAGGACTCGAGAACGTATTCGGTTGATAAAATGTGTGGCAGTTAGGACGGCTTCCCCCCAATAGAACTTAGGCACATTGTTATGGAACAAGAAGGCTCGGGTTGTATCAAGTATGTGACCATTTTTCCTCTTAGCAACACCATTATGTTGTAGGGTGTGGACGCAAGATGATTCATGAATGATCCCTTCCTTTTGAAAGTAAGGGGTCAAGGTTTGATTAAAATAGTCCCTTGCATTGTCAGATCAAAATTTCTTGATTTTAGCTTCGAATTGATTTTGTACCATGTTGTGAAAGTTTGGAAGAACGAAGCTCACATCAGATTTTTGTTTGAGTAAAAATATCCAAGAGACTCTAGTACAATCATCAATGAAAGATACAAACCAACGTGCTCCAGAAACATTAGGAATAAGAGGACCCCAAATATCACTATGAATAAGATCAAAAGGAGATGAACTTCTTTCATAGTGAACTGGGAAAGTCACACGCTTGTGTTTTGCCATTTCACACACCTCACAATGGAAATCGTCAACATCTAGTGTCTTAAATAGAGACGGAAACATGATCTTAAGGGTTCTAAATGAGGAATGTCCAAGTCGGCGGTGATGAAGCCATATTTTATCTTTAATGGAGAGATAGTGTTCTGAGAGAAATGATGAGTTATTCTTGATAAAATTTACTGGTGTCTCAAGGTAATACAGCCCCATCCTGTTCCTTAGCAAGTCCAATTGTCTTTCCCAACCTCTGGTCCTGAAATTCACAATGAGTAGGATAGAAAATCACTGTACAGCTTAGATCATGTGTTAACTTTCGTATAGAGAGAAGATTTGTGGATAGCTTCGGAACATGAAGTACATTTCTAAGTGTAAGTGTAGGGCTGATGTGAACATCTCCTATGCCTGCAACTATGGTTAAAGACCCATCAGCTGTGGCTATTTTTCGATTGCTTGGACATGGATTATAGGTATGAAATATATGATAGGAATCGGTCATGTGATCAGTAGCACCGGAATCTATAATCCAAGAGTTTGCAAAGGATTTATCCGAGACTTTGAATCCAATAGAAATAGGAAACTTACCTGAATGTGCCAATGAGTTGGTACCTGAGGGTTTTCCAAGAGTGTCAAGTAGAGTTCTCAATCTCTTGATCTCATCCTGATTGAATCCGACTTACTTAAGAGAGTGCTCTTCAATTGATTGTACATTGGACATCTTTCTTTTGGCTCACGTACCGGTGGAAGCAGCAACAACAATGATGATGCCTGGTCAGATTCTTCAATAACAGTGATGAAGGCCAAACAAGTCTCTCTTTGGCAATGAAGGCCGAAGATGGAGGTTGATTTTTTTTTCTTTTTTTTAAGGATCTGAAAGGAGAGAGAATGAACAAAAAGAATGAAAAAAAAAAGATGGCGACAGTAGCAACGTGAACAGTAGCAGTGACGAAGACAAAAAATAGGAAAGATGATTTCGCACCGGCGATGAAGGAGTAAAGATTATGGCAATGAAGGCCGAATAGAGTAGGCTTCGGCGATGAAGGCTAACACAAAAAAAAAGGTTATGGCAATAAAGGCCGAAACAAATTCCCAACTGTTCGAGCCTAAAGCTCTGATACCATGTTGTAGAATAAAATAATAAAGAAACACAAAGATGTAACGTGGTTCGACTCTATGACCTACGTCCACGAGAGAAGAGAGGAGAATTCTTCTTATTCTTGACAATGTTTCAATGGAGAGACACCATATATATAGACATACATGGCTATGCACACATATAACAATAATTACAATTTTAGTAACTGCTAAATAAAACAACTACTAAAATTATCATCTTTCCTTGAAGGAAATAAATCCCACAAATTTTGCTCTTCTCCACAACAGTCAGATATGTATCACTGAGAAGTACTCCTAAGATTTTGGTTCATGTTACTGTTCTAGCCTTTCAGTTGGTGTCTGTGTTGACCCATTGAGAATTTGATTGAGTATTTGTTAGGTTTTGGCCAAACATGAACTGAAACTTTCTATTTGCAACAGAAGTTCATTTAGATGTACAGCCTGTACTAATGGCCGTATAAGTTTGTTGGTAACTATTGCAGTTAGAATGAATTTTTTTATTAATAAAGTGTAAAAAGCTTGACAACAGTATTTTATCTAATAGGTGGTAACCGGAAATAATATTTCTGTGTTCAGGGGTATTGGCTATCCTTCTCTATGGCCATCATCAACTTGTCAAGAGCCACTTGATGTCAGTGATGAGTTTACTTTCAAACTAATAGATGGGATTCTTTCTGGTACTGACGCTCCCCTTGTCCTTCTGGTGTAGTAGATAATTATAATTCCTAAATTTTTATGGGTTCTAGATTTCAGCAAGGTTTTCAACTTCAAATTTGTTCACTTGGGAGGTGATGAGGTTGACACAAGTAAGTTTGAAAATTTGGTTTTCTTAGTTTCATTTTTGTATAATATATTGCAATTAACCTTATTAAGCATATATTGTTTCTCTACATCTAAGCATATATTGTTTCTCTACATCTAAGCATATGCACGAGCTGTTCACCTTAGCATGTACTAACCACTTACTCTGCTTTATAGGACTATAACTCTCATAATCATTCTTTTTATGGTTTTTGCAGTAGCCATTTGATTATCAGGACAGCCGTTATCTTCTCATTCAAACCCTCTTGAGATTTTACATTTTAACATATCCACGTTTTTTATTTCAGGCTGCTGGGCGTTACGACCTCATATTAGGAAATGGTAAGAATCTCAAAAATCTCCATTTACTTACGTTTCCAAAAAGAAGCACCATGTATCACTTCTACGCTCATTTAAACGTATCTGCTACATTCAAAGGACATGATATTTTTCTTGTGAGCGTGTAGTGAACTGTAGAAGATAAAGATACATCTCAATATCTTGTTGTGCATATAATGCTGTTTTGTGCTTCACAATTCTTACTTGTATGATAAGAGTTTGTCATGTGCACTTATATACATTTGTCTGACCTGGCTTTAATCCTCAATACTACTGCTTAACATCCGTATTTTTACAAATGTCATTGTAAAAATACAGATATCTGGACTCTTCAGTTCTAGTCACTTAAAGCTGATCACAAGAATAATATCTGGTCAGCTGCACTTATTTTTATTTTTATTTCTTATCATTTAGGCAAGACTGATTATATAATTGTAGCTTGCCATTTTCTTTGGGGTAGGGGGAGGTGGGGGGGAATGGGGAATGAACTACTCTTAGCTATAGTAAAGAC
This sequence comes from Paratinospora sagittata, assembly GCA_035771175.1. Taxonomy (NCBI): domain Eukaryota; kingdom Viridiplantae; phylum Streptophyta; class Magnoliopsida; order Ranunculales; family Menispermaceae; genus Paratinospora; species Paratinospora sagittata. The sequence goes on from CM069595.1 coordinate 57,413,982, forward strand.
CTTATAGTACAATAAATTTTCTAGGTGTCAAAATTTTAAGCAGACAATGAGAGAAAAATGTTAGACATACAAAAACATTTTGACTTTAGGTTTGCCTTGGTTTTGGTTTATCTAGCTTACCTGCTCCCACTAGTCTTGCTCCTGCTAGTCTGCTACAACGAAAGATAGTTTACTAGGCCATGAAATGAATCTTAGCCTAGTAAGGAGTGACAAATTGTCTTGGGCTGCAAGACCACATCAGTTAAGAAATCAACAAATGAAATCACCAATGGAGAAATTAGTGGTAGAGGGAGAGATACGGACAGTTTGGTATCTCTATCTTAAAAATTAAGCTGGTCTTGTTTAAGTTCTAAAAAAAGTAAAGCTTAATCAGAAAAGAAATATTTTAGTAACTAACATCCCCCCCCCTCCTCTCTTCTCTCTCTGTTTTTTTCTTTTTTTGTTGATGTTTAGAATTACAGTATTTGATTAAAAATTGAATATGTTCTTATTGTCTTGCAGCTTTTTGAAAAAAGTGATTTTTTTCTATATTGACGTAGAATATTTTTAACGAGAATTTGAAATGCTTCATTTAGAAAACACTTTCATATAATTGACACAATGACTTTGAGAAAAAGACAATTGTACCATTATTAAATAATCCAATTATAGCTTCATCTGCTGTGCACATTTTTTAAAGTTTGTTCTAGTGTCCTGTAATTGAAATTAAACGTCTAAGCAAATTGTAAATAGGCATATTTCTTGAAAATTTAGCAAAACATCTCCAAAAATTATGATAATTGATCAAGTATGTTGTCACATACCTATTTTCAAGTCTATCCAAATGCTTCCTACTTAAGAGACTAGTAGCCATGCTTATTAACGAATATGTTTCTTTTTGAGGCTGATGTGAGACTAGCATGAGTCTTGTTCCGAAACTTTGGTGTTGAAAGGTTGATTTGGATTTATATATGAGAGATCAAGCATGAAAGTTATTCAATTATTGAGGAGATAATGAGAGATACAGGGAGAAGAAGAAAGACCTTTGCTTAGTTTTTATTGGTCTAAGGAAAGCCTATGATAGAGTGCTTTTAAATGTATGGTTTTAAGGAATAAAGGGGTTACATATAGATTGTTAACTCGATAAAGGATATATCTAATAGAGCAATAACCATGGTAAAAACGACAATAAGCAAAACTAGTAAGTTTTCAATTACAATAGCCGGTAGGTTTGACACCAAGGTTCAACATTCGGCCCTTATCTTTTTGTGTCAGTTATAAATAAATTGACTAAACATATTTAAAGCTATACTCTACGATGTATGTTGTTTATTAATGATATAGTGCTACTTGATGAAACTAAATTGGGAATAGATGCTATTTTTTTTTTTTTTTGAGAAGAGACAAAAGATATATATTAATGGTAGTAGTGAAGTACAGAATAATGAACATAAGAAATGCTCCTGAAACAGGAGAACATCAATCCCTTACAAACAACCAAGGCGACCAAAGAGCGTGAAGTTAAATAAGAATGTCCCAATTCCTAAACCAATCTGTGAACAAATAACCATTAACCACCACCTATCTTAGAACAGCTGATCCATCCTGCAGCAGCATTCTTAGAAGACTCCCAAATATCATCCACATTCCTGACTCGATTGTTGAAAATCCTATTGTTTCTTTCTCCCCATAGGAACCAAATAACTGCAACTGATATAATGCACCCAATCTCCTTACATCTTCTACTCATCCCAGGAGTATGATTGGAAGTAAAGTAATTCTCACACGATTGAGGCATAGTAAACTTACCAAAAAGGAGCAGTTCCCATCTTCTCCAAACCTGAATAGCAACAGAGCATCTAAAGAAGAGATGATTAACTGTCTCATAGTCATTAAAGCATAGAATACAGCAGTGTGGTGATAGGTAATAGTGTTGCAATCGTTTTTGTAGAAGGTCCTGGGTGCAAATTCTGCTAAGAATCACAAGCCATTCAAACACTCTAATTCTATTTGGAATTGGAGCTCTCCAAATGTAATGACAGTAGGATGGGGCTGTTGAGGTCGAGGACTCACTAAAGTGATTGAAGAAGGACATACAAGAATATGAGCTGGAATTATCAAGTGACCAAATGAAGCTATCATTCGAATGAGGGAATAGTTGAATGGCATTAATTCTAGAGAAGAAGGGGCCAATCTCAATGAGGCTTCGGTATCTAAAAGGTTCAAGATTTGTTCCTCTAAGACTAAATACATTGAATGTAATTTTAGTGGAAGTGGAAATACAAATGGAAAGGTGATAAAATTGAAAGCCAAGAGATACCATGGAATGAAAGTTGTAGGTATTTGGGCTCAATTATTAACAAGAGATAGAAATAGATGATAAGAACCATAGATTTAAAACAAATTGGGTTTAGTAGAGAAATGCTTGCGAAAAGTATTAATGATCAACACATCCTGTTGAAGTTGGAAGGAAAATTTATAAGCCTACTATTAGGCTAGTTATGCTTTATAGAACAAAATGTTTGGCAATAAAAAAGCAATGTATTGACAAATTAAGTATAATGGAAATGCAAATGTTAAAAGTGGTAAAACGTCGAAAGATAAAATTATTTGACAACAATATATTCGAGAAATGGTAGTAGACCCTATTGGAGATAAAATAAGTGATTACTATTAAAATGGTTTGGATATATATAACAAAGACATTGGATTTACCAATTAAGAAGATGTAAATAATTGTAATATAATTCTTACCTTAGCTCTTAATGGTTATGAGAGGAAAAGTTAGGCAAAAAATAACATAGATAGAGATAATGAAGAAAGATACAAGTTATAACTACTTGTATGTAATATTCGTTTTGGCTCTTGATGGCTTCAAATGGAGGAAGTGGATTCATGTAGCTGGCTTTATCTAATTGAAAAGGCGTTGTTGAGTTGAATAGAGTTGTGTGTGCTTGGTTCCTGGGATATGAATGTCGATTGTGAATAAAACTTGAGACTTGTTATTTTAAATTTCCTTACGAAATCACTTCTATGTTGTCACATCTAGGTGCCTTTATAAAGTATTTTACAGTACAAGCTCTCTGATTTGAAGATCTTTGCAATCATGATAGAACCTAATTCCTTGTTAAAACTTTCAGTGGCTACTCAGAATGCGAAATCAAACTCCTTAAGGGAGGTCTCGAGTTCGATTCTGGGGGAGGCCCTTCACTATTCATGAATAGTGGGGGTAAATGATCTAGTCCGTTACTAGGGCCCTGTTGGGTATCACGAATTCGGCTAGATGTGACAATATTATGTGGTACTATGGCTAGGCGTTCGCCCCGAGGGGGTGCGCCCACACCTGGGTAGGGGGCACGCTGTGCAACCCTTGTGCTGAAGAATTTTTCATATTTAGCTCTTCCTATTGTATACTTTAAACTTCGAAACATTCTTCTTATGTCAATGACTTTTGCTAAGGGCATGGGATCTGATTTTAACCAGCTCAGAATTTTAATTCCAACAATATGCAGGTTAGAGAAGCATGGGCTTAATGAATCTGATGCTTATCAATACTTTGTCTTGCGAGCTCAGAAAATAGCCTTGTCTCATGGATATGAAGTTGTTAACTGGTATGTGGTCTGGTGCTTAAGTTTCTTATTTTATTAGGGAAATTTCATGATATCTTAAATGTGAATTTGTGTCGTTAACAGGGAGGAGACATTCAACAAATTTGGCAACAAATTGAGCCGAAAGACTGTGGTGCACAACTGGTAAGGCCCTTGGGACTTTGATTCATAGCCATGGTTAGTTTCCAAGTCATTGATTTTAATCCCTGCTATTTCTCTTAGATTGTTGATATCTATGGTGTTCCTCAACTTAGCTTCTTAATTGTACTTTCCAACTATAAGCTGTTTTTGACCAAGAGCGCCTATTTCTATTTGATTTAACTTACAAAGCGAGCCGTATTGCAAATATTAAGATCCTTAAAGCTTGCCGCTAGTTCACAGTGGATTGTATAAGAGCGTCATGCATATACTCGCTGTATTTGCTAACCTTGTGGCTTCAAGTTTAAGTCTTCTTGTTTGTGACCTATTTATGCAGGCTTGGTAGTAATGTTGCTCCACGAGTAACTGCAGCTGGTTTAAGGTGCATCGTCAGCAACCAAGACAAATGGTATTTGGATCATTTGGATGCGACATGGCAACAGTTTTACATGAACGAACCATTAGCAAATATTACTGACCCCAAACAACAAAAGTTAGTTATTGGTGGTGAAGTATGCATGTGGGGAGAACGTATTGATGGCTCGGATATTGAGCAAACCATATGGCCACGTGCTGCAGCAGCTGCAGGTAATTGTCTTGTTCTAATTTTCCTTGTTTAAGGTTAAGCTTGGTGCACGTTTGGCCATCTACAATTCATTTTGGAACTCTAGTACTGGAAGAGTCAATATCCCTTCCCACAATCAAACAAAACACTGTTCTTTAAAAAAAATGAAAAAAAAAAAAAATAGAACAGGATAATAGAAGAAATTTAAAAATATGCATGAGCTGAAAAGCATTAGCAGAATTCATCGCATGTGTGTGCTCTAACTTTTGCATAGTGAATTGCCCGTGAACTGCAGGAATTAACTGATTAGAAGTAAAAGAAAAGGAACTCAGAAACCTTGCTTGCATTTATTATGTCAAATTGTTGTTTCAATCAGGCTTAACTATCATCTACTTATTTATACATGTGTGTTTTTTTCTGGCTGAAGAGCGACTGTGGACACCTTTGGATAAGCTAGCAAAGGATCCAAGGACAGTTACTGGTAGGTTATCTCACTTCAGGTGTTTGCTGAATCAAAGAGGTGTAGCTGCTGCTCCATTGGCTGGTCCAGGTCGAGTTATACCAGGAGAACCAGGTTCCTGTTACAGGCAGTAGGTTGCTGACCAAATGCTGACATGTAGCCCCATGTTTCTGGTACCTATCTCTCCATTCTTGCAAGATTGTTTCAGTGACATCAGAAATTCAGTGTTTCCATTTTTATTTATTATTATTATTATTTTTTTTTTATCAAAAATGTCTACAAAATAAGTCACAGTTGGAGTTGTTCAAAGGGTCTTGAAGAATGGTGTAAAGAAGTGTTATTTTTTCAAGAATACTTGTATTGGAAATGCCCAAAGAGTCATCGATATTATTGCTTGGTCGAGTGTTATTTACTAGTAAAGAAGTGTTGTTTTTTCAACTTCTCTAGATATCAAATCCACTTTTGAAGTATGACTTCGCTTCGATTATGGTCTTGTCTGGTATAGCTTTTCAAAAAACATGTTTTTTTTAAAAAAAAAATGCTTCTACAAAGTATTTTTTGAAAAAACTAGTTTTCCTTCACTTTTTTGAAAAGTAAAAAAATTATTCTCCAAAATTGCTTTTGATCCAAAACACTTTTCAAAAGCTGTACCAAACTTGGCTTTGTATTTGCAATTTATGAGTTTTGAAATTTATCCACTCAATTGTTTATTTACACAAGGAGAATATTAAAAAATGACATCTCCGGTGGATGTTAATAAAAATATTTTCATCAATCTATCATTCGATTGTATACACATGATTTCATAAAAAAATAAAAATTAATCATGCAAATGGTTAACATGTAAAATGAGGATTTCAATTGAAAACCTAATTCATTTGATAAAGAACTCAATGTTGGGTACACCAAATTATAAAAGGTTACATTTCTTGCCTTTTAAAAATAAAAAAATCATACACTCGTATAATCCGCATATCAGATTATTTAGAGGAAAATGGTATTTTATTGGTCACACAAGATAGAGAAAAGAAAAGAAAAATTGCGCGCACGGAGTTCACACAAAATAAAGAGCAAGCAAAGACGACGAGAAAAGTGAAGAAAGGAAATAAAAGAGAATCGCCTTTCTTTACAACTTTTTTCAGTAGAAAATATTTTCCCTTGAGCACTCACGCTCAATCAAATCCAATCCTACATTTGGACTCAAATTCCCAAAAAGCAGAGAAATATATAATAATAAATATCAAGCGACCGAGAGAGAGAAGGAGAGAGAGGAAACTGCGTAAGGAAGAGGAAAAGGATGAGCAGTCCCTTGATGAAGCCTTCGCTGCCTCTACACTCTGCCCCTTCTGCTTCTAACGCTTCTTCTTCTTCTTCAGATTCACTTTCAAGACCTCTCAAAACTAAATTCTTCTCCTTATCAGAGTACTCTTCACCTTATTCATCCTCTCAGTATCCTCTTCTCTTCAATCTCTCTCCTTCTTCTGTTACTTGCAATAGATTGGTTGGTACCTCAAGATCCCTTCAAAGCCCCAACACACCTCCTTCAAGACAATTGGTACGTCCTTCTCTTTCTCTTAGATCTTACATTTTTGCTTCTTTTTTTCTCTGTTTCTTCTCCCTACACTACTTTGTGATTACTTCTCGGAACTCACCACTAGATTTCTGTCGAATTTTTAATTTTCACACCTGAACAAAGAGTTTTGAGCTGAGCATCTTTTCTGCTCCTTAATAAGACTGTAAAACTTCAGAAAAAAAAGGCTCCTGTGCCATGCCATGACCAAATTTCTGATGTATGTCCTCGTATGCCTTCGCGAAATCTTATGGATTGAATTTCTTTGCCTCGAGAACTTGATGTTTTATTTTCTTTCTTACTGTATGTTACGATATATATTTACGTGGATGTAATTGTCGCGATGAGACATCTTCTGTATTTGCCACATATTTGTTGTCATCAGCGTCATTCTTTTCTTATAAAGAGCAGAACTTAGTATACGATTTGATTTATTGAACTTAGTATATGATTTGAGGACTGACCATTATACTGGAAGGAAACTGAGCAATGCGAATGTTGCGCTGTAGTCTATGCTGTGCTCGTTGTCCAATACACATACTTACGGTCATTGCATAAGAGGTTTTTCCATTTGATTCGTCCTACCTAACATGTGTTTCTGTGGCACAAATGATGTTAGCATTTTCGATTGGTTGACTAAAAAAAGTATAATTGTCTTATTCTATATGTATTTCTATAGCTCGACTATTGACTACTAAATCTTCTACCATTTCACTCTTTCCTGTAAAATCAAGACAAAATGAATGATCAAAATGTGGTGTGCTTAGCTTTCACTAATGATTTACTAGCAGGGACTATGTGTTTTTTTCATGTCCTCGTATAGTGGCTTTGTGAATGTGCGAGAAGACCTCAAGATATATGTAATTGGAGGAATGAAGGGGAGAACATGTTTGGACCTGATGAAGAAGTTGGTGTAGGAGTTCCTACTCAAGTTCAATCTGTTACAGAAGGATCAGGAGCATTGATGGTGTCAGAACTTAAACCTGCAGTTGATGTGGATTATCTTCAGGTACATCACTTTCTTGAAAAATGCTTGACAGTCTGTTCAGATTTCATGTTGCAATAGCTTAAACACAAGTCAATTGTTGAGATTTTAATTTCTGATTTGCATTCAAATGGATTGGATCCTTGATTCAGGAGAATAGTTTGTTGTGTTGAACCTGTCCTTGGTTTTCTTAGCAATAAATCTGCTGATTAGGTTGGAGGAAGGGCCAAAAGTGTTTTATCTAATAAAAATGATTTATTAGTGGAGTGGAAAAGGCTCTCGTCGTTGCACAGTCTAGGGAAGGGTTCATGTGCACAGTGTTACTTTCCACTGTGGAGAGGTGGTTTTCAGCTTCAAAACATGACTTTCAAGTCTCAATAGAACAACCTTCTACACTCTGTCAAGGCCCCACCGTTTGACTTTTGTGTCAAACTATTCATGCACCCAAATGGGGCATGGATTTATGGGCTCGTTAGGGGAGTTTTCATGTTAAAGTTACTTCTAATAGATGGGTTAGCCATCTGATCTTGAGAAACCTTGTAGACTCCTTGTATTATTTGTCGATGTCCCAAGAGAATGCCACTAATACGATGATTATGAACCCTTAATTAAACTTGTTTGAGGTGTGCAAGATTTACATTGTAGGATGTATGATGTAATGGTGACTGTCCTCCCAGTTAAGTGCTCTGTGTTTACAACTTTCAGATGGGAAGGCAATGTCATTATGTTATTTTTTCCTGCTAATGCAGTTTTTTTTTCCTCTCTCTCTCTCTCTCTCTCTCTCTCTCTCTCTCTCTCTCTCTCTCTGTCTCTCTGTTTTTTTTTATTTTTTTTGTCCAGTTATGTTTGTATCTTTTCTAGAATAAGTTTCTATGCTGCCTGTTTCCTAACTGTATATTCTTAATTCTTTTTAGGAGTTATTGGCTATCCAACAGCAAGGTCCTAGAGTGATTGGCTTTTTTGGGACGCGAAACATGGGTTTCATGCATCAAGAGCTTATTGAGATTCTAAGCTACGCGATGGTTATAACTGTATGATGCTCTGACCTTATTGTTGTTTTATGTTCTATGTTCAGAAATCTAGGTTATCAACAAGTGAGGGATAAGGATGTGCCCAATGTTGAAACAAGCCAATGGCTTATCTGAGGTCACTCCCCTTTGTTAGGTGAGGTTTTAGGCATCGGTGCCGTCTACCTAACAGGCATAGTCTCCCTCAACCAAATAAGTTAATGACCCTAAAATGAGTCAAGTGACAAATTAAGATTCATATAGCCTACCCCAAATAGTTGGGGAAAGCCTTTATGTTGATGTTGGTGTTTCTTTTGTTAGATTAGGTATAAACCTCAAAGTGGCTTGAGGTGTGACTGTATATATTTGTAGGGCTCTATACAAGGCTAAGCAATTGCTAATTGGCTCAGTTTAATTCAACTCAACAAAGCCTCTTCCCAACTACCAATTACTAATTGGCTTCGTATTATAATTAATAGGGCGACTTAATCCATAAGATAAAGGAGAAAAGAGTAGAGAGTCTTCTCTGTGTTTCTTATCACAAAAATAAAAATAAAAATAAAAATGGAGAAAGGGTTAGAGAGGCAAGAATAGAAGAAAAAGAAGAGAAAAAAGAATAAAGATTGATCTAAGCAATGTGTCAACACAAGTAATGTAGGTAAAAAGTCTATGTGCGTCGCATAAAAAGATTTTTGTGGGCTTCAAAGAAATAGCCTGGGCCTTGAAGGAAAAAAAAAATACTGTATTTGAAGTGCTTACTTTTAAGCCACTACTCCCTGCCCCCACCCCGTCAAGAGAAGAAAAAATGGTTTGCTGCATTCTTATATTTGATGATTCTTGACAAAGATTCCTGTACGAAAAAAGATGGAAACAAGATTAGGGAGGTGGGGGTTCTACATTTCTTAGACAGAGAGAAAAGAGCTTTAGCATGATTAGATAGTTGCTTCTCTAAAATAAGAAGCAAATGGAGGGTTATTGGTCTACACAAAGCACTAATCTCTAAGTTTGTAATTGGCATGTAATAAGAGAATCCAAAGTGCCTTTGATAGAAAATAAAATAAAATGAAGTTGGATTGCACCAGAATCATGTATACGTGTATAGTTAAAGCAAATATCTCATCCTATTTTGGCATAAACTCTATTATGCATGGTTTAGAATATATGGCTTCTAAGGCTGGCCTTTTCAACTACCGGATGTGACCATTGAGTTGCAACTGGTGGCATACTATGTAAGACTATGAAAATATCTTTTTTTTTTCCTGGTGGGAGAAAGATGGGTAGGGGGACTCAGCCTACTCAGCTGTAAGCTCCAGGACATTTAGTTTAGGTTATGGCTTGGAAGCCAGCCTTGTTGGATACTGGCTGGACCATGTAAGCCAGCCCTGTTAAGGTGTGCTGAACAGAAGATTCTTCAGTGGAAGTGTTCCTCTTCCAGCATTTGGACCATGTAAACTATCTTCCTGTAACTTGGATTTTCTTACTACTAGCTTAAAATTTCTAACAATCAAATTTCATGTTTTTACAGAAGAACCACATTTACACATCAGGAGCATCAGGGACTAATGCAGCTGTTATTAGAGGTGCTTTAAGAGCGGAGAAACCTGAACTGCTCACAGTAATCTTGCCTCAAAGTTTGAAAAAGCAACCACCCGAGAGCCAGGAATTGCTTTCTAAAGTAAGGTTATGGTAATTTTTTCATGTTTCTATTTATTGAGTTTTATGAACTATATTGTGATTCGGTAGTTTGTTTTCTGTAATCACAGTATTAGCTTATGTCATGGGCTATGGATGCAATTTGGTGATATGTATGGCAAGTCAATATATATATATATATATATTAGAAACCTTTTTATTGATCTCAAATATATGCTTGTGCAGTTTGAGTTTCCAGGCTCCTTGTACCTGGTCTCAGCTCCTAGATTTGTTGAAGTACAGAGTCTTTGCAACTTGTTTGTCAAAAATCTTTGTGAAGACGGCTCCTGTCATTTATCTGCATGAATTCGCCTTTTCTAGTCAACAATTATACATTCACTTCTTTTACAATCATTTACTGTCATTTGCCCTTCCCCCAGATCTTTTCAATGTGGTGGCATATGACAGTTGGGGTCTGCTTTAACTTCGATCGTGATTTACAGTTTTAGCAACAAGTTGACTTTGGTTTAGAGAGAATCCAACAAATTCTATGTCTAATGACCACACAGATACACTATTGAATTTTTTAAGTATTGTAACCAAAATTAAAAAGGGCATTGCCAACATTTTAAAATGTACGGCAAAACTTAGCAGGTATGTTCAAAATGTCTTGTTCAAGGATATGTAAATCACATAGTTATGGCAAAGCATAGAAGGTCCCATGCAGGATCGTATGTTTACCATTTATTTGGATGAACCAGCTTTAGTTGAAGATGTAAACAGAGTTTTATTGACATAATTTATAATACTCAGTCAAATGCATAGCAGGGCTGGGGATAAAAAAGCTTAAAGTGGCTGATTAAGGTCAAGGAGCAAGAGAACCACTTTCTAATGCTATTCTGAACAACTGCCTTGACATGCTTCCCCTTTATACTTTCTTGGTTTGCAGGTGAAGAATGTGATAGAGAAACCACATAATGACCATCTACCTTTGATAGAAGCCAGCAGGTTTGTAAAATCTCTCTTCTATTTGTCACCTGTATTTACCGCATTTTTATTCAAATTCACTTTACTAAATGGTTATGTTGTTGGCTTTGATTTTGTTCGAGTCAAGGCAAACTTTATTTGTTCAAGTATCTTATCTTTTGAAGTGATAGGTTTTTAGCACTATAACTGGTAGAGGCACCTGTTTGAGATCTAGTCTTGAATACAATTAATTCAGAGCTTGAAGCAAAAATAGATTTGAAAAATAAAAGGCAAACACGAAGACTGTCCAAATAACCTTATGACCTGCCAACTTAACCGACCTGCTCCCAAAATTTGTATTGGATCTTAACTCTTATGGCAGGTCAATCAGGTCACATTTTTCTATGCTCAAAATGTCGGGTCTAAAATAAAAGTCTGACCCTCATTGATATAAGATTTAAGTATTCTCTAGAACATGCAAATCATATTTACGTAATAATGATTCACTATGCCATTATAATTGGATGAAGTTAATCTTATTGGGCCTCCTGCATTTGGATGTTGATGGCCCCCTAAGAAGAGTTGATAATTGGTTGTGGGGTCCCTCTTTGGGCGTGCGTTTGTGTCAATCAATGGGACGGGAAACTCCCCACTCTGTAAAACCAAATGTCCCTGCCCCCCCTTTCTAGAATGGTCACTTATCTGGCACTTCCTTCCACTTTTCTCTCCCACCTTTCACTTCGCACTTCTCTTCCTTGTCTTGGAGGAGTGGTTCTAGATTTGTCATGGTCGGGCTTCATAGCCATGACAAATCTGACTGATTCAGCCTGACAGTTGGATCAATTGGGTATGGAGAATTATCTTTTTCTTGGTGATAAGAAATATCACTCAATGATGCCAGTTCAGTTTGAGTTAAAGAGTCAAAATTGACTGGCTCAACCCATGCACACCCCTAACGAAGATAGAGGTGATAACCATCGACTTTATTCCCAATACTCAATATTTGTGAAAATCCCATTATGCTTGTATTTATAAGCCATCAACTTAATATATATCCTTATCCATATTCTGTTACTCATATCTTCCTTCTTACTCCTTCAAATATTTTCTTTTACAACTATAAACTTTCACATGTATGCTCCTCCATAAATTTATGGTCTACTAGAAGTACTTTCATGTTCCCTGAATTTGGTGATTTCCAAGTTTACTAGTCTTCCCACTCAATTTTTTATTTTTTTGGCATTATCACTTCCAACAATTATCTTAAAAGAAAAGAAAAAAAATGGTGTATCCAGTGCACAGGGCTCCCACCATTGTGGGTTTTGGGGGAGTAATTTTGTATACAGCCTTATGTCCACATTGGAGAGGCTGTTTCTGGATTTGAAACTGTGACCTCCATGCACAATAGAGCAACTTCAACCCTTGCTCCAAGGCTCGTCCTTCACTTCAATAATACTTTGTTAGATGAAAATATTGACAATGGATGAGCAGGTGTGGCGACCAGCCTCATTACTGAAATGAATTGGTTAATGGAATTTCTATTTGATCTTTTGGAGCTTTTGCCGAAAACTATGCATCACCCTCCCTTTTCTACCCCAAAACTACGATTCACCCTGATCCTTGTTTTGCTTGCTATACGTTTCATATTGTTTAGGGAGGAATGTGATGGGTTTTTTAATTTGTTTCTAGCATTCTTTTGGTTTTGAATATGTTTGCCTCTATTTTGGATTCTTTTTTTTTTTTTTTTTGCCACATGATGAATCAGAAGTAGTTGTAAAACAGTAGGCTTGGTAACTTACCATACTTTCTGCGGCCTGTTTTTGGCAATTATTTTTAATTTCTACAGGCTGAGCTTAGAAGAGTCTTTCTTTTTCTTATTAACTGACTTTTAGAAAGAAATGACTCGTGCTTTTCTGTTATGGTAAAACATAAACAGGCTTTGTAACATGGACATCCTTTCACATGTACAACAAGTCATTTGCTTTGCATTTCATGACAGCAAGTTGCTCATGGAAACATGTCAAGAAGCTAAGAACCTCAGGAAGATCGTGACTCTTTTCTACTTGGATTGAGCAACGGAATTAAGAGACCTGCCATGTGAGAGCTGTTTGTTTTTTAGTTGGGGTTCTGGTGCCTTTAAATGTGAGTTCAGGAAGAGGGGATCCATTTCTTTCTTTCCTTTATTTGAGGTCAGGGCATCATTTTTTAAATTTAGAAAAAAAAAGAAAAGAAAAAAGAATTACATCAACACCATTGGATGTATTTTGTTGTATTTTTTCCCCTTCATTTCTTTATTCAACCTATGCACGTTAGATGGGATTTTTTATGTTGTGTACTTGCATTTTCATTCTAATAACCAGTGTAAATGACATGATGTGTATTCAAGTAAATAGCAAGTGGAAAAGAAGGTATTATTAGTGATGATGGTTCTTTGTACTACTTTCAATGTTAGTGTTGAATCGGTATTGGAGGTTATAGCCCATGGATAATTCAATTTGGGACTTCAAGTTAGCCTTAGGTCTTGATCTACAGATTGCTTATTAGCACAGCAGAATTAGGTTTAAGTCAGCTATGAATCATCTTCATTCTTCATGGCCATTGAATTTCTTTTCGAAGTCAGCCAAAAATTCTTGCATAGACCCCTTGGAGGATTCAAATCCGCTTATATGGTGGGCCAAATCCAACCCCATTTTCATCCATCTTTTCACAATCCCAATCTGCCCCAACTGCAGTGGCAATGCAGCACGATTCCACGCAGTTGTGGAAAGCCATTTTGCCTCTTCTGCTGGGTAATCCCCTTCTTTTAAACCTAAAATGATTCGGTATGCCTGCTTGTACGCACCATATGCCTCTTCCTCTGTGTTTCCTTTCCTGAAGCCTGTAAGCTCAATTAGTTTCCGTATGATCATGGCGATAGTTTGGAAGTCAGGAAATGGGGAGGAGAGGAAAGCTGAGAGACAGGTGTTGAGAGCATAATCAGCAACTTCTGGGTTGAAACTTGGCCCTTTTGAAGCTCTGAGACCTATTTGAAGAAGGCACTGCGGAGTGCAGCTATTTGAGGACGCAAAGTTCTTTATCAAGAGGAGCTGCTGTTGTCCTGATTCAGCCAGCCTGCTTCTTAGATCGTAAGTGTTGAAGGTGAGGGCCAATGAGAACCTGGGTTCGATGGGAATTTGATCATGACTCGGTTGGATCCCAGCAGATTGGATGGACGCTAGTCTCTGCATTCACGCAATACATATTGAATAAAAATAGAAGAATAAAGCTAGAGAAAACAAATATTTCTCAAATCTTACATTAATGCAATATTGGTACCTTTGAAGCTTTGTCAAGCAGCTCGAGAGCTCGTTTAACAGTACTAGCATCTAACATTGCCGAATTTCCTTGCTTCTCTGCTGCAATTGAGGCAGATACACTTAAGATCAATGACTTGCTAACCATAATACAATTTTCCTCCATGCCACCATCCACTGCCGCACCATAGAACTCAGATGCCAACTCAAAGAATTCTGCACATAAATCATACTTCTTCTCTAGTCCAGTTCTTGTTCCAATGTTCCATGAATTCACTGCAAACCAATTCCGCTCACGTGTTCCAACCTCCCCTTCTCCGAAAAACTTCTCAGGGCTAAAATCGAGCATACGGGTCTGAGCAAGCCTTGTGAATTTTAGGACCTCTGGCTCACTGCCCATGTTCTGGGACAATACTGCAACCAATGAGCGGATTACTACAACTTCTGGTGTCGGCATTGATTTTCCAGGAGAATGGAACCTGAGAAGATTGGATAAAGATGCAATGGCGACCGGAAGGGCCTGTGATGCTATGGCTTCATGGGCTGATAGGAGGAGGAAGTCCTGAGTGAAGTCCATGCAGGATGTCATAGCTTGCACCTTCTCTGTGGCACCACTTACATCATTCTTTTGAAGGTAGATTTTGAACTGCATTGCAACAGCTTTTTTGTTTGATTAGAGGAGTTTAAAACTGGAAATTTATGTAAAATGCTTATGAGTGTGTATGGAGGGGAAATTTCAGGTGATTCAATTAGATAAGGAACTTGGTATATAGCTCTGCAGTGTTGTTAAGTCACAAGTGCTTATTTGAATTGAGGGAATGCGTACCTTGAGAAAAGCACAGGCTACGTTGGGATGAAGCTGCAGTAGAAAGACAACGAAAGTTTGGGGGTCAACTTAAAATATCTCAATACAAAGTGCAATGCCTGAGCTTTGCTTTCAAGAAGACCAACCTTTTCAGCCTCGTTGATGTATTCTTCAGCTCGGTCGAGCTGGGCGAGTCCAATGTGGCAGAGACACAGAACTCTAAAGCATTTGGCTCGGAGAACTCTATTCTCCACGTTGTGAGGGACATAAAGCATTGATTTCTCAAACATTTCCGCACCCCTCTCGTAGTCCCTCAACCGGAAATGATCAGCTCCGCTGAAAACCATAATTCATATAGAATCACATAATGGTTAATTAGAGAAGACAGAGCCATTGGCCCTTAAACATCATATATATGAAAGACTGCGACTCACCAGTTCCATAATACTGCGTGCATTGCCGTCCTTTCCCTCGCCGCCTTCTCGTCTGTAAAAAGAGACATGACCCTCTCGTCGGAGACTAACTCAGCCACCATCTTCGTCCTCACTTGCGACCCTTCACCTCCGCTTCCAATTACTCGGTGAGCGACTCTCACAGCTGCTCCGGCACTGACCTGGCACCTTCCCAGCAGTCCTAGAAACAACCCTTTCGCCGTCTCAGCTCCGGCCATTCCTGCCTCTTGAAAAAACGCCTCAACCGCGGATATCCAAATACCTTCTGGAACCCCCTTGTTTATCACCGTCCCCCTCAGCTCCTTCTCCGCTTCTCCATGCCTCCCCAACCCTAACCATGCTTTCATAGCCAACACTGGCAAGCTCGGATGATTATCTCCTCCGCCTTCTCTCAAAACCCTGATACACTTGAGAACGCTCTCGAACTCTCCTCCTTGCAAATGCGCGCCTGCCATGAACCTCAGCGTCTTGGATTCCGTTGTCTTCAGAGCTAATGATTCTTCTGGCCTTCTAGCAATCCTTATTCCCTTGTCGCACAGGTCTAAAGCATCGTTCATAAGCTTCAGAGCTTCGGTACTGGAAGATTTCTCGCTTTTCGCGAGAACTAGCTTTCCGAACAGCAGATACTGGTTCGCAAGCGCTCTGTAACTGTCTGGAGATGCGAATAACAAATTTTTGGATCGATTGAGTAATGCGACGGAAAGAATTCGATCTGATACCTCCCAAGCTGTTCGTGATCTCGCGATGTTCAGATCTAAAAGTAGTCTTTGCTCTCCGGCATCGGAGACTTCAGAGAGATCGATCTTTGAAGTCAGATCGGTTGCTCGTTCGAAGCAATTAGCTGCGAGGTCGAATTTCTTCAGGTCATGCCAGATCAGTCCTGTTTTATAGTAGAAGGACGCGGATTTGAATGCCGGAGAAGGAAGTCCTTCGACTTCTCCTGCGAAGAACAGCAGATCGGCGGATATCTGCCGGAACTTCGCTTGCTCTTCGTCGATTTTGTCGCTGGATGATCGAATTTCGGCTGCGGCGTTGGAGATGTCAACACAAGCGTTCCAGAGACGATAACTGAGCTTCCATATCTGTAGCTTACATGGTTGAGACAAGGGGTTAATAATGGAGGTCAATCGAGAGAAACTTTTTTGCATGTTTGAAGAAAGCTTCGTTATCGATGGATCTCCAGGTGAGAGAGCTTCGGCTGCCTTGATCAAAGCTTCGATTTCTTCGAGTATCTGAGATTGCGATTCACGAAGCTCTGGAGACATCTCTGAGATTCTCATTTCAACAACTTGAAAATATTGAATGGGAATTGGGGGGCTTCGTCGAGAACGATTCTGAGAGCAGAGAACTGGCGGTTTTTACAGGTATGAATTTTTAAACAAGCAGAAGATTTTAAAAGAATAAAAAAACTCATCGAATGGCGCTAAATAAATTTTCTCCAACTAAGTGCTAAGACTAAGAGGGGGCCCTATTTAACTATTTAATCATTTATTATTTTATTTGACAAGCGTGATATATTAGAACCTATACATTTTTTACAAGCGTGATAAAGATTACATCAGAGCAAGCATAAACTAATTCAAAAAAAAAAAAAGTATAAACTAACACTTTTCACATGTTGTGTTTTTAGGAAAATTTTGTACCATTGAGTTGATTTGCGCATCTAAAAATCATTCTAATTTCTGAAAATCATTTTAAGATCGAAGACCAAATACGACGTTATTCTTCCATTAACACCATTCTACACAAATATACATTAGTATTTTAGAGGAAAATGAAAATCAAATAATCTATTATTTAATATATTGCTTCTTGTTATTATTATTTAATTTGCATATACAAGTATGTTTACAGCAAAAAAAGGTATTGCCAGAAATACGTGTGCACTTCTCCCTGGTAATGCAACAAATTGTGAACTAGCTGCTCGGACACAAACGGAGAAGAGAGGCTCCGAAAATATTTCATTTCTTACCTTCAATATTTCCCCTCAATTTCTTCCTCTTCCGATGTTCGATTGAAAGAACGAAAAACGGGAAGCGAAAGCAGAAAATAAAAAAACCCTAGCTTTTGTCGTGGTTAACTGAAAGGTGATTTTGCTCACAAAAAACATTTCGATTGAGCGCTTACTTCTGTTTGGATCTTAGAATTTCTAAGCGATGGCGTGCATAAAGGGCGTCAATAGATCGGCATCTGTTGCCTTGGCTCCGGACGCACCTTATCTTGCGGCCGGAACCATGGCCGGAGCCGTGGATCTGTCGTTCAGTTCGTCGGCCAATCTCGAAATCTTCAAGCTCGATTTCCAATCAGACGATCAGGAGCTTCCTGTCGTCGGAGAGTCTCCTAGCACTGAGAGGTTCAATCGCCTTTCTTGGGGCAAAAGTGAATCCGGAACTGAACAATTCTCTCTCGGACTTATAGCTGGAGGTCTTGTCGATGGCAACATCAACATCTGGAATCCCCTCTCTCTTATACGGTATTGCAATACTTTTAATTGAATTCGTCTGCCTTTTGAGCACTTTTGGTTCCTCAATCTATTTCATTTCTGATGTCGCTGGTTTGAAGATCTAGCAGGGAAGTTAATAATCTTAGTATTTACTGCTGATCTGATATTTGTGTGTGGGATCTTAATTGGACAGAAGATTATACCAAATTAAGAATTATCTCTTTTCCTCTCCCTCTTTTTTTTCTCTCTCTCTCTCTCTCTCTCTCTCTCTATAATTCGTTGTTTTGTTTTTCTCTTTTAGTAGGGACTGCTTCTTTCAATGTTTTTCGTGACTCTCACGCTTTAGTGTAAGTTACATGGGCATAGCAATGCCATTAGGCCCTAGTATTGGAGGTTGGCAAAAGTGTACAATTGACAATGCTGCTGTGTTCAATGTTCGTAGGGCATTGCATTAGTATCATTGTTTTTATTGGAAACTCAAAATGGAAGTTAGGACTTTGGACCTAGAAAAGCTTCACATGCTCATATACTTACATTTCCCCTAAACTAGGGTTTGGAAGTTGAACTATCTTTGATTTCCCAGTTCCACCTAGCATGATCTGCCTAAATGTTGATTCCGCTATATACAATTAGATCAGTATGTACACATTTAGCTTTAGCATCGATATTTGCATATTACTAGTCATTTTTAGTTATAATGTATTGCGCAAACATATGTATGTCTATTATATTACCTTGACGTGCCGTTCATCTATGAAAAGTATTTTTATATAAATTATTTTCTGGCATGGCCGCATGGCATAAAGGGGTCTTTATGGAGTAAATGTTTCTAAGAAGATGATCAACTAGTTTTAGTTCCAGCAAATATCTGTTCTTGATGAATAAAACTTAGCTCAAAAGCAACAATCTGAACTGCTCTAATCTCTGTACCGTTATACACATTTTCTGCTCTCTGTATTCATGAATTAGTTTAAGGGTCTTACTTTAGTTACAACAACAAGAACATCAAAACCACATTTCTAACTATTTGAGTTGGCTGCATAAATCGTTTATGCTCATGGCACCCTATCTAAGTCCATTTTTTTAGGTCAAATGTCAAAAGCACATATGTCCTTCCTCAATTCTTCAACTAGTCAATATTGCAAACCTGCATGCTTTCATCGTGCTTATTCTTATTCTTGCATTTAATGGTCATTCATACTTTATAGTGTTTGGATATCTTTGTCGACTTTTCTTTATCTTTAACAAATTGATACTGCACCTTAGCTCTTGGAAATGTGTGGTTTCATCTTTTTAAATCTTTACGCCATCCATCTGTAGGTTCCCCACATTATCATCTTAATTTTATTTTTTTATTTATATTTGGAATTATTGGTTTTATGCAGTTCAAAAGAAATTGAAGGTGCTGTTGTTGGACGATTTGTGAAGCATACTGGACCTGTAAGTTTTACTTTCTTCAAAGAAATAAGAAATTAAAAAGAATATATTTTTAACAGCTTCTTCCAACTTCATTCTTTTAGATAAGCTGATTTCTTTAACAACTTAATTCTTGTTCAAAGGTCCGTGGACTGGAATTCAACACTAATTCGCCAAATCTCCTTGCATCTGGTGCTATTGAAGGAGAAATCTGCATCTGGGATCTGGCAAATCCAGCAGAACCAACTCATTTTCCACCCCTCAAGGTATGCAATTGTTAAATCACTCCTTGTTTCATGTCGTCATTTGACAATTGCACCATCATTGTCACTTCCTGATATGGATGCTATGCGTCTGACTCAATGCCTTTGACAAACCTGAAATGTGATTGCGCTTGAAATTCGTAATAGCAGAACAGATAGGAATAAATGTATGATAGGGAAGACCATAAGAGGGGTTGACCAAAAATAAAACGCCATTATCATGTCCAGCAATTAAATGAAATAGTGTAAAAAGGATGGTCAAAATTGAGTGCTATATAAATGGTGCTTGTTGTTGTCTGTAGATTTTGGTATATCAAGAGGTATATGTGCTAAGTGATGACACTTACATGTATGACAACTGTATATAGTTTAATACAGGCCATCATCACAAAAGAACCTCAAAAGTACAATATCATTGTTAAACAAGGATCAGGTTATTCCAGAATGTCTCTAAATCCTAAAAATGGAAAAACTGTCTTTTCATAATCATGCATTTCAACCTCTACATTACTTTTAGTTGTGAAGTTTTGTATCTATTGTATGGTTAATATGATTCTGCATCCATAATCGTAGTAGTTCAAGAAGTAACTTGGTTTTTTTATGCATTTAATTTGGGTGATTAAAAATGTCTTCTTTTTTCAAATCAATATTTTCCATTGTATACCATATAATTGTATTTTTGAAGTTGCAGTATCAGAAACTTGACATAGATTTTGTAACGTTTTTTTAGAGCGTTGGATCTAGTGCTCAGGGTGAAGTTTCTTTCTTATCATGGAATCACAAGGTTCAACATATATTAGCATCCACATCTTACAATGGGACAACAGGTAAGGAAAATATATTTGTTCTTTACTGGTGGATTTTGCAGTATTTTGTTTATGAGTTTCCTGGGTAAACCTAACTTTGGAAATATTTTCCAGTGGTTTGGGATTTAAAGCGGCAAAAGCCAGTGATTAGGCAAGTGTTTTCCTTGTGAATGTGAAGTTCTATTGATCCCTCTGCATCTTGTTGTCTATAGACTTTATATGTTAAATGATATAACTTGATGGTATCTCCGTGTTTCAATCAGTTTCGCAGATTCAAATAGAAGAAGGTGTTCTGTTCTCCAGTGGAATCCTGATGTTGCCACACAGCTAATTGTTGCCTCAGATGATGACAATTCACCTTCTCTGAGAGTATAATTTATTTTTGATATATATATATATATATATATGTCTTTTTTTGGTTTAATTATTTGTAAGATCATGCCTTTCATTTGCCGTTACATTTGACAGCTTTGGGATGTGAGAAATACAATATCACCAGTGAAAGAGTTTGTGGGCCACACTAAAGGTCTGAGACACACTTCATTGTTTGCGTTTCCATATTCTGGAGTTATTGTTTTTGATGTTGGAGCAAAATTTGTTGTACTATTTTTTGTTCTTTTTTATGTTGAGACTCTTTGGCAGATATGGTTACTGTTGAGGTCTTACATTTGTCTTCAATTTGAACATTTTCATTTCATTGCAAACTTTTATTTCTCATTGGTCCTCTCTCCTTTGATTTTGGGCTTGGGATTGGGACTGGTTGTGTATAGAGTAGAAACATTAAGCTTGACACAAGCAGGAGCGGTACCTAATTGAATAAATAACTATAAATTTATAACAAGGGCTCACATATTTGGTGCGAACATGAAGTGTTCAAACTCTATCATTACTTTACTTTTTTAAAGACAAAATGAAATAGGGTGAAATGGTGATTTACCCAGAAGGATGAGGCATGTGTAGTTGATAGTCCTACATCCAAGAAACAGGGAGCGTCTCTCCACTTTTGCTGAAAGAAATAAAAAAAATAAAAAAAAAAATCTTCAGTGATCACTGGGATCAAATCTTCAAGAACCCAACCTCCTTGTGTGAACATGTGCATTTAGAATAAGTAAAGTAGTGTTACAAATTACAATTGTGTCGAAGTTAATCTATTAGTGGAAGGTGAGGGTGAGTGGTGGTTTTCAATTGGCCCTATTAGGAATACTTTGAAAAGGCCTGCCTGGATTTTTTTATCTTTTTCTTATCAAATAATTTGGCATGTTTGAGTTAGGTTTTGTATGAATGTCTTGAGTCTTGTGACAAAATTATAGACGTACTTTTTGAGTATGAAAATTCTTCATTGCTAGACATTTCCATGCACTTAAGGCTCCTTAATAGGGATTAGGGAAAAGGTTGTAAAGATGCTTGGTGTTCATACATGTCCCGCTGCATGGATACAAATGTATGATGGAGACACTATAGGACCCCTAATTGGGAGACAGCTTAAGGACTTGAAGTGGATCATTTGTTTGTGGAGTCTGGCCTTTTTTTATTGAACTCTAATTGGGTTTTGGGTTTTTGTTGGTTTGATAAATTTTAGTTCATTTTAAACTTTAGATTGCCAAGTTTCTCTTTATTTGGCAACTTTCCATAAAAATAGGAAATATTAGAATTTATGAACCAAAAAAGGATCTTAAACATATGAATCCTGTATTAGGAAGAATGGAGAAGTTGAAAACAAAATTATATGTGATTGAATATGACCTTAATTGATCTAATTCCTTATGGCTGACGGAGTTTGGTGGGCAGTTGGGAGTACAGCTCTTTAATCTAAAAATTAGGATGAAAGTAAATGATGCTTCTTGATTTCTCCATAAATATTTTTTAGGATAAAGGTATTTGGCTGATTCAGTTTCTCAACCAATTAGCATATTATATTTAAAACTTTTATCTATTTCTGATATATTTATCTTAAATTGTTGTTTCATCTTCTGCGATCTTTATCTTTGGCACCAGGTGTAATTGCAATGTCATGGTGTCCGGTTGACAGCTCATTCTTGTTAACTTGTGCAAAAGACAATCGGACTATTTGCTGGGACACAATTACTGGAGAGGTATCTACATACAATCATATAGTTCACATTCTTTTGTTTCACTAGTTCTCTAGTTTTATGATTATCTTGCTGCTAATCCTTTATAGAATACTTTCATTGTGTTGTAATTGCCCACATTTTGCTGTACCATTTCTAATGTCAAGTGTGCTTCTTTCATGTTTAATATGTTTCAGATAGTGTGTGAATTACCTGTTGGAACCAACTGGAATTTCGATATTCATTGGTATCCAAAGATTCCGGGGTTGATATCAGCTTCTTCATGTGATGGAAAAATTGGCATCTATAATATAGAGGTACGATTCTCTAAAATGTACAAGTCTTGAGGCTTCTCCAAGTTTTCACTTTTTCTTTATTGAAAACGCATGCATAATATTATCTTTGCTAGATTCTTTTATTTTAAGGAAGTGTCATTGATGTAGATTCGTCGCGGAAGCAAGAACAAAAATACTCAAAAATATAACCAAATATATATTCTATTGAATAAAATATTCAAAGAGAAAAAAAAATATCTTCCTCTCTTAAATTTCATAATTGGAGCTCCTTATATAGATAACTCCCCTAAAACATCTTAGAAACTAACTAAAACATCTAAAAATAAGTTTTCTAACCTATCTATAACATAAAAGCAACTTCCTAATCCTATTAGAACTCTATTTAGACACTTTATAATACACTTAAATAATAAAAAAATGAATTTTCAAAATTATCTAGAACTACAACTAAAATATAAATATACCAAAATAAAACTTCTCTAAAAAAAATAAACTAAAATAAAAAAACATTCTAAAATACATTATACATCAGTCATATTACATCAGATAAAAAAATATTAAGGTCTTATCATGTTTCTTTTTTTGCAATATAAGGGCAGAAGATATCCTTGTAAGCCCACTTATGCTTCCATATTTATCCTACCTCTGCTGTTATGCATAGTAATCCATGTGATTCATTCTACTCTAGATGAATGTATTGCGATTAATAATCAGTAAATCATTGTCTTATGGCCTGAAAACACCATGCTATGTTATGTTTGACATGGGGTTACTATCTTGACATTAGTTGGTTTTATTTAACAGTGTGTATGCAATGCACATTAATTGATCTTATTGAAAAACAAAATATAGTTTGCATTCCTATAATAATCCAAGTTTCTGCTTTCCCATGTGAGGATTCTTTCCATCACTGATGGTTTTCTGCTGCATGTAGATATTTGGGAGATTATGTTACTTGGCTTTTAGTCTGATTGATTGGTTCTTTAGATAATAGCAGAACTCAACAGTTACAACTTTTGGAAGAATTAATGTTTTCCAGACTGTCAATTCAAGTTTGAAATGAACAATTCAGCTCATGATCGTTCATCAGAGGAGCCAATCACATTACC
This sequence comes from Paratinospora sagittata, assembly GCA_035771175.1. Lineage (NCBI taxonomy): Eukaryota > Viridiplantae > Streptophyta > Magnoliopsida > Ranunculales > Menispermaceae > Paratinospora > Paratinospora sagittata. The sequence continues at coordinate 57,437,844 of CM069595.1, forward strand.
TGATTTTAGTAGCTAAAGGTAATTAGCTGGGGGCTGAAGTCTCAAATTAGAGGTTAGAAGGTGGGTAACAACAAATATTACCAGCAAAGGTTAGTTTGATAGCTTATAAACTTGATTTTCTCATAAGAAAAATTGTGTTTTCCTGAAAACACAAAAATAGGTGCGTTAGATGTTAATCTTTTTTGAAGGAATGCTTATATTTCATCCAAATATTTCCAAAATGGGCTCAACCAAACCATTTTTTTTCTTCACTAATCAAGTCGTTGTGGAGCGAATCGTGATAATGTATACCATGTCTTCAAGCTCCTTGGTCATTTAACAACCTATGCACCCTAGAATCTTCTTCTTTTTTTCTTTTTTTTCTTATTGTTATAAAGAATTTCCAAACATATCTAAAATCCAAAGGCCACTAACACACAAGATTTGGATCATTGAATCAAATGTTTGCATATGCAGGCAGAAATTGGCTAATATACATTAGGTTTGGTTGTGTCACTTGGTTGACATTGTCAATATGATAAATCTCAATTACAGAACTTTATGTTTACATGTCCACAAATATGAAATGAAATTTCCATAAACATTTTAAATGGCTCTTTCTTGGAGGTTGTTCGTGATTGCAAGTTCATTGGTTTCTTAAGAAGAGTGGGTGGATCTGTTAACTACTCTTGTACACTACTCTTTTGGCTATATGAATAAATAGAAACAAGAGGATTTTTTAAGGTAAACAAGAGGGTTTTTATAACGAAACCCTAAACGATAACTGGTGCCAATGGATGGTGACTTATGGGCTAAATGCTTTTCTGAATGTTAAGTGGTTTGCTATACTTGTCTTGTGATGGGATGGGAGTTGATATTCTATGGTAATTCATGCAAAGTGTGTTTATGGGGAAAATTAGCCCTACCTTTTGAGTCATTTTCTTTGTGTTACATGCTTACATGTTGTCTCTATATCTTTTGAGTCATTTTCTTTTTTATCAAGCCGCCAACTACCTATTGCCCATCATCCCTCATGGAACCTTCATTTTCCTAGAGCCTTAATCATTAGGGAACAAGAGGAAGCCACATCCCTCATCTCGCGTCTCCCCATCTTAAACATCTCTACCACACCCGATCACATCAATTGGTCCCTTAATCCATCTGGCCATTACTCCGATAAATCCCTTTTTCAATTTTTGTCTGACAACCAATCCTTCTCACTCTTTCCGCTAGCCTCGTATATTTGGAAGATTCACGTCCCATCTAAAGTAAAAGGTATTTGGATGGCTTTTGGCCCACCGAAAGATTAATACTTTTGGCATTCTACAGAAGAGATTGCCTAACTTGTGTATTTCTCCAAATTGGTGTTTCCTATGCTGTCAGGATAGTGAATGCATTGATCATATGTTTTTCTCATGTGTCTTTGCGAGACAAGTATGGAGTTTATGGTGTGCATTTTCAGGAGGCAAGCTCTCTCCCCCAAGTAATCTTGTTGAAGGATTATCTATGTCTCATATGGATTATTCTTCTAATCAAATGAAGGAAGTGGGGTTGATTGCGTCATACGCAACGTTGTGGTCTTTATGGCTAGAACGTAATAGCAGGGTCTTCAAAGGCATAGCTAGGGGAGAGCTTGATGTATGGGAACTGGTCAAATTAACTGCTAGCTCATGGGTAATAGTCACCGAGTGGAACAGGGGTTTCACCTTGTCGAATTGGCTTTCAGGATGGGATAGATGCCTATATTAAATGGTCATATGTATTGTTATTATCAGTAGTTATTAGTGTTAGTTGGTTTGTATGGTTGCCTTGGTTTGTATTATCAGGCATTTCATTGCAAAATTGGTTTGGTTTTATGCTAAATTATATTCATGAATAAAGTTCATGTTTGTTTTCTCTCTCAAAAAAAAAAAAAAAAAAAACCTCTAAATGTGAACAAGGAATGAAGGAACGAGAAAAATCATGGTAATCAAATTGGACTAGAATCATTTAGGGTGTGTTTGGTTTATGATTCAGATACAGTTTTCTATATCCAAAAATCTTGAAATACAGAAAATGCGTTTGGTTAGTTGAAATCCGAAAACAGTTTCCTGAAATTTACAAAGGAAACATGTTGTTTTCAGGAAACATCAAAATGTTGTTTTCTGAATTTTCACTTTTTGGGTTGTATTCTAGTTCCTGAATTACGAACCAAACGCAACCTTAACACCAAGGGGTTGGTGTGATGGATGAATACTCACCTTAGAAAGTGAAAGACCTGGGTTCGATCCTCCACTTCTACAAAAATGTGTCACTCCCCTTTAAGTCTTTTGGCAAATGCTCCTTCTATTGCCTCAAGGGATTAGTAGGGCGAGTGGGCTTAGATACCCTTGGCTATTGTGAAAAGGACTAGAATCATTAAATTCTTAAAATTGGGTTTGGATTCAAGTTGTAGACTATAAGATTTCTTTTGGTTTTCATAATTGGCTGATATATAATACAATACTCCTTTGTTTCTTTAAAAAAAAAAAAATTGGCTGAGATAATGTCCAAAGAATATAAAAATTTAGAAATCTTGTCCAAATTAGCTCTCTTGATAAGGCATGCCACCATGAAGAAGCAATCTCCGTATACGATACCATTGGAACTGTTTATAATTTTTTGTGATGTTACTCATTTGCTTTTTATTATTTTTTCCGTATATAAGAAAATGTGCTTTGAGATTTACACCTATATTTTGGGCCATCGAACCTGTTTGCTCCCAAGTTTTCAACTAAAAAACATTGGAATTCTTTTTGGAGTTAATCTCAACTTTGTGATAATTTCAAAGTCTTATACTATTTTTGAAGAGGTTCATAATTAAATGCCTGAAAGGCATTGCTGATTGTCAGCCATTGTATTAATTTGGCACAATTTGATTAATATGAATTGCTTAAGCCCTATTTGATTCGTGATTCGGATATAGGTTTATGTGTCCAAAAATCCAAAAGCACTAAAAAAAAAACACATTTGGTTAGTCGAATTCAAAAATAGTTTTTAAAGTTTTACACAGAAAACAACTTGTTTTTATAAAGCAGCAAAAAGTCATTTTCTGAATTTCACATTTTTAGATTGTATCCCTGTTTTCTATTGCAAATTAAATGGAGCCTGATCTTGCCTCAATTTTCCAGTGGAATTAGTTGATGCATGGCAACTGGTATGCCATTCTTCCCTGGTGTTTGAGCTAGATGTTGTTAATTTTGTTTAAACCTGAAGCATCTTATCTTTTGTCATGTTAGCTTATGACTTACCAAATACCAACTGTGATGCAGGGCTGCAGTAGATTAGCAGCCGGAGAAGCAGACTTTAGTGCAGGTAACGTATTATTCCTTGTTTATGAATTAGTGTAGTTCTTTTCCTTTTTTCATGCAATTTCTCTTTCTAGTAGATCTGATCTTTGAGTTGATGTAAGAAAAAAGAAGAAAACGTGACAATTGAGATCTGAGAGTCTATTGACTCTTAATTACTGTAACCGTTAGATCAGTTACATCATTAGCCATGAGCAATATTCTCCTTTTGTTTGTTCTTTATATAGTACACAATTGCCTTATAATTTAAGTGTGCCAAATGCCATATGATTTTATTCTAACTTGAATGCATAACAGCGTATTTGTCACTTAAGCACTGTTTTAGTCTGACTTATCTTGAAACTTTCTTAATTGTGAAACATATATCTGTAGCTGCACTTTAAAAGTTTCTCTCTTTCTTGTAACGTGAATTTACATAATATCTTCTACTAAAAACGTGGATCATTGACCTGTATATGCTTATTCATCTATAACTAGGGTAAAGAGATAGTGTTGTTTCTCAGCGTAACCTTGCCATAGTCACAAGCTTACTTGTTTCTTAGTTTCCCTAAGACTAGGTACTGCTTCATCATACTTGGTTACATCAATCCCCCTTCTTATTTGTGGAAATAGAAAGGGTTGTAAGGAGCTGGTTCTACGAGATGGGGTCTTGTGTGATTCTAGACTCTAGATTTTGTATGGCCATAAACTTGGCATTTTTGCATGAATTAGCCAATCTTTAAAGCATCATATTCTTGCTTGAATTTAATCTGAGCCTCAATTTTCCTTTGAGCTTTTTACCATTCCCTTTTGTTTCCAGCTGAATACCTCTTCTAGTTTCCTGTTGTTATGGACATTTTATTATTATTTTTTTCTTTTTTCACCTTCCTTTGCAGCAAACTTCATGGCTCCAAAGTGGTTGAAATGTCCAGTGGGTGCATCTTTTGGTTTTGGAGGCAAGATTGTTTCATTTCATACTAATCCATCTGCTGCAGGTGGTCCAACTGGAACTTCTGAGGTATGCAGGTGCTTGTTTTTGCTGCTTTATCTGATTGGACAGTTCTTTCATATCCATTTGTCTTTATTTTTCAGGTTTTTGTGCATGACTTTGTTACCGAACTCAGTCTGGTGAACCGATCCACTGAATTTGAAGCTGCAATACAGAATGGGGAAAAATCTTCACTGAGGATTTTATGTGATAAAAAAGCTGAAGAGTCCAAGTATGTTACCGATGTAAATGAAGACAATTTAATTCTTAAAAAATTCTGAAGCATCACTTCTATTTTCTTAAGCATGAAATTTACTCTTCATACCTTGAATACAATTCTCTGTGTTGTCTTGAACAGATCTGAGGATGAAAAGGAAACCTGGGCCTTCTTGAAAGTTATGTTTGAAGATGAGGGATCTGCAAGGACAAAACTACTTGCCCATCTTGGTTTCAGTATAGTCAATGATGATAATGTACAGAATGAGCTTTCCGAGGAAATAAATGCTGTCAGTCTTAATGAAAGAACAGAAAGTACAGGAGCATTGGTGGGGAATAAAGAGACTAGTGTATTTCCTACAGATAATGGGGAAGATTTCTTTAACAATCTTCAAAGCCCTAAAGCTGATCCATCTCTTTCAGAGTATGGTGATAACTTTGTTGTTGAAGGTGGTCCAGTGCCTGATGGGGAACAAATGCAGCAAGAATTGGACGAACAGGGTGAAAAGGCTAACTCATCATTCGATGAGAGCATTCAACATGCTTTAGTTGTTGGAGACTACAAGGAAGCTGTTTCACTTTGCATATCTGCTAATAAAATGGCAGATGCTCTAGTTATTGCTCATGTTGGTGGTGCTTCCCTGTGGGAGAGCACACGTGATCAATATCTGAAAAATAGTTGTTCGTCCTACTTAAAGGTACTCGAAGTTTCTCATTTTCATCTTGAAGAGTAAAGCAGTTAGTCTATAATTATAATAAGTTTTGCACCATTGAAAGAAAATGATCACATCCTATCTTAAGAAGTTCCTTTTACAAAACTCTGTTATTTTATCATCCAGGTTATATATGCTATTGCAAACAATGATCTCATGAGCCTCATAAACAGAAGGCCCCTGAATTCTTGGAAAGAAACTCTCGCTCTTCTTTGCACTGTGAGTTATTTCAAACTATTATCATAAAATATTGCTTCACGTATCGCGAGCTTTATATAAAGTACATGAAAAATTACTGTAACTAAGATTGGGTTTGAGATACCTTTTAATTTTTATTTTCTTGTTTCAATCACTTTTGGCAGTTTGCTGAAAGAAAGGAGTGGACTGTTCTTTGTGATAGTCTTGCTGCAAGACTCATGTCTGTGGGTAACAGGCTAGCTGCTACACTTTGCTACATCTGTGCTGGAAATATTGATAAAACTGTGGAGCTCTGGTCACTAAATCTGAAGCCCGAGCATGAAGGAACAACTTATATAGATCTTCTCCAGGTGGATTCAACTCTTAGATACTCACATGATGACATTTTTCTGGTTATTTAACAGAGTGATGACCCATCTATTTTCTGTAGGATTTGATGGAAAAGACTATTATCCTTGCTTTGGCAACTGGACAGAAGCGATTCGGCTCATCTTTGTCAAAGCTTGTTGAGAACTATGCCGAACTACTTGCAAGTCAAGGACTTCTAAAAACAGCAATGGAATACTTGAAACTCTTGGGTTCTGAGGATTCATCTCAAGAGCTTGCCATATTGCGAGATCGTATAGCCCTTGCTGCACAAGGTGGCAATTTCTAGTCTGCATCTGGCTTTTGCACTAATATATTGGAGCACAAGATAAATTATCAGATAAACTTATTTAACCCACAAAAATTGGTCTTTAAGGTATCTTATAGATGGCATAGGTTGCACGGTAGCCATTTTACATTCTTGTTAACGGAGATACATATGCATGTGTGGACTTGACCATGCAAAGTTCTTGAAGACATCTTTTTTTTGTTCTGAACTCCTCTGAGGTGGATCCTCAGGCATATGTTTCTCTGAAAGCTAGAGTTCAGAGTTATCCTTTATGGTAGAGATGTGGGGTTGGGTGGAGCAGGAAGACTGGAGCCATTCTTTGTTCCATTTGGTGAGAGATGAATAGAAGCATCTTTAATGACGTCAAGCAAGGTGGGAGTAGGAGTGTTTTGGGAGGCAATAAAAAATAGAGCCTCTCTATGGATATCTCTTGATAATCTTTTGAATGGTCTACATGTCTATTGATCCAATTAAGGGACTGGACTCACTTACTGTAATGATCTTGTCCTTTAAGGACTCCTAGTTCTCTTCTGGCTCTTTTATTTATTTTAATACAAACATTGTGTTTCATATATATAAAAACAAAGGATATTTCCAATAATAAGGATTAGGAAGAATGGAGAATTTTTAACTCAATGAATGAAAACATTTTTATAATATGTAGATGTTGCATGTGCTAGTTGATTTTGACCTTCTTCCTTTACAGAAACTATTGCTTCCAAGACTTCACATCTTGAAAATGCCGAGCTCCAGAGAGAATCTGTTTACAGTGCAGATCAACCTGGCTATGACATGGTAGGTCAAGGTGGCTCTCAGCATTATTATCAGGTATACTCATTCAATATGTCATTGCTACCTTTTCTATAATTTGCATATATTTGGATATTGGTTTGCATGATCTTCTGACACCTTTTATTTTGTTCAATATCAGACACAAACACATCAGAGTATTGCTGGCAGTCCTTATGGTGAAGCTTATCAACAGCCTGTCAGTTCATATAGAGGAGGATATGTTCCTCCAGCCACATATCATCCATCACAATCCTCCCAGATATTTCTCCCACAACAGGCACCTCAGGTTCCTCAGGTATATCTAAAGCTAATTTCCCTGGGAAAGTTGCTGAAACCATCTCATCTTCTTATTATCTGCGTATAAATTGCAACTGTATACTTTGGTACTATGCTGCAGCTTAGACCCTGGAAAATTTGTTCCTCGAAACATGAGTCGCTCTCTTATTCAGGCCTTTTTGTCCTCTAAATGAAATGAATTGCTTGCTTGGACTTCCTGACTGCAAGCTATCATCTATCCCTTTCCCCTACTTTTATGTTTAGCGTAATGGTGCAGATTCTGGATTGGCATCAGGAATGGTAATTCTTTTTTCTTTCTTTGTTTTCAGGCAAATTTTCCTCCTCCCACCACCACCCAGCCTGCAGTGCGGCCCTTTGTTCCTTCAACACCTCCTGTTCTGAGAAATGTGGAGCAATATCAGCAGCCAACCTTGGGTTCTCAGTTATATCCTGTATGTATACATATTAATTTGTTAATTTCAATAACTAGATCTATTGTTAGTGGAATGGCAGACTGAAGGTTTACCTCGCTTGTCTATCCTAGGGAGGAGTTAACACCACATATCAGACAGTGCCACCTACATCTGCTTCACTTGGTTCTGTTCCATCTCAATTGGCTTCAGTTCCTGGTCATATTTTACCTCAAGTTGCTGCACCTACACCTACACCAAGGAGTTTTATGCCGGTGACTAATTCAGGATTCTCACAGAGACCTGCAACTAGTGTGTTGCAACCACCAAGTCCTACTCAACCAGCACAGGTAGCACCAGCAATCAGCCCTGCAGCTCCACCACCTACAGTGCAGACAGTAGATACATCCAAAGTACCTGGTAAACGAGAAAATCTCTCTCTCGCAAGATTAAAATTTTTCCTCTTTCTATTACCGTCATTCCAGTTGAATGAAAAGCCTTGATTAGCTCTCTGGTACCAGCCACTAATAGGAGTCTTTACAATCTTAGTGATGTCTTGATGATGCCTAAACCCTGTATACTTTTCTCTGTCTCTTTTATTTGCATCATTTGACGAGGTTACAGCAGTAGCAATCAAATGTTCTTCTAGCTTGATCCATTTTGTCAGCATCCCTTTGCTGTTTAATAGATGAATTTACATCTCTTACAGTGTATCAATGCCTGCTAATATGCCAAGATTGTGTGTGCCATGAGCTCTTGCATTTGAAATACAGTTATACATGCACTACTGAGAACTTCCACAGAGTTTTCTTTTTCTTTTTCTTCGGAAATATGATTTTTCTCTTGATTTGCCTCCTTTTTATGCATTGCATGGTGCAGCTCTGCAGAAACCTGTGATCACAACCCTTACAAGACTCTTCAATGAGACATCTGAAGCACTTGGAGGTTCTCGGGCAAATCCAGCTAAAAAGCGTGAAATTGAAGATAATTCAAGAAAAGTTGGTGCCTTATTTGCTAAACTTAATAGTGGGGATATATCTAAGAATGCTGCAGATAAGCTTGTTCAACTTTGTCAGGCTTTGGATAATGGGGACTTCAGTACTGCTTTGCAAATCCAGGTACTGTCCCTCAATGATTTGTTATGATTTAGGTATCGGCAGGTCTGTTTTAGTTCAAAGCTTCTTTCTTCTCCTACCTGAATCATGGATTCTGCAACAGGTGCTTCTGACAACAAGTGAGTGGGATGAATGCAACTTCTGGCTTGCAACACTTAAGCGAATGATCAAAACAAGGCAAAATGTGAGAATACATTAGAAGGTATAAATTTCAAGCTGCACGTCCAACGTTCAAACATTGTTTCAACATTGTACAGTTTGTGATTCTAAGCATCAAAATCGTAATGTAATTGCTGCACTAATGGATGTTAATTTGCATTGTTATACGCTAGTAATTTGAGTTCAATATCATAATCTTGAATAATTATTAGAAGATAGGTAGCATACTGCATTGCAAACTATGAAAAATATTCTTCTGTTTCTTATTTAATAGCTAACCTTTATTATGGACCCAAAATTTGGAAAGTTTCAAACCTTTGCGCGTTCAACCTTGGGTACTGTCTAGGGACAGCATTGGGAAAGGTGAAGGGTGTATAGTATTTAAAATTGTATTCCAAATAATTATAGATATATTATCTGAAGTTTATTGTTTTAATTTCTGCCAAATATAGGTTTTGTTTTATTGTATTTCCTCTATCTTCAAAAGTCTCTTATCTTGACCTTCGATTTTCTTCTAGAGGCCTCTCTGATCTCCCCCATTTGGAATCACAAGAAGTTGTTTATAGAAGCAAGGAATGGAAGCAAGAAAGATCAATCAATGAAGGCTGAAACGTGTTGACTTTTTGTTCTTTTTCATTCTTTTGTCCATTTAGAAATAGTTTTTAATTGCAGTGTCTTTTCTTTTATTTTGTCTATTAATTTTGGTTTTGAGCTTATTTGAATGTTACAAATGCATGTGCGTTTTTGTCTCTCGTTTTTGGTAAACAGGAAGGAAAGTTGTTTGAAGATTTTCCTACACATTGATTTTATTTTATGTATAATGTTTATTATGTTCATGTTTTTGGGTCTTGGTCAATGAACAGAAAATGTACCACCTATTTTTTTTAGCTTGCGGAGTTAAAAATTGGGGGAAATTGAGTCACTCCGGTTGGAAATTGTTTTTAGTATTTCTCACCTTTCTTGAAATGCAATTTCAATTTATTATCTTCCCTCTTCCCAGATTCACTAGCATCTCAAGTTTTCTTCCTTTAGGAAAATTATTCCGCTGCCTTTATAGTATGTCCAGGTCGAATTTGTGTCTGTCAGCTCTGCTGGTCAGGTGTTGTCTTGAAGTTGAAACTATTCCGGTTCAAAGATAGCATACACACATTACACAAGGGGAAAAAAAGAAAAAAAAAACTCAACTTTATTATATATGTTTTAAACAGCAAGAGTTTGTGTATACTGAATTCTGAATCGGTCAGATTGAGGTTCCCCCACCAAACAAGCAAAATTATAACTATCAAAAACACATTACGGGGGTAAGTAAATTACTGAATAGGAGTGGCCTTCATGGCTTCCAAGGTGCTGGGGGCGGTGGAGCCATGGGATAGAGTGGTGGAACAGCTGAAAACATGGTGTTCTTGTCAACACCACCGCCACCACTGCTAGTTAAAGAGGCCAAGGCAGAAACTATTCCAGCATTACCAGCTAAGGTGGGTTCTGTGTAATTGTAATTGGTTCGCACATCACGGAAATTATCCCATTTGTCAGGCCCTCCAACCATTGCTCCCGTAATGTTATTGGGGTTGGGTTTGGTGGAGTCACGCCATCTCCACCCACCGGTGCATGAGTATCTGATGTTACGAGGGATGGATGCACCACGATGGTGCACATGCCTTGGGAACTTGTTTCCATATCCCACCAAGTAACTCATCTTCATGGGGTTGGCTCCTAATATGTAGTTTACCTGCTCATCAACCCAGGCGTGTGAAAAAAAATAAAACATGGTTCTCTTCTCTTATAAATTAAAGCCTTTTTTTTTTTTCTCGATTTAGAGATGAAGAGAGAGAAAGCACCTGAGATGTAGCAAATCTGTATAGAACATCTGAGGAGATGTAATTGGGTCCACAATACCATCCTGGAACATTGGTTGCGTTCAGATAGTCAACATAAAGAGATGCCAGGAAGGCAGCATTTGCAACATACTGAAGAGGCTGTGGACGCCCATGATTCAACTCAATCATACCCCCTGCTTCCACACACACATGCATCAGTTTGTCATCCAATTTCTAGTTGTAGATATGCAAGAAGAAAATTGACTTAAGGAAGATCCTCCCTTGTTCCACAACCATCTCTCTCAAATCTCTATGACACTTTCATTGATTTTGTCAACACAAGTTCAAGAAGGTGCAGAACAGAAATCCATTAGCCTAGTTAGTTATAGAGGAAGCCAGAGGATGGATACTTACCATGTGTCCAATTGAAGACATTGAACTGGCGTAGATAGGAGCACATATTGATGACAGTAGCATTGTGATAGCTCCTGAGCATGTCCTCATAGGGGTATCCAGGATTCAAGAATATCCTCATCCTTGTCAACAACAATTGAGCTGCGGGCAACTTGTTGTCCCAACTCAGCACGCTTAAATCTGGGTTGCCACTTTGGAATGCCCTTGCATTCCTGGGTATGCCTGGATTAGTTGCAAGTGCAAGATAACTGGAGTTCCCAGTTGCATAGTACATCCATGCTGCTCCCCACATGTACTCATCATAGTAACCTGTGGAGTTGTAGAAAGCGGCAATGTTGTCGTTCCCTCTACTGTAAGGTGCCCTCTTCCCTCCATCCCTTGCAAACTTGAAGAGGGCTGTGGCCCCTTGTATGAGTTTCTTGGAGTACTTAACATCATCTCCAAACACAATTGAGGCTGATGCCAGTGCTGCAGCCATCTCGGCTCCTAGCTCTGGCCCTGACACAGTGGTCTGCACTGGCCGGGGATAGTCCATGTCTTCCGGCCTCTGCCAACAGTAGTGATCGTTGGGAGTACTTGAGCCATTTGGAGCAATTCCCACCTTAACAAGAAAAAAAAAAAAGACCAAGTTAACAGAATTATCCAATCAAACCAAAAATTAACCAAGTATAAGTTTTTTTTCTTTTCCCCTCTTTTTCCTGGCTGTAGATTTTGTTAATAGTAGTAGCAGTAGAATTGAAGGTCAAGAGCAAGTAGTCATTTCCCCATTTGATGAGGTAAAGACCAAGTTAACAGAATTATCCAATCAAACCAAAAATTAACCAAGTACAAGTTTTTTTTCCTTTCCCCTCTTTTACCTGGCTGTAGATTTTGTCAATAGTAGTAGCAGTAGAATTGAAGGTCAAGAGCATGTAGTCAGTTCCCCATTTGATGAGGTCCCTTATGTGATCATATTCTCCTATTGCTTTGTATTTGTGACTGTATTCTATCACACTCCAACTTAGCATGCTCATGGAGAATGCCATTGGGAAATGAAACTTCATGTTGTCTCCAGCATCATAGTATCCTCCGACTAACCCGCCCTTCACATCAGTCAAGTCCGATCCATCCTTCAGTCCAGAATCTCCTCTCCAAGGGACTCTGTTGTGCTGCTTCGGCAACCTCCCCGCTGCATACCAACCAACCAATTATGATGCTCTAAATTACTTATAAGCAAAACTGTATAAATAAAAATACGTATGTTATTGAATCAAGTTGTTGTTGGGTATTGACGAGGAGAAGAGACTTGCATTTCTGTGCATCAAAGAAGAGGAGGGCCTTGTGGAGAGCATTGCTGTAGTTATCAGGGGGAGGAGGGTGAAACTTCTTCTTGGGCAAGCTCTTGGCGATGATGACGGGGAGGCCTATGACTATGAAAGCAATGAGAATAGACCAAAGAGTCCATTTCAGAGCCTTACGGCTACAAATGATGCAGCCCAAGTCAACGTACTTGTTCTTGTTCTTGCTCTTGCTTTGAGGCCCCAAGAGCCAGCTCTGCTGCGTCTCGTCCAAGTCCAATCTTTGTCGATATGCACCACCACCACCCGTATCAGTCTCCACGTTCATGTTCCGGCTCCTTTCTTCCTCCCTATCCCCATTTATCTCAAACGCACCACCCCAATTGTTCCCCGAGTACATCTTTTCCTATCTCTTAATTTCTGAGGTCCCAAACCACACAGATTCAATTCACCTGCAACTCCGAACTCCTGTTCACACGCTGCAGATGCTATATAACTCTCTCCTGCATCCAAGAGGAGGACCCTTTTCAGAGACTAGCAAGATTCATCAATATTAATTAATATTTTTTGATCAGCTAATAATAATAATAATAATAATAAAAGAGATGTGAAATGAAAATTCAAAGCTTGATTAAAGGTGCTCATAAATAGGACCTATATACATTTCACGATTCCTTAAACCAAACAAAATCCAGTTCAGATATGATACATATAGGTTCTTGTGGTTCATGCATGTAGCCAAATTGGGTGATGATCGGAAGAACCTTTCATTTTAGAGAAAATTAAAGAAACATTTAATGAATGCTCTTGCCTCTTGGGACGAAATTAAGCAACAAGAAGAGGAAGATGTATTCACCTTTAAGTTGTTTGAGCCAAAATCCCAGTCCTTTCTGGTGGCCGTAACCACAAGACCTTCGAACAGATTGTACTTGTATATATCTAAACAAAAAGATGAGAAAAATACAAGTTCGCCTGTTCTTAATTTGATGATCTTTTTTCTACAGGTAGAAATGGAGGAGAGAAAATTAGAGAGTTGACTTAGCAGATGACAGCAATGGAGATGAATGAGACAGCGAGAAAGATGCGTTGAAACTTTGGGTTTTTGTTGCCCCCCCTTTTTCTTTTTTTTCTTAACTATATATATATATATACAAGAGAGGAAGGAAGGAGAGGCCAGCTTCTCCGGTACGCCATTGGAATTTCTCTTTTGACATTGAACGCAAAACGATGCACACTTGAAAGTCATGGAATAGGCATTCCATTTATTTAATGCAAATCTCTATCTCAGTTGCAATTTTCAATTGCTTCTCTTAAATTAAATAGATAGATAGATTTATTCATTAATATATATATGATTCAGTGCTATGTATTAAACCTTCCTCGGATGCACCATCTAATAATTGTGTGGGGCCACCCATAGATACATGTATCTCTTTCTATTTCAGAGGGAAATAAAAGCTAAACAACCATCCCATAGAAGATTTTCCTCACTCATCATATGAACTGTGGAACAAATGTGGTGTTGAGGGACGCGGAGGAGGTAACGTAGGCGAGAATCCGAGGAGAGATTCGTCTCACTCACGCCAAGAGCGTGTTGATTTTTGCAACACAAGAAAACAAAGGGAGGACTAGGACCACATCATTCCTAGTTTCCAACTTCCATGCACGCTATCTATTCTGTTGTGTCTGCTTTCAAATTGGATAAAAATTCCTTCAAACAGTATATAGACTGTAGAGAAGAATGGAAGGTGGCTATATTTTTCAAAGGGTTAGCTACGAGGCTTTGAGACTTGGGAATTGCCTTCCCGGTCCATTAATTTTATATCCCCGCCGTAGCCTCTACTACATTCATATACAACCAGGCCAGCTTAACCTATTTGCCTATTTGGTCTTTGGTTTTCTATTTTGCTGTTGACTAGACTAGCACGTAAACCACACAAACCAATTAAGACGATGCCCATCGAATCTTAATTTGACATGCGAACGAGCATTTCGTGAATACCAAATATTTAATTATGTTGTCTTCTTGGGTCTTTCTCAAACAAACACATTTTTGGAAATACAAAGGATTCACATAAGACTGATTTGATTGGGGGTAGAGGCAAACACCAGAATGAATTATATATTAAGAATATTGAAGACATTCTAGCTACCCCACTTATCTTATTGTCTTCTTTTGGCACTCTTTGTAGGAGTATGTAGGAGATTGTTGGTTGCTCTACTATTCTACAACCTTCCTAAGGGTGAAACAAATTAAACATTTGCCGGCTTGATCTTTCTTTCAACAGCTGTTTTGCACTGCGTTAGGAGGCCTTGATTGAAAAAAGAAAAGAAAAGAAAAGGTCTTACTGCTTGGAGAAACGTCACTGCAACAAATATATATAGATTGAAAATAATCTCAAATCCTTGAACTTTCCTTATTATAGGTATGCAAATGTCATAATCCAAACGACTACTCGATGAAATAATAAGTATCATGGCCTAGTTGGACCAAGTCCTCTCTAATATCTAGATAGATATAGGCAAGGGGCCAAACTAGATCCACCCACCAACGTATAGGTTGGGAGTACCTGTTTGGTGAAAATCTCAAATTTTCTTCTATAAACATGTGAAAGTATAATTTATGATAAAAATTATAAATTTACTAATATAAACACATTAAAATTGCTTTTCAAATAAGAATTATAAATTATTTTATGTAAGCACACAAAAGTATCATTTCAGGTGCAAATCCTCAAATTTTACTTATATAACCAAACAAAAGTTCAATTTTAGGCAAAAATCTATTTTTTTTTTTTACATAAACATACAAAGGTCCCCTTCTAGGCAAAAATACTAAATTTGTTTATATTAACATACAAAAGTCCCATTTAGGGTAAAAACTATGGATTTATTAACATAAGCATGCTATAGTCATATTTCGAATAGAAATTATGAATTTATTTATATCAATCATGAAAGTTTTGTTACAAATGAAAATCATAAATTTGTTTATATAAACACACAAAAATTTCATTTCAAGCAAAAATCTCAATTTTTTTTTATATATGCTTACAAAAGTCGCATTTAAGGCAAAACTTATGAATTTGCTTATATAATCACACAAAAGTCCAATTTTTGTAAAATAATATATTTGCCTATATAAGCACACGAAAGTACCATTTTCGTTGAAAATTATGAATCTATTCCTGTAAGCACAAGAAAGTAAGATGTCAGATGAAAATTATGAGCTTATTTATGTAAGTACACAAAAGTCCTATTTTAGATGAAAATCTCGAATTTCCTTCTATAAGCACAAGAAAGTACAATTTATGGTGAAAATCATAAATATGCTTATATAAGCACATTAAAATTTCTTTTCGGATAACAATTATAATTTTTTGTATGTAAGCATATAAAGTACTATTTCAGACGTAAATCCTCAAATTTTGCTTATATAACCACATAAAATTTCAATTTCAGGACAAAATCTAAATTTTTTACATAAATATACAAAAATCCCCTTTATGGGAAAAATATTGAATTTCTTTATAGTAACACTTGAAAGTCCCGTTTGGGGTGAAAACTATGGATTTATTAACATAAGCACGCGATAGTCATATTTTGGGTAAAAATCATAAATTTGTTTATATCCATACATGAAAGTTGAAAATCATTGTAATACCCTCGGTTTACACTTAATATTTGGTGTTGCCAGCCATAACGTTCTGGCACTTGGACCCCTATAAAAATGGGTCCCCTCTCCTCATTTTCACCATCTCCTCTCCACTCCTCTTGTCCCTCCTTAAGGCTCTCTTCCTCCCCTCTTTGAAGTTTTCTCTCTCTTCCGTTGAGACTCTCTTTATTTGCAGTGCGGAGCTGCTATTCTTGGGAAAGAACACCAACCTAGGAAAGCGTGCAATTGAAGGTAGAAATGAAACATAGGTTTGCGTGTCTTATGACTTTTTATAAAGTTTTCATACATTTATCATTTTGTCCGGTATTCTCTTAGATTGCTTTATTATGTATAATGTTCACTTAGATTGTACCGGTCATGTTTGTACCTTGACACTTGGAGTCCATATATTATACTATTTTCCTTTCAAAGGAAACTAAACAATGCATAAATATATAAAAGGTGAACGAACTGCAACAGAAATGTGGAGTACCAAAAGTACTCATAAGTCAAAAGGAACCCAAAAAAAAAACACAAAAGCAAACAAAATAGACAAATTATAATAGGCAGCTGCTCCAATTTCTAGCCCAATTGCTAATTGAGTAATCGCCATTAATCTTAAAGGTGACTAACCACGAACTAGCCATGGCAATGATATCATCCCACAGATTATCAACGTGACTCTTACAATCATCAAACACTCGATGATTATGCACCATCCAAATCAACCAATGAGGTGTGAGTGTGGCCAATTGCATCTCCTTCATTCCATGCCTAGACATCCCATTAATGTTCCTCAATGACAAACAATCATCACAAGATGTTGGAATGGCAAACTTATTCCCTAGGCACTAGTGCCAAGCTCCCCAAACTCTGGATGTGTGGGTGCATGTATTATATTGCTACTCTGCTGAATTAGCAATTGATTTAGCTAGCCAGACTCAGTCATGTCCTTAGTAACTTTAAATAGTGAACGAGAGGCAACTTGCTGCTCAAAAAGACTTGGTATTTATGTAGAACCTCATGACCCCACCCACCTCCAAACCTGGGGATTAGTCTAGTTGGTTATATTGAAAATTGTTCACTCTGTATAGATAATATTAGACGTCCTAATGACGCACGTGGTGAGGCCAATCTTGATAGACATCACCAGACGCTGCCAAAATCAAGTCCAATATAAATTTGAGACCAGGCCTGCATATGCCTAATTATTATGCATGGATATAAACCACCTAGGGACGCAAATCGTACATGACTTATGGATTGTTTACTGGAGCAAAAGTGCCCACTTATTGATACTTTCCCAGGACTAGTCACCCTAGAGATGAACATTTGTACGTGAATCCAGGACGATACTCGGTGACAAACCCTTACGAGACGGTGTGTTATAGACATTTATCTGTTGTGATATTATACACTATCAATGATGTTGTGTTGTGATTATCTAATGATTATTATTATGATGTTTCTTTATTAATTGTCATAATTCACATAATATCTGTTTCACCCTCTAGGCGATGGCTCATCCCGTTTTTAATCATTTTCCAGGAGCCTAAAGTGGAATTGGGCGGAGTTGCATGGGCCCTTGTTTTTGTAACCTCCTGACTTAATTGCACTATTAATTAGGGAGATTTTTGGGGAGCATGTTCCCTTGATTTGGCGGTCATCAGACCGCTTACATTTTGTACAAAAAAATATATTATTGGATTTAATGAGAAAAAAAAAACTCGTCTCGTATTTGTGTTCCTGCGCATATGATTTCTGTTATAACTGTATTGCACCCCGCCTGCGAGTGTTCTACTGATCTAGGCCCGTCTGGACGAGGTGTGACAATCATAAATTTGCTTATATAAGCACATGATAATTTTAATTCATGCAAAAATCATGAATTTTTTCATATATGCATACGAAAGTCCATTTAGGGCAAAACTTATGAATTTACTTCTATAAGCACACAAAAGTCAATTTTTGTGAAAACAAAAATTTGCCTATATAAGCACATGAAAGTACCATTTCGGTTGAAAATTATGAATTTATTTATGTAAGCACACCAAAGACCTCTTTTAGGTGAAAATCTCGAATTTCCCTCTATAAGCACATGAAAGTATAATTTATGGTGAAAATCATAAATTTGCTTATATAAGCTAATTAAAATTTATTTTCAATTAAGAATTATAAATTGTTTTATGGAACCACATAAAAATACCATTTCAGGCGTAAATCTTCAAATTTTGCTCATATAAGCACACAAAATTTGAATTTCAGGACAAAATTTAAATTTTTTACATAAACATACAAAAGTCCCCTTTCCGGCAAAAATACTGAATTTGTTTATTAATAACACACGAAAGTCCCGTTACAAGTGACAATCATAAATTTGCATATATAAGGAAACAAAAATTTTATTTCATGCAAAAATCACGAATTTCTTTATATATGCATACAAAAGTCCATTTAGAGCAAAACTTATGAATTTGTTTATATATGCATACAAAAGTCTAATTTTTGTGAAAATCATAAATTTGCTTATATAAGCACACAATTGTACCATTTCGGTTGAAAATCATGAATTTATTCTTGTAAGCACAAGAAAGTAAAATTTCAGGTGAAAATTAAGAATTTATTTAGGTAAGCACACGAATATCCTGTTTTAGGTGAAAATCTCGAAATTCCTTCTATAAGCACATGAAAGTATATTTTATGGTGAAAATCATAAATTTGCTTATATAAGCACATTAAAAGTGCTTTTCACATAAGAATTATAAATTGTTTTATTTAAGCATATAAAAGTACCATTTCAGGTAAATCCTCAAATTTTGCTTATATAACCACACAAAAGTTCAATTTCAAGCAAAAAATCTAAATTTTTTACAAAAACGTATAAAAGTCCCCTTTCAAGCAAAAATACTGAATTTCTCTATATTAAAACAAGAAAGTCTCGTTTGGGGTGAAAACATGGATTTATTAACATAAGCACGCGATAGTCATATTTCAAGTTGAAATCATTAATTTATTTATATCAATACATGAAAGTCGAAAATCATTGTAATACCCTCATTTTAAACTAAAAAAAAGTTGGTGTTGCCAGCCAAAACGTTCTGGCATTTGGACCCCTTTAAAAAGAACCCCTTTAAAAATGGGTCCCCTCTCCTCATTTTCACCATCTCTTCTCCACTTGTCTTGTCCCTCCTTAAGGCTCTCTTCCTCCCCTCTCTAAAGTTTTCTCTCTCCTCCTTGAGACTCTTTCTCTTGGAGACTATCTTTACTTGCGTTGTTGAGCTGTTGTTCTTGAAAAAGAACACAAACCTAGAAAAATATGCAATTAAAGGTAGGAACGAAACATTCGTTTGCGTGTCTTATGACTTTTTATCAAGTTTTCATTCATTTATAATTTTGTATGGTTTTCTCTTAGACTGCATTATTATGTATAATGTTCACTTAGATTGTATCGGTCATGTTTGTACCTTGACACTTGAAGTCCATGTATTATATTGTTACTCTCTTGAATTAACAATTAATTCAGCTAGCCAGACTCAGTAACTTTGAATAGTAAACAGGAGGCAGCTTGTTTCTCTAGAAGACTTGGTATTTATACGGGACCTCGTTACCCCACCTCTCAACCTGAGGATTAGTCTAGTTGGTTCTATTGAAAGTTGTTCACTTTGTATAGATAATACTAGACGTCCCAATGATACATGTGATGAGGCCAATCCTAATAGGCATCACCAGACACTGCCAAAATCAAGTCCAATATAAATTTGAGATTGGGCCTGCATATGCATTATTATTATACATGGATATAAACCACCTAGGGACGCAAATGGTACTTGATCTATGGACTGTTTATTGGTGCAAAAGTGGCCACTTATTGATATTTTCCCTGGAGATAGACGTACAGAATGAACCCAGGACCAATCACCCTGGAGATGGACATTTGTACGTGAAATCCAAGACAATACTCAGTCACAAAACCTTATGAGACAGATGTGTTATGGATATTTATTTTGTTGTGATATTATACACCATCAATGATTTTGTGTTGTGATTATCTGATGATTATGGTTATGATGTTTCTTTATTAATTATCATAATCCGCAGAATATCTGTTTCACCCTCTGGGCGATGGCTTATCCAATTTTTAACCATTTTTTCATGAGCCTAAGGTGTAATTGAGCTAAGGTGCATGAGCCCTCGCTTTTGTAACCCCCTTACTTAATTGCACTATTAATTAGGTAGATTTTTGGGGAGCATGTTCCCTTGATTTGGAGGTCACTAGACCGCCTATATTTTGTACAAAAAAAATATATTCTTGGATTTAATGAGAAAAAAAAATTGTCTCATATTTGTGTTCCTGCACATCTGATTTCTGTTGTAACTGAATCGCACCCAACGGTCTAGGCTCGTCAGGACAGGGTGTGAGAATCATGAATTTGTTTGTATAAGCACACAAAAATTTTATTTCATGCAAACATCACGATTTTTTTTATATACACATATGAAAGTCCCTTTAGAGCAAAACTTATGAATTTGCTAATATAAGCAAACAAAAGTCCAATTTTCGTGTGCCTATATAAGCACACAAAACTATCATGTCGGTTGAAAATCATGATTTATTCTTGTAAGCACAAGAAAGTAAGATTTCGGATAAAATTATGAATTTATTTATGTAAGCACGCGAAAGTCCAGTTTTATGTTACAATTTTGAATTTCCTTCTATAAGCACATGAAAGTATAATTTATGGTGAAAATCATAAATTTGCTTATATAAGCATATTAAAATTTCCTTTTGGGTAAGAATTATAAATTGTTTTATGTAAACACATAAAAGATCTATTTCAGGCGTAAATCCTCTAGTTTTGCTTATATAAACACACAAAACTTTAATTTCAGGACAAAATCTAAATTTTTTACATAAACATACAAAAGTCCCCTTTCCGACAAAAACATTGACCTATGTTAATTATAAATTAAATTACGTTGATTATGGAATGAGGGGTGTTAATGGGTATTAGTTAATAGATGAGAGGTAGTAAATTAATTAAGGTAACTAGTTTATTAAATGAGAAAATATGGTTTGATATGAATTAAATGGAGTTGAATTAGATTGAATACTTAAATAATATAAATTAATTTATAGGAGGAGTTAGTTTGCTATATTACATGTGGAGCATGGGATAATAATTGAAATGATGCTCATTTAGCTTTTGTTTTTAATTTAACGTATTGGATGTAAAAAAAGAAAGAAAAGAAAACAAAGTGAAAGAAGAAGAGAAACTCACAAAGAAGAAAAGAAAGAAAGGGGGAAAGGAGAGGAGAACGAGGGTTTGAGATTTAAATCGCGGCCAAATTCGATGTGCCGTTAAGCTATTTTCGCCATTTTTCGTCGTAAAATTGTTATTTAACTAGTATACGATGTTCCTAGCGGTATAATTTTTATTATAAGCGGTGTTTTGTGGCATTTTTAAAATGGAGTTTTGACCTACTTTGAATGAAAACATGTAAAAAACTATATATTATTACTCTTATAGTTGCGTAGATCCTGAATATGTAGTTTGTTTGTATTTATATGTAATATTGGTGCCGGTACAAATGCCGAAAATCAAATTTGACACTGGGGGCCTTTGGAACCTAGTTAAACCCCAATGAAAATATGGTTTGAAACCATAGAATTGTAGAGCACTGAATTCCGGACATGTCAATACCAAAATTATGATTTTTTGGATATCGATTGATATTTTTAGTATATGCCTGAACGAATTGGGTAGATTCTGTAAACTTGGATATTAGTGGAAACGTGGTTGAAAGGCCTATTTCTACTATCCATTGCCTTCATAAATAATCATGAGGGTTGTGTAAAATATTTGGGATGCCCTCCGCGTGATTTTTAAACTGAAATAGATTTATGGAAATTAGTTGGATGCATTGAAAAGTTAAAAATTGATACAAATGGAAAGAATATCCATTAATATGACTTAATTAATATGAATGGGTATTAGTATGAATTAAATGATATGTGCAGGTTCTATTAGAGGTGGTGGAGTAAGTTGATAGTGTGAGGTTTATATTATGGCATTAGTTGTGAGTAGAATTTCAATCTTGTTATTCATTTATGTCATCCTATATATATATATATATTGGACTATTTTACTCATATATGTTTTATTTGAAAATTGCATGATGTGGATATGGATGAAAACTCTTTATTTGTTATTGGTTTGGTTTATCTTGGGAAAGATGATTTTTGGACATTCCTCAAGTACGTTGAGAATTCCCTACAAGGAAATAATCGGATCTCTTATTCCAATAAACTTACTAATTATGAATTAAAGGTATGTTTTAATATCGTCTGTTAGTTGAATATAAGTCATCATTTATTGTTCCACCGCGTAGTTTTCTGTGATCAATATTGAGTCTATGCCTTTCGGGAGATCAAGCTAGACTTTTAAGAAAGTCATGAAATACTTATAGTGGACCATTGAATGGACTTTATCATTCACTGCCACTGACGGAAGTATTCAAGTTGTAACATATGAAATGTGATCTCAAGTTGAGTAATAAAGCCTTGGGACACTTGTCATAATACTTGAATAAAGATGGATGGTGGATTTTAAATTGCATTGTTATATGTGCTTTGATTATGATATGTATGTGAAACTGCATTTGTTTCTTACGTGACATTGAGCATGCATATATGAATTTTAGATGAATGAATGATGACATTATTGAATTCTATTTCACTGGGCACCGTTGGCTCATCCTATTTCCAAATTTTTCGAGCTCTTCAGTAGCAGAGAAGGGCAAGGGAATTGTTTATCAGTGAAATAAGAGTGTCTTGCCAGAAAAGTGTTTTCTATATAGGTTTCGTAATAAAATACATGTATTGTGATATTTTTGGGTATGTAAATATATGTATATAACACCCCACATATGAAATTAAGTAGATGGATGTATGGAATAGGAAGTTGTGATAGATGGATATTGTTAAATGTTTTTATAATACCCTGGTTTACACAAAAAAAAAAAGTTCGGGTCGAAACCCAAACGTTCTGGCATGGGGACCTCTATAAAAGAGGCCCCTTCCCCCCCCCCCCCATTTCTCACACCACAACTCAAAAATCTCTTTCTATCTTTCGGGTTGGTTTCCTTCCCTCTCCTTATAATTTTCTCTCTCCTCTTTTGAGACTCTCTCTCGTAGAAACTCTCTTTGTAGTGCGAAGTTGTTCTCTTAGGAAAGAAGCGCCAAATTTGGAAAGAAGTACAATTTGAAGGTGAGAACGAAACATAGGTTTGCGTATCTTTTGACTTTTCATAAAGTTTTTATTCATTTATCATTATGTCTATTATTCACTTGCACTGCATTATTATGTATAATGTTCATACATGTCGTGTTTATGCCTTAATATTTGGAGTCAACGTATTATATTGTTACTATGTCAGATTGGCGGTCAATTTGACTAAACCAGACTTAGTCGTGTCCTCAGTAACTTTGAATAGTGAACAGGAGACAACTTACTGCTCTAAAAGACTTGGTATTTAAGCAGGACCTTGTGTTCCCACCTCTCAACCTGGGGACTGGTCTAGGTGGTCCTATTGAAGGTGGTCTGCTTGTATAGATGATATTTGACATCCTAACAATGCACGCGGTAATGCCGACCTTGACAGGCATCACTAGGCGCTGTCAAATCCTATCTAATGTATGTAAAGAACTGAGGACAAGAATGAGTCTGGTTGAGCCCGATTGACCACTAATCTGGCATAACAACAATGCAATACATGAATTCTAAATATACAGGCATAAGTATGACAAGTATAAACATTATACGCAATAATGCAGTGTAAATGAATAGTAGACATAATGATAAATGAATGTAAACTTTAATAAAAGTTATAAGACACGCAAAATTATGTTTCATTCCCCACCTTCAGATAAAAACTCCTTTGAAAACTGGCGCCTTCCCCCGGGCAAAACTGCGTTGCACCGCACAGAGAGTCTCGGAAAGAGAGTCTTAAAAGAGAAGACAAAAAATCAAAATGAGAGAGAGAGAAGAAAAATCACAAGGAGAAGTGATTTTGGTGTGAGAAATGAGGAGGGTGAGGGGTTCCTTAAATAGGAAAAATGGCGCCTGAAGGTTCGGGCGTGGTGCCTGAAGGTTCGGGCATGCCCTGAACGTTCGGGCGTTGCGCCTGAAGGTTCGGGCAGGTGCTCGAAATTTTATTTATTTATTATTTTTTTGTGCAAACCTAGGGTATTACAAGTTGCTTACAGGTTAGCCTTGCCACCTCAGTTGCATTTGTTTATATTACCACACGAGAGCCACATTTGGGGCTAAAACTATGGATTTATTAACATAAGCACACAATAGTTATATTTCGGGAAGAAATCATGAATTTGTTTATATTAATACATGAAAGTCCTGTTACAAGTGAAAATCATAAATTTGCTTATATTAAGCCCACAAAAATATCATTTCATGCAAAAATCACGAATTTTTTTATATATGCATACACGAAAGTCCTGGGGCAAAATTTGTGAATTTGCTTATATAAGTACACAAAAGTAACATTTTGGGTGAAAATTATGAATTTATTTATGTAAGCACACGATAGTCCTGTTTTAGGTGTAAATCTCGAATTTCCTTATATAAGCACATTAAAATTTCTTTTCGGATAAGAATTATAAACGGATTTATGTAAGCACATAAAAGTACCATTTAATGCGTAAATCCTCAAATTTTTCTTATATAAGCACACAAAATTTCAATTTCAGAACAAAATCTAAATTTTTTACATAAACATACAATAGTCCCCTTTCCGACAAAAATACTAAATTTGTTTATATTAACACACGAGAGTCACGTTTGGGGCTAAAAACTATGAATTTATTAACATAAGCACACGATAGTTATATTTTGGGTAGAAATCATGAATTTGTTTTTATCAATACATAAAAGTCCTGTTACAAGTGAAAATCATAAATTTGCTTATATTAAGTCCACAAAAATTTCATTTCACGCAAAAATCACGAGTTTTTTTATATATGAATATACCAAAGTCTCATTTAGGGCAAAACTTATGAATTTGCTTATATAAGCACACAAAAGCCCATTTTTTGTGAAAATCATAAGTTTGCCTATATAAGCACGCGAAAGTACCATTTCGGTTGAAAATCATGAATATATCCTGTAAGCACAAAAAAGTAACATTTCAGGTGAAAATTATGAATTTATTTATGTAAGCACACAAAAGTCCTATTTTAGGTGAAAATCTCGAACTTCCTTCTATAAGCGCATGAAAGTACAATTTACGGTGAAAATCATAAATTTGCTTATATAAGCACATTAAAATTTCTTTTTGGATAAGAATTATAAACGGTTTTATGTAAGCACATAAAAGTACCATTTAATGCGTATATCCTCAAATTTTTCTTATATAAGCACACAAAATTTCAATTTCAAAACAAAATCTATATTTTTACAAAAACATACAAAAGTCCCCTTTCTGGCAAAAATGCTGAATTTGTTTATATTAACACACGAAAGTCCCATTTGGGATGAAAACTATGGAATTATTAACATAACCAGATGAAAATCATATTTTGGGTAGAAATAATGAATTTGTTTTTATCAATACATGAAAGTCTCGTTACAAGTGAAAATCATAAATTTCCTTATATAAGCATACTAAAATTTTAACTTATACAAAAATCACAATTTTTTTTATATATGCATCCGAAAGTCCCATTTAGGGCAAAACTTATGAATTTGCTTATATTAGCACACAAAAGTCCTATTTTTTTGAAAATTATAAATTTGCCTATACAAGCGGTCGTTAGTACCATTTCGGTTGAAAATCATGAATTTGTTCTTGTAAGCACAAGAAAGTAAGATTTTCGGGTGAAAATTATGAGCTTATTTATGTAAGCACACGAAAGTCATGTTTTAGGTTAAAATATCGACTTTTCTTCTATAAGCACATGAAAGTACAATTTATTGTAAAAATAATAAATATGCTTATATAAGCACATTAAAATTTCTTTTTGTAAAAGAATTGTAAATTATTTTATATAAGCACATAAAAGTGTCATTTCATGCATAAATCCTCAAATTTTACTTATATAAGCACACAAAGTTTCAACTTCGGGATAAAATCTAAATTTTTTACATAAACATACAAAAGTCCCTTTTTCCAGCAAAAATACTGAATTTGTTTATATTAACACACGAAAGTCCTGTTTGAGGTGAAAACTATAGTTTATTAGCATAATGTAATACCCTAAGATTGCACAAAAAAAAAAAAAAAAAAACTTCAGGCAGCCCGCCTGAAGGTTTGGGCATCCTTTTTTCTATGCTCCCCCCCTCATTTTCACACCAATCCAACTCTCTCTTCTTGTTGAAAAATTTCTCTCTCTCTCTTTCTCTTTTGAGACTCTCTTCGCGGTTCTGCCTGGGGAAGGCACCAGTTCAAGAAGAAGTTATTATCTGAAGGTGGGGAACGAAACATAGGTTTGCATGTCTTATGAATTTTATTAAAGTTTACATTCATTTATCATTATGTCTACTATTCATTTACACAACATTATTGCGTATAATGTTCATACATGTCATATTTATGCCTGTATATTTGGAGTTCATGTATTATACTGCTGCGATGCCGGATTAGTGGTCAATCTTGCTCAACCAAACTCAGTCTTGTCCTCAATAACTTTAAATAGTGAACGGGAGGCAGCGTGCTGCTCTGAACGATTAGTATTTAAGAAGACCTCGTGTGTCACCTCTCAAGCTAAAAATTGATCTAGTTGGTCTTATTTGAAAGCTATCAACTTGTACAAGTAATACTGAATGTCCTAATTGTGCACGTAGTGATACCAACCCTGATAAGGATCACTAGACATTGCCAAATTCTTTCTAATGTTAGTAAAGACCGGACTTGTTCATGCATTGGCATCATACATAAGCACCACCTAGGGACGTATGTAGTTTATGATCCACAAAATAATTAGAAGCAATGCTCACTATTATTGATATTTCTCTTGAGAGGGACGTACAATGAGAACCTGGGTTTACTTAGAGAGGGACATATGTACGTGAATCTAAGGCGTCGTTCCTGAGGAGGGATGTACAATGAGAACTCGGCTACTCCTGGGGAGGGACATATGTACGTGAACTCAGGCGACGTACAATCATGGAACCAATACGAGACGGTGTCATGCATACATACATGTTGTATTGATTATGATGCTCTTATGTGAATTTATGATATTTGATTATGAAGTTTGCTTTATTAATTGTCATATTCACGAACTATTTTACCCACTGGGTATTAGCTCACCCTGTTGTTATCCAATTTTTCATAGGAGATTAGGGTGGACTGGGTACAAATTTTTGGGCCCACACTTTATAACCCTTTGTTTATTCATTGGGGATTTTGGGAGGATGTTCCCTTTTCTATTTCATGTACAAGAATATATTCTGAAATTAATAAAAAATCAAACTTGTACATTATTGTGTTCTTGTGCACTCGGTTATTGTTATAATGTCTTCGCGCTCCGACAGTGAGTGTTCCGCAGGTTTAGGAGGGTCCAGGCGGGGTGTGATACATAAGCACGCGATAGTCATATTTCAAGTAGAAATCATGAATTTGTTTATATCAATACATGAAGGTCCCATTGTATAACCATACTAAAACTTCCTTATATAACCATACTAAAGTTTCATCTACTGCAAAAATCACGAATTTTTTTATATATGCATACGAAAGTCTCATTTAAGGCAAAATTTATGAATTTGCTTTTATAATACACAAAAGTCCTATTTTTGTGAAAATCATAAATTTGCCTATTTATGCACACGAAAGTACAATTTCTAATGAAAATCATAAATTTATTCCTACAAGCATAAGAAAGTAAGATTTCAAGTGAAAATTATGATTTTATTTATGTAAACACACAAAAGTCATGTTTTAGGTGAAAATCTCGAATTTCCTTTTATAAGCACATGAAAGTACAATTTATGGTGAAAATCATAAATTTGTCTATATAAGCACATTAAAATTTCTTTTTGAATAAGAATTATAAACTATTTTATGTAAGCACATAAAAGTACCATTTCAGGCGTAGATCCTAAAATTTTGCCCATATAATCACGCAAAAGCTCAATTTTAGGAAAAAATATAAATTTTTTACATAAACATGCAATAGTCCCCTTTTACGCAAAAATATTGAATTTGTCTATATTAACACACAAAAGTCCCGTTTGGGGTGAAACCTATGGATTTAGTAACAAAAGCACGCGATATTTATATTTCGGGTAGAAATCATGAATTTGTTTATATCAATACATGAAAGTTCCGTTAAAGGTGAAAATTATAAATTTGCTTATATATGCATACGAAAGTCTCATTTAGGGCCAAACTTATGAATTTGTTTATATAAGCACACAAAAGTCCAATTTTTGTGAAAATCTTAAATTTGTCTATATAGCACACGAAAGTGCCATTTTGGTTGAAAATCATGAATTTATTGATGTAAGAACAAGAAAGTAAGATTTTGGGTGATAATTATGAGCTTATTTATGCAAGCGCACGAAAGTCCTGTTTTAGGTGAAAATCTTGAATTTCCTTGGATAAGAACATCAAAGTACAATTTATGGTGAAAATCATAAACTTGCTTATATAAACACATTAAATTTTTTTTTTTCAAAATAAGAATTATAAATTGTTTATGTAAGCACATAAAAGTACCATTTAATGCGTAAATCCTCAAAATTTTCTTATATAAGCACACAAAATTTCAATTTCAGAACAAAATCTAAATTTTTTACATAAACATACAATAGTCCCTTTTTGGCAAAAATACTAAATAAATTTATATTAACACACGAGAGTCACGTTTGGGGCTAAAACTATGAATTTATTGACATAAGCACACGATAGTTATATTTTGGGTAGAAATCATGAATTTGTTTATATCAATACATGAAAGACCTGTTATAAGTGAAAATCATAAATTTGCTTATATTAAGCCCACAAAAATTTCATTTCATGCGAAATCACGAATTTTTTTTATATATGAATATGAAAGTCCATTTAGGGCAAAACATATGAATTTGCTTATATAAGCATACAAAAGCCCAGTTTTTGTGAAAATCATAAACTTACTTATATAAGCACGCAAAAGTATCATTTCGATTGAAAATCATGAATATATCCTATAAGCACAAAAAAGTAAGATTTTGGATAAAATTATGAATTTCTTTATGTAAGCACACGAAAGTCCTGTTTTAGGTGAAAATCTCGATTTTCCTTATGTATGCATAGAAAAGTATAATTTATGATAAAAATCATAAATTTGCTTATGTAAGCACGTTAAAAGTTCTTTTTGGATAAGAATTATAAATTGTTTGATGTAAGCACATAAAGTACTATTTCAAGCGTAAATCCTCAAGTTTTGCTTATTCATACACACAAATAAAACCAATTTCAGGCAAAAAAACTAATTTTTTTTACAAAAAACATACAATAGTCCCATTCAAGGCCAAAATACTTAGTTTATTTATATTAACACTCGAAAGTCCCGTTTGGGGTGAAAATTATGGATTTATTAACATAAGCACGCGATACTCATATTTCTGGTAGAATTCATGAATTTTTTGATGTCAATACATGAATGTCCTGTTACAAGTGGAGATCATAAATTTGCTAATATAAGTACACGAAAATCTTATTTCATGCAAATATCATGAATTTGTTTATGTATGCTCACAAAAGTCCTAGGGTAAAACTTTTAAATTTGCTTATATAAACACATGAATCTATCATTTTGGTTGAAAATCATGAACTTTTTTATATAAGCACATTAAAATTTCTTTTCAGATAAGAATTATAAACTATTTTATGTAAACACATAAATTATCATTTCATACATTCTAAAATTTCGAGATAAAATCTAAGGCCCCATTTGGTTTAGAATTTAAAATTTGTTTTTTGTATTTCAAATTTGAAAAAGATGAAAAATTTGTTTAGTTGACTAGATTGGAAAACAACTTTTTGAGATTTAACAAAGGAAACAGGTTGTTTTTAGAAAACAACAAAATATCATTTCCTAAATTTTCACTTTTTGAACTGTATTCTAATTTTTGAATCTCCAACCAAACGCAACCTAAATTTTTTACTTAACATACAAAAGTACTCTTTCAGGCTAAAATATTAAATTTGATTATATTAAAACAAAAAAGTCCCATTTGGGGTGAAACCATGGATTTATTAACATAAACACGTGATAGTCATATTTCGAGTCGAAATCGTGAATTTTTTTATACCAATACGTGAAAAGTCCCGTTACAAGTGAAAATCATAAATTTGCTTATATAAGCACATAAAAATTTCATTTCATGCAAAAATCCCAATTTGTTTGTATATGTATACAAAAATTCCATTTAGGATAAAACTTATGAATTTTTTTGTATAAGCAGTCTTATTTTAGTGAAAATCAAAAATTTGCACACATAAAAGTAACATTTCAATTAAAAATCATGAATTTATTCAGGACCAGAGTCAAATTTCAGGTAAAAATTATAAATATACTTAAATAAGCACACGAAAATCCTGTTTTGAGTAAAAATCTGAAATTTTCTTTTGTAAGTACACAACAGTAAGTCATCGATGTAAAATGTTTTTGACAACTATTTGTCTATACCGTCCTTACCGAGTAATTAACGTTGTCTTTAATCTTACGTAAATCTTGTTGAAAGTTTGTACCACATGTTTTGAAGCGTTGTAAGAACACACATCATTGCAATCTTAGAAATATCGTAATGCACCGATTGTCGTATAAAGTTTTTAACAAGTTTCGAATATGGTTGAACGTTTTTAACTACACTTGGCCATGGGTGCCTTACAATCTGAAACCACGTCGTTTCTGTTTTTCATAGAAGGTTTTGACAATTTTTAACTGTGCAGTCAGCAGAATGTGGAACTTCATCTTTGTTCTCCGTAAACCACTGCTGTTGTACTATGCATCACAATTGTTAAATTAAAGTTTCTCGTACACTATTTTGATTTCCGTTTTGTTCATTCTTTTTTTCCTTTTTCTTTACATCACGAACGTAAGAGATTATAAGTAAATTGATTCAGTCAAACCTAACAAAACGTCAACACTAACACAACCACCGCTTCTCTCCCCGATGTCCTCTCTCACTCCTCAAATACATTCTCCCCTACGCCCGCCCCTCCTCCCCCCACAAAGCAAATAACCCGAGCAAAAACTATTAATTTTTTTTACCACCGCTATGCATTCATGGCGCTTAGTAAAACCCTGGCACCAATTACTAAACAACACGCGCGACTGTTACTATAAACGAGTGAGAATGCATGAGAAGTAATTACGCATTATCACTGGTGACTGGTCTTCCACGACCCATTGTGAATCCCCTTGTGCCATCTGGCATACGAGGCCCTGGAGGTTGCTTGGTTGTAATTGGTTCAAATTGGATCGAGTTGCTTGGTGGCGTGCCTACATGATTCCCTCGGTTATTATGGTGCTGACCTCGGCCTCGGCCCTTGCCACGTCCACGACCTCGGCTTCTCCTTGTACCACCACCTTCCTTATCATGAGCATTCTCCTCAACCTGTCAGAATGGCAATTTTGATAAAACACAACTGCATTATCAGAAACCTAGCTACCAATCAGATATTCCAGCTAAATAGTATACATTTATGTAAAGATTGTAGAATTTCCTATCCTATGTATGTATGTGGGTATATAAAAGCAACTCCTTACAGTGAGCTCATGCGCATCCGATGGTTCAGAATGGTCATCTGAGTACTTATCATTTGACTGCTCAGAGGTGGACACATCATCTACCTCCGATTTTCCATCACCATCATGCACAACCTTTCTAGCTCGTGCATGCACTGATTTTGACTGAAATTAGATCAACAGAAACCAAACTAGCTAGTTAGCAAAAACAACAAATTTATACATATTTCTGAAAATTCTTCAAAAATAAAAATAAAAAAATGCTAAAAGCTTGCCCAAGTAAGCACCTAAATAAATCCATCAAGTTGACATAATCCCTATTTCCCCACTTAAATTATGAATTTACCAAGTGAATTATGAATTTACCGTGCGCTTAAGCAGTAATCGCACTCTTAGGCCACTTCTCCAGTTACCCTCATCATTTAGTTCAGCGACCTACCTCCATAAGAAACCATGTACCATCAAAATCAGAGTAGAATTGAAGATCTATAAAATATTCTTTTTTAAAGCCAAATTTGAGAAGCAATTACCGCTTTCTCAGCCAGTTTAACCGTCTCATATTCCACAAATGCATGCAACTACATGTGAGAAGAAGAAAAAGAGTCAGAAAATTCACAATCGCCATGTTTAGCAAACATTTTACTAATGTACAAGGTCCAAAGTAAAAGAAGTAATTTCATTGTGCAACAGCTCCCTTTCATGTTGGCCAACCCGAGGATGCAATTAGAAGGACAATATTTATCTTTATAAGGCCACAACAGTCACTTTTCATTTTAAAGGACAGAAAAACAGTTTAAGCCATTTAATACTTCTGAGACATTTTGGAATAATCAATAAAGTGACAAATTTGAGAAACAAGAAATTAGCCCACCCTCTCAGAGTACCACAAAAAGTGTACGTTAATGGTACTTTGACGATATTGCATTCCATTTTGTCAATAAGAAGGCTCAACTTGTTAGTGTTTAAGGCTACATGATAATCGACTGGGTAGATTATAGTCCAACGTCCCATTGGCAAAGCACTTACCTTGTTACTGAAAAGCATGCTCTCAATTTTTGATAGTCTGGATGTTGCAGCCCCACCAATGGAACTCTGAGGTTGACAGGTTCGGATTGTTTTCACACTAACAAAAGAACCATTTCACATTAATGACACCCAAAAATGTTCATAAACATCACTATTCAGTTAGTAACACCCAAAAAAATGCTAAACATCACTATTCAGTTATAAACGTTCATTACTACCTCCCAACAACAGAGAAAATCCTCAAAAGGTTTTGATAGGAATGATCCTCTGGTAAGTTTTCAGCAACAACAATGCGCGACTGCTCAACAGAATTGAAGTAGAAAATATAAGGATATAACATTTCCTCCATAAACCTTATCAACAAAGTTGAACAAACTGAGATGGAAACATAAGCTGGTATCTTTTTGTATTAATTTTTTTAGCATAACTGACAGCATTGCTAAAATACGACCTGAATTTCATAATTCTTTTTATTTTTTTGAGCAGAAACAAATGTTAATTGTATTAAATTCGTAAGTGCAAAAGTCAACAACAATGATCACCAGAGGTGATGCTTTGGTGCCCTGAACCTACCAACTTATCACCACAATACAAACCATTGCTAAATCTCCCAATAGTGTAGCAAACCTACACCCTACCCAATTCAAGAAGGATAATCTCTCCCCCATACATACAGTTATTCCAATTTAAGAACCAGTCAGTAACTGAGAAGCCCTTAGCTAAAGGCGAAGCGAAAACCCACGTGATTGTCTTAAGCTTAACCTGAATTTCATAATTATTCAGTGGGTTCATGTCCCCACTTACCCATTAAAATAAAATAAAATATCTTTCAATCTCTTGAACAGAACCAAGACAGAGTGAGAGTTTCCAGTGAGTGACATGAGAACACCCAAAGATGAAAACTGACAGAAAAGTGAATAAAACATACCTGCAGGTCCTCTATATCTGATTCAGTTAGCGGTTGCAGGCGGCGAACCTTCTTCCCCTCCTCACTTACAACCTGTAAACAGTAGCATAAGAACATGAAATTGATGAAACAAACAGTTGGATTCCCAGAAGAAATCCGGGAATTCATATGAACTTACAAGCTTTGAAGAGTTTCGAAGAACAGTAGCAAGCTGAGGAGGACCACTCACAAGGGCTTTTATCTTCTTAAATGATGCAACAACTGATATTGGGACTGTTCAACATAGCAAGATCCTATCTTATGTAAAAGACAAATAAATCACAGAAAAGATATGAGAGTGGCAAGATAAAGTCGGACAATGTTAAAACACACATAAACCATTAAAAGTTAATTATTGACTTGAATGCAAATCTCATCAGGTGGAATATATATTTATCCAGTCACTTCCCATGTCAGTGATTTGTTGATTTAGGCAGAACATTAACCTGAATGTCAATAGGGCTTGGCACGATTGCATATATCCATAGGTTATCCCATCCATGAACAACACTACGGCAGGAATAGAGGTATTAAAAGAACTGCAGGGAAGGAGGAACTGATCATGAG
The DNA here is from genome assembly GCA_035771175.1 of Paratinospora sagittata. Lineage (NCBI taxonomy): Eukaryota > Viridiplantae > Streptophyta > Magnoliopsida > Ranunculales > Menispermaceae > Paratinospora > Paratinospora sagittata. The sequence continues at coordinate 57,472,106 of CM069595.1, forward strand.
GATGCTAAAATGCACCTAAAGAGCCCCACTAGGGAAATCTCGCGACCCTACTCTTCCAACCCCCCTTAAAAAAAAAAAAAAAAAATAAGCACACACCCACACAGATGCAAATGAGAAATGCCAAACACTCGAAACCCTATATATTGGTACAATCCATCATTTTCTCGTCCTATCTATCCTTTTCTCCAATTTGAGTGCAAGGAGTGAGAACCTCTCCCAACTGCGACCAGCGTACATAGTAAGGTCCTCCCTCCTTCTCCTCTTCGAAACCAAAGACTCAAACCAAGCTAAGTGATCATGGATCAGTCACATATTCAAGGCCCAATAACACTCAACGAGTGGCTATTTCCCTATCTGAAGTAGTTGGGTCAGTTCGAATTTCAGTCTAGATCTAACCAAACCATACCCATATGGACAATAAGCAACCACTCTTAACTTCACTAGCACTTCATGAGTTGCATAGTATTCTTCTAAACTAAGTACCAATTTGGAAAAGGCAAGATTTTTAGGAGAAAGTTGAAACTTGATCAATTATCAATGCCTAAGCTATTACATGGTCTCACTAGAGACTTGTAACAAGTGAAAACATTTATGATCAAAAGGTGCAAACAGTCCATCAAAGGCTACCCTTGTGAGAGGCCTAGTAATTATCTTAATATCATATGGTGCTATGGTTCAATACTTAATTAAAGCTGCAACTTGTATACTGATATAAAATGTTTAATTTTACAATCCTAATCACAATGAGAAAGGTGTCTGACAAGTTGATCCATTATTTCTCATGGATTTATTAGTAAGATATCTATACTACTTATAATGCAAATAGTTGAAAGAGCTCACAGGGTGATCATTTATAAAATAGTTAAATGGAATATCTTTTTAGAGCAGAAACAAAATAATTTATTCATTTGTAAGATAAGGTTACAATCTCAAGAATAAGTACCTGGAGTGCTTAGACATCTAATTGATTCCACATTGGTCATACACCACCACAAAACAAACCACCCAACACCCCACAACTAATTGACCTAAGAGCTACTAATTTGATATAAACAATTAGACCAACTTAATGGCCAATCTAACAAAGCCCCCCTAAATGTGGAAGCAGTATAGACCCAAGAAGTAGTTGCAAACTTGATTTCAACCCAGAAAACATAAACCAATTATGCCACATTCTTTTGGCAAACGAGCATAGAAGGAAAATGCCACCTTTCTGCAAGCAAAACAGACAATATTGTGGAGAGTAACAAATATACGGAAACTGTCTCTGTAGCATATTATATGTATTAATTTTATTGTGGACCACTAGCCAACCGAATACTTTCACTTTAGATGGTGAGTATGCATTCCAAATGAAATTATGTAAAGGAGATAGTAGTAAGGACGAAAAATCAAAGAGCTTATTGAAGTAAGATTTGCACAAATAAAGTCCGAACGAAGTAAGTGAACACACAAATTTGTCACTTTCAACAACAAATCTGAGATTTTCCAATCTAGAGATGAGAATGTCAATTTCTTCTTGTTCTCTAGAGGTTAATGCTCTTGGAAAGTGGAAGTTCCAAGACGGGGTGAAGGAAGGATCCCCAATTGTGACAATAGAAGGAGGCTATGGGATGATTATGTAAGGAGGATAAGCGAAAAAGAGAAGAAAAGGATTCAGCCAAAGATGTTTCTTCCCAAAACCGGAAGGTTGTACGCTCAGTTCCAACAATAAGTCTCAGATGTTCAAAGAACTGGGGGCCAAGTGATGAGATAAACTTCCATGACTTCTAAAGGTCGCTCTCCACCTTCTAGGTGCACTACCATGTCTTATCATACCATGCCTGCTTATGACAACCTGCGCCCACAACGAGTTCTGATCATAAAGAAGTCTCCAATTCCACTTGGCACGTAAGGCGATGTTTCTTTTCAATATATTGCCAATTCCAAGTCCTCTTTTCTCCATAGAACATTGAACAACCTTCCACATGATGAGGCAAGAGGCCCGTTTAGCATCCTCACCTTCCATACAAAGGACTTGAAACTCTTTGCGATTTGTTTGGCTACTCCACAAGGAATTCTAAACAAGGACAGATAGTATGACGGTAAAGCAACAGACAACGATATTCACCAAAAATGTGTGGACCAGTTCAACTGCAAGCTCTTCCTCCTGATCGGACGACGATGGATACTCCTCAGAATCATTTACCTCATTTAACTCATCCTAACCATCTTCCACTTCATCCACACATTTAACTCAAGGTTCACCACCCCATAAGTCTTCAAAATCCCCAAAGTCCTCCAGAAGTTCCCGAATTTCACACTTCCCTTTGGAATGGTCGACCTTGGCTTTAGCATGAAGCTTCTTCATTTGTTTTTTGGAAAGACCTCCCTTCTGTGGCTTCACTTGACCAGAGTTTGCGCGGCTCATGACTACGTCATTGTTGTAGAGAACCCCGTGATCTCGACGCCTAGAGTTTATCTCTTCGAGGCTTTCGCCGACTTCGTTAGATTTTTAGAATAAATAAAACCTGCATTAAATTGACCCCTCACAACCTCCGTGAGACTCAATGACGCCATGTAGCACCAACTTACCATCATCCAGCCCTGTTTTTCCGTTATCTGCATCCTCATCCACAAGACACTCAATGGTTCTCACTCTGTCGCCCTTTGGAGCGAGTGTATTTGACACGTGAATGCAATTTGGGCTCCCAATGTCATTGCCATCTTGGCCAACTCGTTGGGCTTCCTTGGAATGCGAATGAATTGAGCCAACTAGGCCAATACCAAGATGGCGTATTTCATATTTGGGCCCAACATGGTTTGGATTTAGAAAGGGCCACTTTGGGCTTCCTTTAAACTGGGCCCAGCAATATCAACACACATTTCCACTCTTTCTTCCGTTTCAAATCTTGTCGTATAGATCCTTCAACCCAACACCTTTTACTTGATGGCTATATGATTTCCTCGAGAAACATGCTTTTTTTTTATTTGGGAACCTATTACTTATAGATTTTCAAAGTGGACCTGAGCAGTGTGTAAAGGGCGAATGTAGCTTCTCCAATGCCACCGCCAGATGAGAGACCAACTCCAACACTCTCTTTCTCCATTAGCGCACTCCACCCAACACCTTTTACTTGATGGCTATACAATTTCCTCAAGAAACAAGGCTTTCTTGATTTGGAAACCTGTTACTTATGCCATCTTCACCATGCAAGCTGGACTTACCACCTTTGTGTTTCTATTTCTCCGGTGACCAAAAAGTTGAAAAATGCAAACACCAAACTAAACATCCTTTGCCAAGAGCAGCGGGAACTCTAGCATGTATCCATCAACGACAACTTGGACCTTCAATTTTGCATTATAAATTGAAATTTAAGTTTTTAAGGGCATTAAAATAATTATACATTAAAACCTATATTATCACATTTTTGATAAACTTAAAAAACCACTTTTAAAAATAACCCAACTCCACCCCGTTTTCCTTAAACAATAACAACTTTTCCACGTTTGATGAACAACAATCGCACGGATTGCCACGTTGAACACCCAATGCCTCAAGACCTCAACAATTAGTTTGTATTTCTTATTTTGCTTCCCCTTGTTAGGTTTTTGAAAAATCATGGTTTCTTCACAATGAAGGAATACTTAAGAATTGCAAGAAGGTTTTGAATTCTGAAGAGTGATGGAGATTTGCCATCATGCATAAATTTCCAGATGGTCATGCATTTGTACAAGAGGAAAGAGGGCGAGAAAAAGCTCATAATTCAAGTTCTTTTTCATTTACCTTTTCCTTCACCTTCCTTTCGAGAATATTACTTTCTTCTATTTGATGCAAGTAGATCTTCAAAGAAAAGATCTTTAGATTGGCTATTTGCAATGTTTCATCTCTTATAAGTTACTCACATTTCAATTACCATTTCATCTTCACATAAAAGAACGAGACGCTCTTTCCCAATCAATTTAGATTGTCTCTACATCGTTCCAAGTAATTATTCTCTTGAAAATTACCATATTTGTTTATCTTTAATGCATTTATTCATTAATGTCTCGATTTTTGCAGTAGATAACTCGAGCAGGTTCAAAGATTTATTAGGACTTGGTTGATGAGGTTGCAAAGCCATAATTGGAAGAGTTCAAGTGATGAAGGTGAAAAATGACAGTAAAATGATTTCATAGGTTTTAGATTAGAAGTGTCCAGAGAAGGTCATTAGTGTTTCCCTTCTCAATCTTTTTTAAGTCTTTTTTTTTTGCAGTGACTTTTTTTTAGTCAACTTTTTCAATATTTTACTTTTGTTCTCTCCAATTCTTTTTATTTATTTATGTTATTTTACACTTTTTTTATTCATTCTCAAATGTTTCCATTTTCTCTACACTCCCATCACTGATTGGACTCTACAAAAATGTATCACATAATTTGCTAATTTTTTTTCTATCGTTTCTTTTCCATTTTTAATCAACCATCCCTGCACCCTTTTCACATTGTTGTTTTTTTCCCTTTATTTGTTTTCATCTTTTCCTTTTCATTACACGTGGATCTTAGCACCATTTCATAAATAATCTAATTCTGCTTTAATTTAAAAAAAAAACTAGTATCACAAATAAGAGCGTTAGTTGATGTATAAATTTTTATTTTTATTTTTTTTCAAATTAGCTATTTTTCTTTTAATGAATTTGTTTATTACCCTTCTTAGCTCTCGTAATAATATATATATATATATTATTTCAAGAATAATATATCACATTTGTTGGAAGTAAAAAAATGCCAATAACGTGCAGCCCACGCCCACATCTACAATTGAGTTTATTCAAATATATTTTTTCAAATTTAAATTCTATTTTTTTTAGTTTTATCTTTCTCTTTTGTGTTCTTTTCATAGCATGATTTGCTTCACATGTACAATTTTTTTTTTATATACTTCTTTATCAACATTATGAAATAAAAAAAAAATAAAAAATAAAAACGAATTCATTCACGCGAACATCTACTAGTGAATAATAATCTAAGCTTGACCCTCTATAGTTAATAATAATAACACAATAACAATAATAATATTGTGTCAAGGTGCTCAGTGGGGGTTTGGCTATTGAAATATCTAGGCTTGCCTTTGGGGGCAACCCTAGAGCCAGTAGATTTTGGGAGCCAGTTCTATCTACGATCACAAAAAGAATGGAGGGATGGAAGAGAGCATTTTTATCGAAGGGGGGAAGGTTGGCTCTGATACGCTCAATACTCTCGACAATACCATCATATTACATGTCATTATTTCAGATACCAAAGAAGGTGGCGGCAAGCATAGAGAAGAGAATGCAAGGAGGGCGAAGAGTCTGGTGAAGTGGGAGGATGTGCAAAAACCTGTTGAGAAAGGTCCCGGAATAGGCAACATAGTATAGCGGAACAAGCATTGTGTGGGAAATGGATATGGAGATTACTACACGATCAGAGTTAATTGTGGGGAAAGGTGATCACTAGCAGATATGGCAGACTCTCATTTTCAAAAAGCAAAGAGAATGCAAGGAGGGCGAGAATGGTTACTTATAGAAGTTTTTGGAAATATATCGCCTCTTTGACACCCAAAGTGTTAGAGAATTGTAATCCAAAAGTTGGAAACAGAAACACATTTCGCTTTTGGGAGGATATATGAAAGGGAGACAAATCCTTGGCTGACATATTCCCAAACCTGTATAGACTCTCCTCATTGCATAATCATCCCATCTCCTCATTTACCTCATATGACCTATCATCTAACCCCCATTCTCTTTCATGGAACACCTATACCTATCTAGAGCCTTAACTCTTAGGGAACAGGATGAAGCCTCCTCACTTATCACCAGTTTAGCCAACCTTAACATCTCCAACACACTTGATCAATTAGTTTGGTCCCTAGAATCGTCAGGCCAATATTCTTATAAATCCCTATTCATCTCATTGTCTGACATTCACACCACTCCAGCATTCCCACTAGCCACATATATATGGAAGATTCAAGTCCCATCTAAAGTAAAGGTATTTGGATGGCTACTGGCCCTAAGGAGGATAAACACGTTTGATATGTTCCAAAGGAGAAGGTCTAACTCATGTATTTCCCCCAATTGGTGCTCTTTGTGCCGTCAAGTTGGAGAAAGCTTAGATCATATATTTTTTTCATGCAACTATACTAAACGTATTTGGAGCCTTTGGAATGCTTTTTCAAGGGGTAGATTATCTCACCCTCACAATATCATTGAAGATTTATCTCTGTCAAATATGGCTAACACATCTAGACAAATGAAAGGAGTGGGGTTGATTGCTACATACGCGACTATGTGGTCCTTATGGCTGGAATGCAATAATAGGATATTTAATGACCACGTTAGGGGAGAGGAACAATTGTGGGAAACAATAAAGATGGTAGCCAGTTCTTGGGTACTTGTTTCAGAGTGGAATGCAGGATTCACCCTGTTGGACTAGATCTTGGGATGGGATTGATGCTTACATTAAGTGTAGAATATGTAATGTATTTACATTGGGATTATTCAATGTTAGTAAAGGTATGCACCTCTGGTGCGTGTCTCTGCAAAAGATAGTCAAGCTGTAAACTAGAAGTATTCTATAAATAAATAATTACCTTTGTTTCTTCTAAAAAAAAAAAAATACTATTGTGTCAAGATTGTAGCTAGCACTAGAGAACGTCTTGTACTCTGGTGGTTTTCTTTCATCTTAACATACTTTACTGATGCTTCTTATTAAAATAATAATAATAATAATAATTAGAGAATTATGAGTCGAGAAAATAGGTATTGTGAACAAAGAATGGCTTCAGAAGTTTGGTGTACATCATTGACCTTCTATAGATATTTTAAAGAAAGATGCATCAAATAGAAGCGTGTGAAAAGGTTTGATTCATGGGACAGCAGGTTAGTTTGCATTTGGAGAATTGAACAAAGTAATTTTCACCTATCAGCTTGGTGATGAGCCTATACAAGATTATTGCAAAGGTGTTTTGAATGAGATAGTGATCAATCCTCCACAAAACCGTGGATGTCTCAAAATTAACCTTCATTCAGGATCGTCAGATTCTTGACGTTGTCTTAGTGGCCAATGACGTAGTGGAGGATTACTAGAGCCACAATTTATCGAGAGTAGTGTTCAAAGTTGATTTCACTAAAGCTTATGACAATATTGGTTAGGATTTTCTTGATTTCATAATGTAAAAAGAAAGGTACGAGGGTTAGATGGAAGAAGTGGATCAACGGTTTCCTTCGTTCGATTACATACTCTTGGTTATTAATGGAAGATCTAAGGGAAAATTCTCAGGACAGCATGTTTGAGGCAAAGTGATCCATTCTCCCCTTCTTATTTTACTTTGGTTATTGATAGATTAAGTAGACTTTTGGTAAGGGCCAGACTATTCTCTCTCATCATTAGTTTCAAGGTTGGCACTAAGGAGGTGGAGATCTCTCATTTATAATATGCACATGATACCCTTTTTCCATTTGCAAAGGGTTAGAGACCAATGTCTTGAATGTCATTTAGTTCCTAAGTGTTTTTGTTTGGTATTCGGCTTGCTAACAAACTTGGGTGTGCCATTGGAGCAAGGCTGATGAATTACCTCAGTCTCCCATAGGGGAGCAATCCACTTTTAGCATCTTTTGGGACTCCATGGTTACCAAGTTGTCTACGAACACCGCCCCCCCCCCCCCCCCCGGGGGGGGGGGTTATTATATTAGCTCTTATCCATTTTGTTCTAATGGTTTTACCCTCGTATTTCCTCTCAATTCTTGGCTAACTTGATTCAGAAGGAAATCAAAAGCATAGTGGTAGCAATCTTCACTTAATCAGTTGGAATGTGGTGCAAAGCCAAATTGATAAGGAAGGGCTTGGTATTGGCAACATTATCAAGAACAGTGTTGTCAAGGCGGTGGTAGGCGTTATACCTTATCTAGCCTAGGCGAGGCCTAAGCGGCATATAAAATATTTATTTAGAGATCCTTGAAAAATTTATTTATTTATTCATTGGTCCTCTATATATAGACACACACATATATATATATATAATTATTACTTTATTTTAATATATAAATCATAAATAAAATCATATAAGATTAAATATTTTTTTTATTAAATAAATATATAAATCATAAATAAATAAATATATTTGATCTTATATAATTTTATTTATGATTTATGTATTAAAATTACATAAATAATTATATATACATATATTTAATTTATAATTATATTTGGCATTTTATTTTAAATTGTATAAAATAAAAAAGAGGAAGCACGTCATAGATTGGATGAGAAAAAAAGGTGGAAAGAAGTTTCCGGCACCAGAATGTCGTCGGAAGCTATCGTCGAAGTCGGAGAATGGTCGAAGGAAGGCTTGATGTCACTGGGGTTTAGGGCTTGGATGGATGTAGCATTAAGGGTCGAGGATTTTTTGTTTTAAAAAAAAAATAAAATTCAAAGACGCCCTTGAAAAAAAAAATTGTAGAGAACCCCCTCCAGGGCCTAGGCAGGGACCAAGGTGGTTTCCTTAGTCCAAGGCCTAGGCGGGGCCTTGACAACACTGATCAAGAGAAATGAAGCTTTAGGGGTTAAATGACTATGGCATTTCTCTAGAAAACAACACTCGCATTGGACTTGGATCATATTTTAATTATGAAAGCTAATAGGCTCACTTATTGTGGTCCATAGAGGTTTATTTTTTCCTTTGACTACAAATTTTGAGCCTCATCTTTTCTGTAAGGTTGGTGATGGTGTTATCTTCCAATTTTGAGAGGATAGATAGATTGAGGACTCCACTTTGGTTGCATCCTTCCCCCACCTTTATTGTTTATCTTCACTTCACCTTCTCCTTTCTAACTTAAGATTTTGGTTCAACCCCATCGTGGAATCTTCATTTCGGTAGGGCCCTTACTACTAGGGAACTTAATGAAGTCGAGGTTTTCTTGCATAGGTTGGACCATGTTAGATTTCATGAGAACCACAATTGTTTTACCTAGTCTCACTCTTCTAGGAGATTCACATGTAAATCGTATTTTGATTTCCCCAAGTATTCCCCTTTCCTTCCCCCTTTTTACCCTCCTCTTCAATTTGGTTTGCTCTCACTCCTTCTAAGGTCAAGGTCTTTGGTTGGCTACTTGTTCATAGAAAGCTACTAAGTACCGATGATTATTGCAAGCCCAGTTTCCTAGCTATTGTTTCTCCCCCTATTGTTGTCCTCTTTGTTTGGAGGATGGTGAAACTGTTGATCATTTGTTCATTCTTTGTTCGGTGGCGAGGCAATTGTGGCATCAGTGGGCGGGTTTTTTGGATGGGAGATTTATCATTCCTTTTTCTTGCAAGGAGAGTAAATTGTTGCATCACCTCTTAGATTATCTAAGGAGAAAGATGTCCTCACTATGGCCTCCTTCGCTGCGTTGTGGTCTTTGAGGTTAGAGCGGAATAGAAGAGTCTTCCAGGATATTTTATCAAAGGCAGTGTTTTAAAAATTGTTTGAGGATTAAGCCTCAAGGCACGCCTTGAGGCGAGGTGCTCGAAAAAAGCCTCAAGGCTTAAGTCTCAACATTGTACAGTGAGGCTTAAGCTTCACAATGTTGAGGCATACGCCTCGAGGAGCAATGAGGCTTAAGCCTCAAAATTTTCATGATAAAATTAACAAAAAAATTATATTTATGGCTCATATATTATTATAACCAATCATTTTAGCTGTTAAGAATTCATTTTCTTTCATTTTAAATAAACTAAAGCTTGTACTCTCAAATCGGTCGAGGCCATCTTTGAATATGCCCCCTTCTAATGATATATCTTTAAGTTTGTTAATAATAGTACAAATACTAACCTAACAATTTAAAACTTTTGACAAAGTATTCTACTTGCAATTTGTACAAACTATTAAATTAGGAAAAAAGACACAGACATATTACTTTTACAATGTATTTGTTAATAGCTTAAACCTTAAAATTTGGAAAGCTTAGCATATATGATTTCTCCTCATTTAGTTCTTAAATGTGTTAATGACAATTAACATAAATAATATATTAACAAAAATACTCAAGTATTCTATACATAAATAAAACTAATTTACATTTTTTTGTTAGTTTAGCTGTTTCTTCTTTCCTTATTGACATTTGTAATCTTTTAGGTGTTTTTTAAGTTTTTATGAATTACTTTATGCATTTTCTTTTAAAATGTGAGGTTTACACCTCACCTCACAAAGGCAAACCGCCTCAGTTACGCCTCAAGCTTTTTAAACCTTGATTAGAGGATCATTAACTTTGGCAGGAAACTATGTGGCTGGCTTGTATCAAGTACACTAGAGGATATATTGTCTCAACTTGGAATAGGGATTGGTCTAGCTGTATGCAAGGTTTCTCAAGTTGTTTCAGTTTTTGTTTTTGCTCGTGGAGCTTTGTGGAGTACCTCTAGTTCCCCTCTCCTTGTACTTTTTCCTTCTTGTTTTTAATAAATTATATCTTGTTTCTTCTATAGAGAGAGAGAGAGAGAGATTATAAAGGAGGTTTGAATTCAGTTAATGCATTAAGGGGACATAATTTAATCATGGGAATATAGATGAGTAGGTACACCTACTTGTGTAAGTCTACTAACCTATTTCACATTAATTCATTTGTGAAGGTTTACGCATCAAGTGTGCTTTGAGTTCCTTATGATATTGTGCTCAATAAACATCCATGTGCAAAAGTTTTGAGTCCTCGTGACTTGTGAGAAAAACGCTTTTGAGAACCTTTGTGAGTGGTCTTGTTCCTAAGCGTTAAAGAATCCTTTTTGGCCTTATTTACAAGAGAGGAGGTATGTTACCCGAACTCGCCACTCTAATTCCAAGTACCCATGTCGACACGACACGATGTGAATAAGGACACAAGATACGTGTCTGACGCTAATAGATTTGCATTAAGACAATGCTCTGCTGATTCATTCTTCGAAAAAAAAAAAACAGAAAAAAAAGAGAAAACGAACAAACAAGTGCGAGTACTCTAAAGTGAGGAAAGGAAAATAAAATAGAGATCAAAAGGGAGAAAGAAGTTGGGAGATGAATAAAAGATTTTGCAACTCAATGAATAAATGATCCAAAAAATTTAATCCAAAGAAATTTGAAGAATACTCAATTCATGATTTTGAAGCTAAAATCCTAAGCTTGGTTGCTACTCCATTAGGAATGAAGGAAAGGATAATTGTCATAAAGGAGCAAGACTAACTTTGAAGCATCCTCCCAGACATAAATCTGATTAAAGTTACCAAATTTAAGTTACAATCCCTTCCAAAAATCCTCTTAGAACATATGTTTAAAATGTAGAGGTTAAGGTTCACCCCAAAATGGAAGCTAGCAACATTAGAATTATAACGATGAAGATAATATTAGTTTAGTTCAGCAGATACAGTTACAGTATCACACAAAAAATGCAAACGTTACAGGTTCAACAACAGCATGGACCAATTTAGCATTCATTTTAATTTCATGGAACACTTTCACCAAATGTCAAATGAACAGTGAGCTGACCAATCATCTCATTGTTCTTTGTGACTTTGCCACTAAGGTGTGGAATTTCTTCCCGTGCTCTTCTGGCATGATGTTAGTTCTATTAGATAAGCTCATGAAATTTTAACATCTAGCATCCAGGATCCTAAAAGGGTGGGCCTTGGCACAATGATATAGGTTGTTCCATTGTAATGGTGTGAACAAATGGTCAAGCATTCAAATCTGGATGCAAGCTTCCTTCAATTCAAGGGTAAAAGTGCACATATCATCCCTCTCTTAGATCCATAATGGCAAGTACCTCGTCTTTTCTTTCTTCTTTGTTTCCAGTTAGGAGCCTTCTTTCGTTACGAATAAAAGAAAACAAAACACAAGTAAAAAACACAAACTTATTGCAACATGAAGTAAAATTGATACGCATTATATATAGGATTAGTGTTGTCAAGGCGGAAAGACGGCGGTAGGCGATAAACCTTAATTAGGCGAGGCGGGATTAAGGCGGGATATAAAATATTTATTTAGAGGTCTCTGAAAAATTTATTTATTTATTCATTGGTCCCTCACTCCATATATATATATATATATGTAATTATTAATTTAATTTATATATTAAATTATATGTAATTATTAATTTAATTCAGAAGTTGAAGTTGAAGTGGAAGAAGGGAGAGGATTTCGCAGGTTTTAACAAAAAAAAAAAAAAATTAAAAACTTTTTTTAAAAAAAAATTGCTTAGACCTCCCCAAACCGCCTAGACAGTGGTTTAGGCGGTGCCACTACCCAAGGGGCCTAGGCGCCGCCTTGACATATAGGATCATGTCATGACAACAAAAAGTTCAAAGAACTTAACTTTGTTTTGACCAAAACATTAAACAAAATTAGGGATAATCCTCATATTAATTAATAGAAAAGGTAAGAATTACTATCTTTAACATAGGAGCAATAAAGATCATAAAGTTTATCGCAAAAAAAGAATTCCCATATATAATACAACTGTATAAAACAAAATGCAATAGATTTGAAGTGCAATAAAGGTATTATCACCAATAAAACCAAGGGAAAAAATACAAACATATCTGAGGTTTCAACATATGATTTTGAGCATAAAATGATGGATATCTTACCAAAACCTTCGGGATCTTTATTGATAAACCTCATTAAATGGTCTGTTGTAGCTAGGTTTGCATCACTGAAGTAATATTCCACCTGAATACAAAAGGGAGGAAAGACAGGTTAACCAAGAAATATCTCAAGGTGAAAAATTGAACCATACAAAGCCAATAGCATCATTCAAAGTAGCACACCCCTAAGCGCGCACGCGCACACACATACACAAAAACCAAGAAAAAAAACACATGCTGCCCAATCATATGCAAAAAAAAGTTTTAAAGGAACTTTTGGCAAAGAGAAAATCTTCCACTTATAGGGAAAAAATAGTGCCCCCACCAACTGTTACATCCAAATAGATCCCTCGGAAAATAAGGTCTAACATTAGTGTCCAAGAAAACAACCCCTCCGACAAGATATTCCAGATACAGCACGTACACGATGAAAGTTAAATACCAAGCACTAAAAAAGTGGAATAGAATAAACATAAGGACAATGATACAAATGAGAAATTGACGATAATCAATCTCAATATATGTGAATGGCTTTCAACAATTAAGTTGGTTAAACAATGTCTAGAACCTTGATCTCTAGGTGACTGAAGATTTAATATAGAGCCTTTAAAAATGAAGATATGTTTCATCACAGATTCACAATGCACTTTCTCTTAGCTCTACACCCTAGCTATGCTCCTTTCAAGAAAAAGATACGAAAAAGAGATCCTAGGCATAATAAGGCTTCGCAATGACTGGACATTGACTTTTGATTGAACAATTTCCCGTTAAGCTTCTCCCATTCTTCCTATACACAAGAAATGTCTTAGAGGTACTTTAATGATTCGGGGGCATCCAAGCCTCTTAGAAGACCTGAGTAATCCTTCAAGATGTGTGTTTAAAAATCCATATTCTCACACTAGAAACTCTATAGCAAGTGGCCCTCCCAAAGGTGGAATTCAAACTTAAAACTCTAGCTTCCTAAAGTAGATCCCAAGCATTCTAACCAACCCTAAGTTGGTTGCATTCAAAATTCTAAATGTATGCTTACTTGTGAAAATATTCCTCGCAACAACAAAACATTCTTCAGATTTGTGCATAATATGCAAGTTACCATAACATATTTTAAGCATTACATTTTGCGTTGACCAAAAAAAACAAAACAAAGTGATAACATTCATGGTTTGCAAGGTGCCAAGGTGATTCACCCAACCTAGGCAATAAAAAAATATCTATTTTTAGGCCCTTATAATTATTTAATTGTATTTATATACCCAAAATCATCCACTAATTTATAAGTATTGTTGATGTAAGATTTGACCAACACCAAATAGTAATAGATTGGAGGGGACGTGTTGAGCTGGAACCTGCAAAGTTGTTTACTGATCTGTGTGCCTCATTTGGATGTCTAGCATTTACCTTTACTGAGTGAACAGTTCTCAATAAAGCCAACCAATCCAATCTCCAGGCTGAGAGGTGGGATCACAGTGAACCTGCTTAAATACCAAGTCTTCTGAAGCAGCAAACTGCCTCCCGTTCACTATTTAAAGTTACTAAGGACAAGACTGAATCTGGCTAACTATGTATATTGCTGGTTCAGCTGAGTAACGGTATAATGCATTGATTCCTTAACATAGTGCATAGATGAATAGTACCGTATGCATGAATAGTGTCATACACTTGAATAGTACTATATACATGAATAGAGTCACGTAGGTGAATAATACCGTATACGTGAATAGCGTCGTATATCAAAAAAGATCTTTCTAATGTGGGAAATCAGCCAAAGCGCAACCACAGAGCATACTAAGAATTTTCCAAAAGTTCTAACACTACTTCTTAAGGAACGTTTACAGTATTGCACTATTAAATAGTAAAATACAGACAATAAGTATAAAGAGTAGGGAGACAGAAGATTTACGTGGTTTCGTTCTGAGACCTACGTCCACGGGCAGAGTATAAAATCTTCACTATAAACTGGAGATTACAACTTCTCTCTTTTCTTTCAAGGAGAGAATAATGAAACTCTCTCTTGAAAACTCAAATATACTTATGATCAATTAGATCTAAATGAATTGAACTGACATCTTAGCCCCTATTTATAGTTGAAAATTATGAATAAAATATTATTTTTTATAATATTTTATTATTTAATATCACAAGCCAAATAGTAAACATTTGGCTTCATCTTCTCTTCACATGCTGAATAGTGTCATTCTTGTCTTGTTTTGTATCTTCACGGGTGTAACAATCACCCCCCAGGCTCAGATCAATGAATAGTTGGTCGGAGCCTCTTGCCTATTTATTTCCGTCTTGATAGCCGAATACGAAGGAGGTAAGGAAGCGATCTGCCATAGATAGTTCAAAATGTTGAGAATTCATCTTGCGAAGAAATTTTTTGCTGAGAGATGTCGCGACTTAACATGAGCTTTGGCGATTTTGAGAAGAAGTTTGCTGAAGTCGCGTTGAGAGCTCATCAAAAGAATGTGGTAGGTTCTTCTTCTTTTGTCGATCTTTCCATTATACCTGAAGGTGTCTTGTTGGAACTTCAGAGCACCTCAGCCGAGTTTTCTGAGAGGCCCCTGTCTCAGTTCCCTTCTTTCGCGGACTTTAGTACAGAAGCGAGGGCGAAACGAGCTAAACTCAGTGGTTTTGAGTTTTCTCTTGTTGGCTGTTGAGTCAGGTGTTCGCAAGATGCTGCTGACAAAGCACATAAGGAAACATATGTTGCTAACCTTAAACTCTGTGCTACTAATGCAATAGAGGTATTATTATTATTTTTTATTTTTATTTTTTTTTGCATCTCATTCACTTGCTCATTTTGTCTTGGTGCATAGCTGCACAAATTGTTGTGAACACCATGGTTGCCCTGAAGCAGGTTGAGCAAGCGATAACTTGCAATGAAGCGAATTATTCTCAGAAGGACATTGAGATTGCCGGCCTAAGGAGCAAATTGGCGGGTTACGAGAGAGAGTTGACCATCAAGGAGGCGGAGTGGCGTGCACTTTTTGATCAGCAAAGGAAAACAATTGATTTCCTTGAAGCTGATTTGATTATGAAAGCTACTGAGCTTGAGGCAGAGGGTGACGAGACAACTAGGATAGAGAAAGAGATTCTCTTTGTCAGAGTTTGGCTCACTGCTAAAGGAGCAGCATATGCAAGGCGTCTATGATGTTGTGTATGATGCAGGCACGTTTTTTAAGGACCGCATTGACATGACAATATTTCTTGCTGCTAAAAAGCAGGAGAAAGCCGCGCAAAAGACTAGGGAAGCGGAGGCGATGAGAGCCAAGCAACAAGCTGAGTCGGACCGGCTCATGGCGCTAGCGACGAGGAAAGGCAAGACTCCGGTTGTGGAAAAGGCTGTGAGTTCAGTTGCAGACAAGACCCGATCTCAGGCTGGAGATAAGGTCAATACCACAACTATTGAGAACGCCAAGGCTCCTATTGTCGAGTCACCTCGAGCATCGGCTGCTCCTCAAAAAGCCGCAACACCAGTCCGGGGGTAAGCCAAAATGTTAAAAATTCAAAAAGGTCGTCCTGCAGAAGCTACTTCAAATACTGCTCCCAATACCTCATCGGTTTCTCCCCCACCTAGTTTTAGCAAGCCACGTGAAACTCGCAATCCTTGAAGTCGAAGGCGTCTTGTACAACTTTAGTCGAAGGTTGGTCTTTTGTGTGTCTTATTTGGGAAGGGCACATAGTTGACATAGAACTGATTTCTATAGTTGAATCCGCCAGTAGCAGTTTGTAGTAGTCTTTTAGTTAACCAATTGTAGATTCGTCGCATGTTTTCCGTTAATGATGTTGTCGATATCGTTCGTTGGATTGTCGAGTTGTGAGGGTACCTGCAAGTTAGTGCACAAGTAATTTTAAATTAATAATTTAATGCACTTACTTGATTAGTTGATTTCGGTTGTTCATTGAGTTGCGGTCGTTGAGTTGCTGGGCTTAGTGGATGATTTCAACCACTTCAAACTTCTCGGTAGGGATTGCCCAACCCCCCAAGGCACTTTAGGGTATAGACTCTTCTTCCCAGTAAGTACCAAGCTGGCGCAAAGTACCCCCAAGGCACTCTGGACTTAAAGTCCTCATCTCGGTAGCTAGCATTTCTGCTGCCCCAAGGCACTTTAGGGTCGGAGCCCTTCTTCCCAGTGGATGTTGACCTATTCAACATCCCAAGGCATTAAGTTAGTTGGTAAAAGCTTGTAGATTTGCACAGAAAAGGCGTATAATGCCACTTCATTGATGTAATGAAATTGTCGAGTCGTAATGTAAACACAATGTAGAAATAACGTAGAAATGTAGATACAACGTAGAAACCATTAACAGTAAGTCGTTGCGGTTACTGGTAGTATTTTTTTAGATGCTCTACATTCCAAGGTTTGGGTATCTTTCTCCTTGCTAGATCTTCGAGTTCATACGCTTAACCTTGGAGTACCAAGTCACCGACTTGAAAGTTTCTACGCTTAACCTTGGAGTACCAAGTCACCGACTTGAAAGTTTCTACGCTTAACCTTGGAGTACCAAGTCACCGACTTGAAAGTTTCTACGCTTAACCTTGGAGTTGTAGTACTTGGATACCCTCGGTTGATATGTTGTCGTCCTGAGTTGGCCCTGTTCTCGCTTCTCTTCTAGTAAGTCGAGCTCGGTACATTGGGCTTCGGTATTCATTGCCTTGTTGAAGTTTGTTGTCCTTAAAGTAGGTATACCGATCTCGACAGGGATGACGGCTTCCATCCCAAAAACTAAGGAGAAAGGTGTTTCTCATGTCGTTGTTCGGGGAGTGGTGCGGTATGACCACAAAACTTGTGGCATGTCCTCAGCCCATGTTCCTTTCTTCTCCTCAGGCTCGCTTTCAGAGTGTGCTTGATTATTTTATTCACCGCTTCTACTTGACCGTTAGCTTGAGGATGAGCAGGGGTAGAAAAGAAGTGTCGGATGCCGAACTCTTCACAAAACTTGCTAAACCTGGTGTTATCGAATTGTTTGCCATTGTCTGAGATGATGGCATATGGGACGCCAAATCGACATACGATGTAGTTCCCGATGAAGCGCGTAGTCTTCTGCTCAGTAATGCTTGCCAATGTTTCGGCTTCCGCCCACTTAGTGAAATAGTCCACTGCAACA
The DNA here is from genome assembly GCA_035771175.1 of Paratinospora sagittata. NCBI lineage: Eukaryota > Viridiplantae > Streptophyta > Magnoliopsida > Ranunculales > Menispermaceae > Paratinospora > Paratinospora sagittata. The sequence continues at coordinate 57,489,795 of CM069595.1, forward strand.
ATTGCAAACTTAACTTGTCCCCTACAGGCCGGTAGGGGTCCTATCAAGTCTACCCCCCATTGAGCAAATGGCCACGGGCTTTGGATTGGAGAAAGTTTCTCTGTCGGTGCTCAAATGTTGATGCCATGTCTCTGACAGCTGTCGCACTTCCGAGTTGTTTGTATGGAGTCCTTGTGAATGGTAGGCCAGTAGTAGCCTTGGCGAAAAATTTTGTATGCCAAAACAAGACAAGAATGACACTATTCAACATGTGAAGAGAAGATGAAGCCAAATGTTTACTATTTGGCTTGTGATATTAAATAATAAAATATTATTTTTTATTCACAATTTTCAGCTATAAATAGGGGCTCAGATTTCAGTTCAATTCATTCAGATTTGATTGATCGTAAGTATATTTGAGTTTTCAAGAGAGAGAGAGTCTCATTATTCTCTCCTTGGAAGAAAAGAGAGAAGTTGTAATCTCCAGTTTATAGTGAAGATTCTATACTCTGCCTGTGGATGTAGGGCTCAGAACCGAAACTGAACCAACAATCAACATAGTTAGTCGGATTCAGTCTTGTCCTTAGTAACTTTAAATAGTGAACGGAAGGCAGCTTGCTGCTTCAGAAGACTTGGTATTTAAGCGGGTCCACTGTGATCCCACCTCTCAGCCTGGAAATTGGACTGGTTGGTTTTATTGAGAATTGTTCACTCAGTAAAGGTAAATGCTAGACATCCAAATGAGGCATACAGATCAATAAACAACTTTGCAAGTTCCAGCTCAGCACGTCCCCTCCAATCTATTACTATTTGGTGTTGGTCAAATCTTACATCAACAAGTACATATATATACATACATATGACACAAATATTGAACAGGTAACTACTAAGGCCATTTTATCTAATTCCCAAAACTAACTGTAAAACCTTATAGTTATCTTCTATTTTGAAATTAATTGTGATAAGAGGTCATCGCTTTCCGAGATCACTAGATTGATCCCAAAAAAAGCGCATTTGTTCGATTGATCACAAGCCTTCAAACTCTCATTCGCATGTTGGTTGTTCCCCACTAAACATCTCAAGTTCCAATGAAAGTGAAGGTTCAGACCTTCCCGACTGGACTACTTGATCTATCTCTTCTCCCATTCCGAACTTACCTACTTTACTTCATACCTTGGAAATGGGCATGCAAGGAGATATAGATGTCAATAGTCGCATGCTTTACGCATTCTGAACTGAATACACAATCAATTAGTCAAACAAGTTCAATGGCCATTTCGCACTAATGAATCAAATAGCACGATCGGAGGTTTAATGAATGGTATGGATTTTACTCCTCCCTAGTTACCTTTGCTTATGCCTCTAGGGAGGGACAAAAATTTCATTTCTTTGAATCCCTCTGAAGAACAATAGATTTTTGCCTGACCAACAGAGGATTTCTCAAAGCGAGATCTTGCCTTAAGTGAAGTGGAGTTGCAACTCAAGTTCGGCCGATCTGACTTCTAGGTGTTGTACAATGGTTCTTGTCGACTAGCTTTTGAGAAGTTCGGCCCAATTTTTTTGGTGTCGTAGCCTCGTAGGGGAGGGATTGCCCTTTCTAATGCATATTTTGTCGTATCGGCATGGCCCCACTGATTTTTTTTTCCAATTGGAGCACCAAGCAGCACAACCAGGTTCTACTTGACAAATCCCCGTGCTTGTACGAGGGGGGTTGCTTTACCCAACTCCCATTTATATAAAAAGGCAGAAAGCCCCAACCCGACATTCATTAGTTTCCAATTTTGAATGAAGATTGAAGAGTGCCCTGCAATTAACATCTTTACTTTAAGTAGTTCACCAATTTACATTCCCTCCAGATTTACTACTTTTAGGCTTCTTTACAAGCAAATTTTTCATTTTAGTTTTTTTAATCCCAACTTTTACTCTTTTCGACCCTCTTTAAAGAGGCATCATTATCAACATCATTGTTGAAAATCAATCACATCACCAAATGAATTAAATAAAGGCTTCACTTCTTGAGCTCTTCTTTGTTTGCTTGTAAATGTGATTTAAGAGGAAGTAGAAATAATTACAATTCAAGAGATACTAAAGAGTGAAAACTTTAGGTATTTGTGAGATAAATTATTTATCAAAAGGGGGAACTGGGAATTAAGATGGATATAAAATATAACATTAAAAGTGTGTATGTCAAAAGGGAAAATGGGAGATAAGATGGATATATAATAAAACATTAAAAGAGTCTAGCAATGCACAAAAGCATCATTGCAAGGACTAGAAAGGGATGATGTAAGCAACAGCCTTACCTCCATGCTGAAGATGTTGTTTTTGGATTCGAACTAATGACCTTCAGGTCATAATAGAGCAACCTTAACAATTGTACCAAAGCCCTTCATTTATTATAAAACATTGAAATATAAAATTAAATCAAACGCGTGGTTGGGCTAATGGCTCGGGGCTTTCGGCAAAAGTATGGGATCCCAAGTTCGATTCCGCGTTGGCTATTGGGGGCGTCTCCCACTCGAGCAACCAAGGACCTAAGTGGATTAGCCGGACGAAGCCTGGATACCACTTATATATATATATATACAAAATTAAAAAATAAAATAAACATATTTTAAAAATGGTAAGAGTAGCCCCAACTAAAGATAAAATGAGCATGAGCCAATTAAGATAGTTTAAACATATGTAATAAAATTCATTAGATACACTAGTTAAAAAGAACAACCCATTGATAATTAATAATGATGATAGCGCGAAAGAAATTAAATAATGTGGATAGAGATACTTAAATGATATACCCAATTGTAATACAGTTATCAACTTAGTACTTAATAAAGCAAAGTGGAGAAAGTATATTCATGTAACTATGTAGTTGGGAGGAGTACAATTGTAAATTAGAACTGAATCGTAATATCATTGGGAATGGAATTGGATTCAAGCGGTAAAATGTAAGACTTCTTAACTTTTTTGTAAATTATAAAAAATACTTAAGAACTTGTAAGAGATCTTAAATAACACACTAATCATTTAGTTAGTTCTTCGGTTCATACCAAACTCAAAAATCTTCATCTTCGTGTCTCAGTTTATCTCTTTATTCTTTTTTTTTCTTATCTCTTCCTTTCTTTTCTCTGTAATGAATTTTTTAGAATGAACTAACCTCATTTGGCACATCGATACTACTCTTGAGTCTTGACAGCATTGCATGTTTTTGCAAGATGACATTTCATTATAAAATATAGCTCCTCAAATAATTCTTACTATATGAGTGCATCGTAGAAGGCATGCTCTTAAGTTTTGTCTATTTTTCAACTGATTTTCACCCCTCAACCACCGGTAAAATATGAAAACAACCTACAACATCTAATTAAATAACCAAAAAATTATATACAAAAATTGAAAGAAGGTAGGTAAGGAAAAGTGATGTAGGGATGTTCATGCCTGATCAACTAAGGTCAAGACTTCCTTTGGCCTCACGAGCAGGTGGTCTCTACCTCTCATTAAGCTTTTAGAAGTGTATGTTTCCACATCATAGGGTATCAAAGCCACAAATCATGGATATGTTCCACCCCCTAATAGGGGCATCGTGATGTAGGGATATTTACCCCACATCATCTGAACTTGAGACTTCTCTGGGCCTTATATGTAAGTGGCATCTACCTCCCAATAGCTTAAGCGTTCTGAAAGTACCTTGTTTCCTTGTAATGGTGATCCATAAAGATAAAAGTCCCTATTATCCGCATAATTTGTATATGTACATGATAAAAGATCATACATTTTGTATTTATTTTGCTTTTGACTTGATAATGAATGATGAATCCACTACACAAGCATTTTTAAACGAGTAATGAATTAATTGGTCTTTTTCACATGAGTCAAAATTGTTTTGAGTCTTTATTTTTACATTGACCAAATCAACTTTGATTCAACCTATTTCCCCATTTTATGGTACTAGCTTATGCTAATGGGCCTTATATGTAGGTGTTCTCCTACTACGTCTAGGGCCCAATGAAGTCCTAAGCTCAATTGATATAGGATAAATATCTTTACATTAGACACTCCTGCCCAAAAGCATGTCACTCCCAACAGGGTACTCCCATTGATGGGCGGAAGGTAGCCATGGTTTGTGCCTCTAATATCTTATGGTGTGAGGAATGTACACTTCCAAAACCATCCCACATCAACTAATGTAAGGATATTTATCTTACATCATTTGAGCTTAGGACTTCCCTAGGCCTTATATGTCAATAAAAGGATTTCAATTTAAGAAGGAAGATGAATAAATAATTGAAATGAGGAAGAAGTAGAGACTGAAGCCTTTTTCTTAGTTATGTACAAGAAGAACAAAATGGCCTCAAGGATCTAAACATCCAACATGAGATTCCACATGTGAAGACCAACCCCTGAGTGGTTATGTTTCTTTAGCTCATACGTGAAGGCATATAAGTCTTCGTAGAATTTATTCCAATTCGTGTGAAGACCCAACATTATTCCACAATTCACAATTTTGTTCTTATTTCAAATTCCTTATCATATATGCACTAAATATTTTTTATAACGGTTCCCCTCACACAAACACAAAAGCGCATCTATGAATCGATCAAAAGAAATAAAACAATAAAGAAGAGAAGAAAAGAACGCTAGCGTACGGTAATGGTATACTACCTAGAAAACTTGGGACTAAATAGTCCAATGCAATCCATTAAACAGTTAAAGCAAACAAAAGACGCGTATAAATATATACACACAATACACAATCAATGATCCAAAGCTGAAGAGACAAGGAATTACCTGATTCAAAATCTTGTGGCAAACTTCCTCAGACAGGCCGTTTGGGGTGGCTGCAACCTGATCAACATCGTTCGGTACCTGCGCCTGCACAACTTCGTGTTCAGTAAATCCCCCATAGTTCTGGTAAGGAACACAGAACGAGGGATTTGGCACGGGAAAGACGTGACTGGGGCTGGATGGTTGCTGAATCGCCAGTCTCGGTTGCTGCAGATCAGTGCGATTAGAATTCCGAGGTACGAATTCTGGAGCCCCGGCGTTGAGACGACTAGATGAGATGTTTCGGGAGAGAGAGGGATCGGAATGAAAGGAATCGACTGGAGATGGATCAGGGCTCCGATCACTCGTTTGATCGACTGAAGATGGATCAGAGCTTCGATCGTTGGTTTGATCGATTGAAATTGGATCAGAGCTCCGATCGTTAGTCTGATCGACTGAAGATGGTTCTAGGTTTTCAACTGGGTATTCTTCTTGAGCCATGATTTCTTGGAGCTACTAGGGTTTTGAGGGGAAGCAAAACAAAAATATATTTTTTTTCTTTGTTTTTTTTCTTTTAGGGTTGGGGTTTAGGGACAAGGGTTTTTTTTAGAAAGGGAGAGGACGACGACGGTCAGAAAGTTTTGGAGGGAGAGAGCCCGTGCAAGGGGCGAAGACGATGGAGATAATTTCTCTCAGATTCAGAGGGTTGGAAGGGGTGAGGTGTTTATAGGGAGACGGGGGGTGAGAGCACAGCACCTGGGAGTGGAGGGACGCCGAGAGTGCGCTGACTTGGATTGAACTTCTGAGGTCTTTTTGCCCTTTCCATCTTTCGTCAATTACATTTTTGCCACTCTAATACACTCGTTCGTGTTAGTCAATTCTTTTCTTTTCTTTTTCTTTTTTAATCAATTAACTTAAGAGTTTTTTTTTTAAATAATTCTAAGATTGAAATTGAATCCTGATTTCTTTCCTGTCTTAAAAAATAACAATTTAGGAATTAGTGAATTGTGATAATTAATAATTGGTACATGATGTATGATATTCTTGTCATTATTAATAGATCTTATAACAAGTGAAAAGTGTGATGGCAAAACTTAAATAACTAGTCACCTCTTATAATATTTTGATTAAAACTCTTTCAATTTACTATTTATGTATGTGTAAATTTATTTATGCAATGATAAATATAAAGTTTTAAGGGTAAGTTTGGCAAAATTAGCACATTGAAAGTTTTCTTATCATTATCAATTTATGATTTTACCATATTATTCTATTTAATTGTTGCAAAATAAATTAGAATAAATGTTATGCATTAAAATAAAGAACTTAAATTTGTCAATTTTTAAAGAATCAAAGAATAAAATAAAAAGCTTAAATCAAAGAATTAAAATAAATTCATATCAACGTATTTTTTCGATGAAAAATTTGAACTGTGGAAAATAAAAAGTATAATGAAAAAAGAAAAACTGCTGGGGGTTAAATGAACGGGTGAGTCGAGAAAAATTTGTTGGCGCCGCAGGTGGCTCCCCTCCCGGTTTCATCCTCTTACGCTAGGCTCGGCTTTGGTAAACTGTATCTCTCTCTAGATCTGATCTACGAGGATCGAACATTTGAAGACTGGGTACAGACATTACCAGGAAGCAAAAAATTAAAAGTTTTCATTTATTTTCTCAGATAATCTTAATCAGCGATGAGGCTACCTTCCAGTTCCAGATCCGGCGAAGATCCGAATGGCGGATTCAGAGACGCCGAATCGCTTTTCCGATCCAAGCCCATCTCTGAAATTCGCAATGTGGAGGCGGCAACGAAGAAGGAGATCGCAGAGAAGAAAGAGGAGCTCAGGCAACTGGTGGGTAATAGATACCGTGATTTGATCGATTCTGCAGACTCAATTGTCCTAATGAAATCTTCATGCGAATCCATTTCCGCCAACATCTCACTCATTGACAGAGGAATTCGCTCTCTTGCTTCCACTTCGGTTTCTGAAACCCCCAAATTGAGCCCCAATCCAGCTAGGTCCAGGGTATATGGGATCGCTAGTCGGGTGAAGTATCTCGTTGACACGCCGGAGAACATCTGGGGTTGTTTGGACGAATCTATGTTCCTGGAAGCTTCTGGAAGGTACCTCAGGGCCAAAGTGGTTCACGGTTTGGTGATTAGCAGTAAGATAGACACGGATTTCCTGTCTAATTTTCCTCTGCTTCAGCATCAGTGGCAGATCGTGGAGAGCTTCAAGGGTCAGATTTCTCAGAGGAGCCGAGAGAGGTTGGTGGATCAGGGGCTTGGCATTGGAGCCTATGCAGATGCTCTTGCTACCGTCGCGGTCATCGACGACCTCGATCCCAACCAAGTCTTGGGCTTGTTCTTGGATTCAAGGAAATCGTGGATTTCGCAGAAATTGGGTTCGTGCAGATCAGTTAATTGTGACTCACGTGATGTAATTTCAGTCTTTTGTGACGTGGTGCGAATTATTCAGGTTAGTTTAGGACAAGTAGGAGAGCTGTTTCTCCAAGTTTTGAGCGACTTGCCTTTGTTTTACAAAACAATATTAGGTTCTCCCCCGGGTTCGCAATTGTTTGGTGGACTTCCAAATCCCGAAGAGGAGGTAAAGTTGTGGAAATTGCATAGAGAGAAACTAGAATCTGTAATGGTAATGCTTGATAGGGATTTCATTGCTCAAACCTGTTCTCATTGGTCCAAAAACTGTGGTGAGGAGGTTGTGAGTAAGATCAATGGCAGGTTACTGATTGACAATATAAAGAGTGGGAAAGAGCTAGCTTCGGCGGAGAGTCTGATTCGAGAATCGTTGGATAGCCGCAAGGTGTTGGAGGGAAGTTTGGAGTGGCTCAGGAGTGTTTTTGGTTCTGAAATTGAGTCACCTTGGAACAGAATAAGAGAACTTGTTTTGAAAGATGAGGAAGACCTGTGGGATGGTATATTTGAAGTTGCTTTCGTTCGGAGAATGAAAGAGGTCATTGACTTGGGATTCAAGGACTTGAACCAAGTTGTCAATGTGAGTGATTCAATTCAGGCTGTTGTGGTGGCTCCGGGAGGTCAGATTGATTTCCAGTCCTACTTGGACAGAACTTCTGTGGGCGGTGGAGTATGGTTTTTGGAGCCAAATGAGAGAAAGATTGGTGCAGGATTAGGACACAAAGCAACATCTTTTGAGAATGATTTCCTCAATTCTCTTAGTACGTATTTTGGGCCAGAAGTTAGTCGAATTAGGGATGCAGTGGACAGTAGGTGCCAAACTATTTTAGAGGATCTTCTGTGTTTCTTATACTCTCAGAAGGCAGCTTCCAGGTGGAAGGAGCTATTGCCATACCTGCAAAATAAATGTTATGAAAGTATATCAACCATTCTGGGGGAACTAGAGGATGAACTCGCACACCTTTCTGCTTCTCTTGCCAACAATAAAGAATCACCAGTTACAATTGTTGAGCAATCTCTTTTCATTGGGAGACTATTATTTGCATTACGAAACCATTCGAGCCACATACCAATGATACTTGGTTCTCCTAGCCTATGGATGAATTATGCAACTACTACAGTATTTGATAAGTTACCATCCATGTTGGGGAATGCCAGGATGACCCTTGATTCCCCTTCTCATGATAGTCTTCGAAGGCAAAGCTTCAGTCGTAATAAAAGGCAAGCAGCATCAGCTGGCTCTTCCTTTTATGGGGTGAATGATAGTGCTAGCCCTAATCTAGAACTATTTAGCAGGATTTCTCGAGATCTTTGCATTAAAGCTCACAGCTTATGGACATTGTGGGTATCTAACGAGCTATCTGCTATTCTGTCCAAGGATCTCAAGAGTGATGATACATTGTCCGCAACCACCTCATTGAAAGTAAGTAGTTAAATGTCCCTGGCACTCAATGTTTGAGCTTTTATTTCTAGTGCTCAATGTTATAGTTTATTTCTCTTTCAGATTCTATTTTGAAGCCTTCCAAATATCAACCTTGTAGCTGCAATAAGTATATGTGTATATGTGCTACCATGCAAAAGTTCTTTAGTTTGTCGTCTAATGTGCCCGAGTATTTTTTTTTTCTTTCAAAAAAGATCTATTAGTTCCCATTGAGCCTTTTTAAAAAAAAAAAAAAAAAGAAACTATCAGATGTTATATATGTAAAAATCTGTATGTAAATAAGCTATACAAAAGGTGGTCCCTAACTTAAACCACAACACAAATCAATCTACACAAAATTGCCCCAGCCCCTAAGCCATTCACTCATAGCAAACCCATTACACAACTTGTAATTTGCTACCCAAAAAGAAGCAAGGAGATGAGATTACTCCCATACCTTATCTGACGGAAACAACACACCATCGAACACCCTCCTATTCCTTTCTTTCCATAAGGACCATAACACTACTAAGCACACAACCTTCCAATGGTCTCTCCATAAGGAAGAAATATTTTTCATAAAGGGGAAAATATTTATGGAGGGGCCCACATCACCCACACCGCTCATGACCGAGAAATGGGCGCACCACCTACACCAAACCTCCCTAGAAAAGGGACAACTCCAACATAAGTGTCCAACGGATTCGACATCCTGTTGACATAGATAACACCATGAAGGTGATAAACACATATTTGAGAATTTTTTTGCAACATATCCCCCATATTGATTTTTCCATGGGCAGTTACCCATCCCAAGAACTTAACCTTTAATGGTATTTGTGCATTCTATATTAGGTTATGATAGGGGAAGGAGGCAACAAAAGGGACATTAAGAATAACATCAAAGAAAGACTTAGTAGAAAATGAACCCGAGGAATCCCAAAGCCAAAGAATTCTATCGTTGTCACCTATAGGATAACAACCCTCCAGACAATTAAGAAGATACCTCAATTCCTATTCAACCCTAGGAGAAAGATTTTCCATCAAATGCAAATCCAATGATAGAGGGGCCCCAGCCCCAGACACACCATCACTAACGAAATCAGAGATAGGCCTATTATGGAGACTAGAACGCCGAAAAAGATTAGGAAATAACAATTGGAAACAAAATTTCCCAGACCAAGAGTCTTTCCAAAACCAAATTAAATTACCATTCTCCGGTTTAAATTTGGTTAAAGGAAGGAAAGAGGGATAAACATAATGAATGAATTTCCAAGGACTTTTATAGGTACTCCTAACGGCCATACTAACATCCCGTAAATTATCCCTGAGCCCATGCTTGCTTCTGATTACCTTTGCCCATAGTTGTTCCTGCTCAATAGAAAGCCTCCACAACCACTTTCCAACCAAGGCTTTATTTCGAGTTGAAATATTGCCAATTCCCAAACCACCCTGTTCCACCTTCATTTGAATAATTCTCCAAGCACAAGATGAGACCCATGCACCTTATCTTCATTCTTCCATAAGAAATCCCTCATCAACTTCTCCAAACAAACAACCACCTTTCTGAGAATCCTGAATACAGAGAGGTAGTATGTTGGAAGGGCATCCAAAACTGATTTAATTAATGTAAGACGACCACCTTTAGACAAAAAATATCTCTTCCATCCATCCAATCTTCTGGCCACCTTAGACACCACTAGATCCCAGAAGTCAATCCTTGAAGGATTACCCCCTAGCGGCATTCCCAAATACTTCAAAGGCCATTGAATGACAGAACACACCAAATGACTTGCCATATCCCTCAACCATTCTGGTTGTACATTGATACCAGCCAATTGACTTTTGGCCATATTAATTGCCATGCCCGACAACCAACAAAAACATTTCACAACCATTGATGCATTAGAAATATGATCCTCATTACTTTTCAAGAAAATCAAGGTGTCATCTGGAAACTGCAGATGAGAGACTTCTACATTCTCACAACCCACCACAAAACCCGACGACAAACTAGATTCCCTAGCCATATCAAACATTCGACCCAACACATCCGCCACCAAAGTAAACAGAAATGGAGATAAGGGATCACCCTGCCTCAAGCCTCTCTCACCAAAAAACTTCCCCCTTGGACGCCCGTTGATGAACACAGAAAAAGAAACCGACCTTAAACATCCTGAAATCCACCTCCTCCATTATACATAGTCAAGGAATCCCAATTAACCATATCATAGGCCATTGAGCCTTTTCACCTTATAGATATTTTCTTTGCAAAGCTTTTCTGCTATAGTACGAGAATTATGATTTTACCTTGTTTTCTTGTTCTACTATAACCAGGAGAATGCAAGTGCATTGCATCTATTTCTTTAAAATAGCCTCCTTCAAAGTAATTCACTCTAGTGATGCAGGGGGGAGGGTATAAATACAACTCAACTTAACAAAGCTTTTTTGGCAACTATGTACAGTCGGCTATATGGATTTTTCCTCCACTCTGCTCTATCAAGGGATAAATCTACAATTATATTACAAAAAGTTATATCATTCTTAAGTATCTTTTTTATGCTATGCTAGGTTTTCCTCTGCTTCTGACATTTTTGTTAATTGCCAATACTTGACTCTTCCTAATGGTGGGTGCATTTAATGGTCTTTTTGTTGTACATGCTCATTTTATCTCAAATTGGGGTCATGGTTGTCAGAATCATGATTCAATTAAGGGAAATCGATTAAAAATCCTTAATATGAATCTCAATGTTTCTGAATCTTATAGTGAATCCTAAAAGGAATAATAGAATTTTATGATTGATACTTCTCAAATCATCTGATTCATGATTTCGAGTCTTGTGAATTTGCTAGTTAATGTCCTAGCTACCTTTATATGTTACCCAGTTTAAGTGAGCAAACGATAACATATGGGAAGATTCATATAGCCTGTAAAAAACATGCCACCACATTTTCTCCTAAGAAATCCCATTGGATTTATTTTTTTTTCCTTTACCTCTCAATTATGCTTTGTCTTGAATGCCAGGCCTTTCTTAGTCATTATTAGCTTGAGAAGGGTCAGTTGTTATCCTCCCGAGCTTTCTGACTCCCTTCCACTATACAGTAGGCTAAGGCTTCTTCCCATTTACTTGTTATAATGGTTCAATTATTAATAGCCATCTTTTATTTTTGAATTGTAACCTAGTTTCTTTCTGTGTATTGTGCAGGGATGGGAAGAAACTGTGATAAGGCAAGAGCAGTCTGAAGAAGGATCTCTGGAGATGAAAATTGCTCTTCCTTCTATGCCTTCTCTTTATGTTACTTCTTTCCTTTTCCTAGCATGTAGAGAAATTCATAGAGTTGGAGGTCATGCTCTTGACAAACTAATACTCCAGAAATTTGCATTGAGACTCGTGGAAATGGTAAAAAAAAAAAGTTGGGAAACTTATTTGGTTTTGTCTGATTTTCGCTAAAGTCCTATTTTCTCTTGGTGGAATGCATCCCTCTTGAAGCTACCTTGGTTTCCTTACTTTCTTTGTATATTCATTGCCTTAGATGTTGTGTAATCATGGAATTGGTTAAAGAGGCGAACTGATAATATATGTAATATTGGAACCTATGGCTCATTTTCTTTTAGTCAATATAGAACTAAATGTGGTCCGACCCTTCCCCGCTCATAGGCAGGAGCTTTGTGCCCCGGGTTGCCCTTTTAGGTTTAAGCTCTTCGATTGTTGTTTTCCCAAAATTAGAAACCTCCTTGTCATGATGTACTTGGTTCCTTGTAGTAGAGATAATCTATGCGGTTGGCGCCTTGGCGGTTGCTTTGGAACAGTTCATACTGATTGCTATATTCTTTTGTGCCTTCTATATTTTATGCTTACCATTATCTAATTTGTAGGTAATGAACATTTATGGCGACTTTCTTTCTACCTTGGAAGCACGTGCACCTCAGGTGACGGAAAGAGGAATTCTGCAAATATTGTTGGATCTAAGATTCACTGTTGATATTCTGTCTGGGGGTGATATCAATGTGAATGAGGATATGCCAAAAAATACAAAGTCCAAGCTTGCTTACAAACAAAATCATGATGAAAGCCAGCTCAACTCTTCCAACAGAAAGATTTTCATGGGGTTGATAAATAGTCTCTCACTAAGGCTTGATCCAATAGACTGGGCAACGTAAGCTTCTCTGCAAATTTACCCTTTGCCATGAAATGGAGTTCTGAAATCATTATCCTCGCTCATCTTTTCATCAGTTATTCTGTAAAGTTTTTCAAGGATATCTTTCCCCTGGAATCTGGATGATTACTTGGGATCAACTAGTAATGGAATCTGCATGTGTCAAATGTGCATATTAATACATTTATGGAGCCACTACATACGTGATTAACTCACATTGGTCATGTAACCATGTGTATCTACCTTAAGTTGGACAGAAAAGAAACAAGAAAAGAGAGAGGAGGGGATGATGATATGCCCCAGAAAAATGTTTGCTTTATGTCAGGTGGCTCTAATATTTGAACCAAAAATATCTTCCTTGGGGCTAGCCAATCAATGGTCTGGACTCCAAAAAATTGAAGAGTCTCCTGTATACCAGAAGCATGGAGTTTTCCTGGTTTAGCAATCATTGTTGAAACAACAAATAATTGATCACTCATCATTTCTTTTAATTTATTTCTTGTATCTGCTGTTGCTAGTTCCCAACGCCCTCTTTTGACCTGTACAGGTTTGAACCTTATCTCTGGGAGAATGAAAAGCAGGCATACCTGCGACATGCTGTTCTTTTTGGATTTTTTGTACAACTCAAGCGCATGCACACAAATGCCACACAGAAGTTGCCTTCAAATACTGAGTCAAATATTATGAGATGTTCTACAGTTCCGCGTTTCAAATACCTTCCAATCAGGTTTGTATTCTTATTCACTATTTTATGGTAATGGTTCTATACTTGGTTGTGGCATTGCACATGCTTCAGCTTTTCTGAGCTGAGTGCAACTTTGCAATGTCAAGAGTGGAAAATTGCTGTAATTTTCCTGGTATTTAAAAATTCAGCAGGTTTATGACCTGATTTTGAAAATTCTTTTATGATACATCCATGCAGACACACATACATGCATACATTTGCTACTTGGACTTTCTGTTTTGGATATTTCATCTTTCTTGAGACCATGTTAATTATTCAATCTTCCTTTTCTATTGTTCTTTATTATACCTATGTTATTGGTTTCAATAGTTAACTATTGAAGTATGCTCTTGCAAGAATTTCCACCGTCTATAAGGTTCTTACCTGTTTTACTTTCTGGTGCCTATGCAGTGCTCCAGAACTATCTTCAAAAGGGACAAATAAATCAGTTCTTTCTATTACCTCCGATGATGTTTCGTCAAGAAACTCCTGGAATTCCTATCCAAACGGAGAACTCTCTCAAAAGCTTGAATTTGATGATACCTCAAGTTTTGGTGTTGCAGCTCCATTTCTAAAATCTTTCATGCAGGTGAAGTTTTTATCCATTTATCCTTAAGTATGCTTTCCATATGCGGTGATAGTGAGTGCAAGTTCTCTTTTCCATTGGAAACAGGTTGGTTCAAAGTTTGGAGAGAGTACATTGAAACTTGGCTCCATGCTTACAGACAGGCAAGTTGGCCGGCTCAAGGACAAATCAGCAGCTGCCATGTCGACATTTGGGGACATGTTACCAGTGCAGGCTGCTGGTCTTCTCTCTTCCTTCACAGCTGGAAGGTCAGATCTTTAATTCCTGACAAGATAGGAGATGTTTGGATTAGCAAAGAGGGGAGTGTTGTTCATCAGATTCAAGGAAAACTGATGAGAAATCACAAGCAGACCTTGATGTCATTTGGATTTGGGTTTAAGAGAGATGATATGGTCCTAGTTGAGGATTTTGTGCCAGTAATTGGCTTGCAAGATGACTCACAGAATAAGGGATCATCAGAGAGAACTTACAGGAAATTCAGTCTCGGATTTGGAAGGTTAGAAGCAGAGGAAATGGCCAAAGTTTTTTTTTTTTTTTTTTGTTACAAAAAATGGCCAAAGTTACGTAGTACAAATTGGAGCTCTCATGGAGGCGTGGTATGCAAAAATCAACCGAGTTTGCAGTATGAGAGAAGCCTTCGTTAATTCATTTTATTGTTGTTCCTGTTATAGATATGTATCCTCAAAATGCATAAGATCAAGCCAATGTAACTAGTGTTGTCCACCACCAACAATCATTTTATGGAAGAATTAATCACCAAAATACAGATGGTTCTGAGTTTGCTATCAAGGTTTGGGAAATTGTACAAGCATACTAAATTGTTGAACTTAAATGAGCTGTTACTATATGATAGGTAGTTGTGTCAATTTGTGGCCCCGTAATACAATATATCAGGTAAACAATTATTATATGGAATGTCATTTCTTAAACCAGTATTCTCTTCAATTCTGAAAGGTCAAAGGAAAATGACAAGTTAAATGATTTTAGCACACGCCCTTATGATGCATGTTAAGAGCAATACGTGATTCAAGGACATTCAATGTATTTAAATGAGTTGTGTACTTAAACAAGGTGCTAAAAATGTCTGCTGAGTGGCACTCCTCATTCTGAAAAAGCATGCTTACACCCATCTGTCCACAAGTGAAACATTCTTAGCTTAGTAAATGCAATGACTTAAACGTCCCGATTAATGTAGATAATATCTCATTCATATGCTATTTATTAAGTCATTCACGGTTGTGTGGCAAATGATATGTTGAAGACTTCCCATCACGACCTAGAGTAGTGAACCACAAATTGAACCATTCTCTTCACAAAACAATAGCCTTTCACAAAAGCTTATAGGAATGCTGAGTTTCAACAGGACAAACGAATAATGCATTAGAAACAAATTCTGCCATGCACAAGAACAAACTATGTCCATTCTCCCTACGAATGTCGTATGAAAATGTCTATTAACAATTTTTGAAATGTAATTCAATTGAAGCATTATCCTTCACCAGCATTCTAGGGACATAAGACTGGTCTTTCACATTCAGGTTTATGAAATGTCAAAGCCATGAAGAACAATTGTTTACACCACTGTGAAGTATACTATGATTTCTGAAAGCCTACAGTTTTGGCTGCAGTGGAGGTAAACGAAACTGGATTTGCTGGCTGATCCTTCACAATCAAATTCAACACATCCGGTCTTGAATAATGCCCTACCACATCAAAATCAAATTTTGCTCGTGCTATTTCTCCCAAATCTGCACCGTCAAAAATCAAAGCAAGAGTTTTATAATCATAAAATGAAAAATAAATGGCATGGTTTTCTGCACAAAACAATAAAAAATACGGATAAAGGAAGAAAAAAGAGATCAAGGAAGGAAATTTGTAGGAAGACACCAGTATCCTTCCCTACCTGCATATAAGCAATATGACCAGTATCTAGTTTCAACAGGATCATCATGACCTGTACCCTATCCACACAATTTGCATTCAGCAACATTAATGGACTTCGCGATTTGACACTATGTCAAGATCTCTCCTTTCTGTTATGTGACTTACAAACAAAAAAAATTTAAACACTCAACTTTGGAATTGCTCATGCTCCTACGAAATCCTAGACACAATCCACTTCCTAAAGAACACGTAACTTATCTGATTCAAATTTTAGGAGGTCCCTGGCAATATTCTCTAGAGTGAATGTTATATATACCAATAACATCAGATATCGGATGGTTTATTTAGTAGGAAGATTGTGGCAACAAGATAGCATACATGGACACCAATAATAACAAGCCAATGTGGAGCATGCATAGCAAACTAAAATGGAGACCAAATTTTCCTCATTACTTTGTACCTCGGAGTTCTCCTATTCGAAGATTAGTCTAACACATCATAAGGATACACACTTATCACTTATTTTCTGGCATTTAAGTGAACTTCATATTCATGTCTATCTGAACGAGATTAAGAATCAATTA
Organism: Paratinospora sagittata; assembly: GCA_035771175.1. Lineage (NCBI taxonomy): Eukaryota > Viridiplantae > Streptophyta > Magnoliopsida > Ranunculales > Menispermaceae > Paratinospora > Paratinospora sagittata. The sequence continues at coordinate 57,506,327 of CM069595.1, forward strand.
ACTTCATGCATTTAGACCAGGAGAAAGTGTAGGTTTTACCTAGATCTGCAGAGATTAGAGCCTCCCCTTCATAGTTGGGTCCAGCCAAAATGGTTCCTGATGGAGAAATAATGACGCTACCTCCAGCACAGACAACGGAATCAGGTGAAATATCTTCATCTATACCAGCAAATGTATACTCGGCTGGAGGTGGGTAATCTTTCCTTCGGCAGAACTGATTTGAAGAGAGAACAAAGCATCCTCCCTCAAGAGCAATGTGGGTCATCGATGCCTGCCACACATCCCTGGCATCAGCTGTAGGAGCACAATATATTTCGACACCTGAAATAGTGGGAACCCATGAACCAGGTGAGCTTTGATATATTGCACTTGCACTTTAGAACATCAATTCAACCGCACCCCAACACACACACACCCCACAAAGAAAATAAGACTTCTAGCTGACATGTATCCATCAACACAATTCATGCAGGGAGCTCCATCTCATTTGAACAAAATAAATCTTGAAATTGGGGAATGCTTCCAGCAACATCTCTATTATGAACAAATTACAACAAATTAAAACCAAGTTTCTTGTGGAGAATGAGGCTACAAATGCAAGAATTGCTTCTCAATAATATTGTCAAGGCATTGCCAAGACATCGTCACGAATTGCTTCTCAATAGTATTGTCAAGACATTGCCTAGGTAGTGCGTAAAGTAAGCCATAGGGATGTATTCGAAATTTCTATGAAGTTGAGGCTTTTTTAAAATTTATTCAAAAACTTAAAGTAAATTAAAATAAGTTCTAGAGGAGGTATGAAAGAGAGCTAGTTCATTTACTAAAACCAATTTCTCTACTTTGCTCATAAACTAAATTTAGAAAAAGCCCTATAACTACTATAAAACAAAATTGATTTGGAAGAATTAAAGATTTAGAGAGTTTGGGAATTTGTTATCATAATTGTTGTTGTTGTTGTTTTTTCTTTTCTTTTTTTTTTCTTTTTTTCAAGTAATTTTATTACTTTCATCAGCAATAAAAGGTTAATTTTGATGCATGATTGGGTAAATAATTGAGAACTAATATGACTCACATTGTATAGTTAACCTTTTTAAAACGTAAAATGTGTGTGTGAAGCCTTTTTTATTGTGATTGCGTCTGCTATAGAATGATCGATGATGATGAGTCTTCAATTTGTTTCGTGTTAAGTGCTAATTACTATTGATTCTTTTTTCTTGTTAGTGATATCAATATTTATTATTCCCAAGCCTACATATTTAATTATAAAATTAGTCAGGAACCAAAAAATAATTATACTCTTATCGCTTAAGCACCACCTTGCCTATGCAAGTCAAATTGCCTAGACATTACCTTGATGCCTTGACAAAATTGCTTCTTAGAAAGACCATAATTTTCAAAGAACCAACAAAAGAAATTGCTCCCATGCCATAATGTTGTTTTAGAATAGACTTAAGCAACAATGAAAGCACCCATCTGAAAAATAGCCAATGTTTCTAAATCATACTCTGAAAAATACCTTAAAATACCAGAGAAATGTGCAATATCACGTTTCACCCATCCGCAATATGTGGAACAATTCAAATGATAAATTATAGAATTAAAAGAATAATTGAATAGAATGTTCAGAAGCAATCTTGTTAAAATGAATAGCCAACAACACAAAAATAAGTATTCTAGTGCTTAGATGGTTTACCTTTACCATACATTGCTGTTCTTAAAAGTGGCATTCTATTTTCCCAACATATAAGAGCACCTATTTTTCCGACTGAAGTTTCATACACAGGAATTGTAGATCCATCACCAAACCCCCATATCACACGTTCCAATGCTGTTGGCATGAGTTTGCGATGTTTTCCAAGGTAATGCCCTTGGGAATCAAAAAACAGAACTGTGCAATAAAGAGTGTACCCTTCTCTCTCTATTGCTCCCATCACTAGATAGACTTTGTACTTCCCTGCCATTGCTGCCAATCGTTCAACTTCAGGACCTGTAGACAAAAGGTAAACCAAAAGATCCATTAAAAGAGTCAAAAGGATTTCTGTGAATAACAGGACAATTTTACACATCTAACTTTAACCGCTACAGGTATAAGCACCGCAACTTTTAAGGATTCTATTATGTATATGAGCCTCTAAACACCTTTTTATTTCATAAAAGAGAAGCACGCTACCCAGTCAAATGGATCCAATTCAACCATGTTTTGTCCTTTATTCAATTAATGTTTGAAAGCCTTTCTCCACCATATCTTAGTTTCAGTTTTTCCTTCACCATCATCAAAACCTAAAAACCTGAAAATTTGGCTGGCTAGATGAACCTAATCGGATACTTTAAGAGTTAGCATTTCTTATTTCCAGCCTTTTCATCACTGTAATTATTTGAGACCATATTTCATTCTTCATCATCCCATCTCCCCAAACACTAAATGTCAGCTCCCTAAGCATTAATTAATAATGTAACAGTCTCTCGACATGGAACAAAATGTTGGGCAATAAAGAAACAACATGTGAATATACTAAGTGTCACACAAAATTGTGTATGTTAAGATGGATATGTGATAAAAATTAAAATATTAAAAGATAGATTTAGAAATGAACATATTCGAGAATTGGCAGGATTGGCCCCAATTGAAGATAAATGTGAGAAAACCAATTAAGGTAGTTTGGACTTTGGACACATACAACAAAAACCTTTGGATGCCCCAATTTGGAAGAGTGGCCTATTAAATGTACATGGTAATGATAGAGGTAGAGGAAGATCTAAAATAACATGGATAGAAATAATTAAGAAAGATATAACTGCTTGTAATTTAGATGTCAATTTAGCCCTTGATAGAGCAGAGTGAAGGCAACAAATTCATGTATCCGACCCAATATAGTTAGGAAAAGGCTTGAGTTGAGTTGAGAACAATCTCCCCCTCCACCAATACCCCATTTTATTCAAATGAGATAAACTAAATTTCAGTAGTAATATTGGAATGAGGAAGCAACACCAACTAGCATGGGTAATTTGTTGATGGACCTGGATCTCAACTAGCACCGATACTATCCCCAGCTTAACCACCTCTAGGACCCAATGAGCACAAGTGTGGGGTTTTGCTTCATAAGGCCTCAATACTAATGAGGGGGGAGATCCATACTTATAACTCATCTGATGAACTCTTTCCTTTCCGATGTGGGACAATTCCTTTTGGCCCACACACGTCTAACATAATCAACCAGATAGCATCAACTTCTCTCCATTTAAATGATTCCCCAAAAACTGAGCAAGTCATTTATTATTTGGAATTCATTAGTGGATGAATCAACCCAAATTGCCTCTATGGTTGCAAGTAATCCCATAATTTTAATTTTCCCTTCATTACTACTTATGACTCTTCCCCAACTCAAAACTCTTTTCCACTCCATGTGGGAGAGGATAATAGAGGTAGAGAAGGAATTCGACTCCCTCTTGTTGTATGAGCAGGAGAGGGAGTCGGATTCCCTCTCCAAGCTTATCCAACAATACCTACTTAAAGAATATGCATATGGCTTTGGAAGGGATTTTTCTCTTATATCAATAAGGAAATCAATCTCCTCCAGGAATTCTCCCAGGCAACAAGTCCCTTACTATTCATACAACTGAAATGATGTCAATACATTCGAATTAGAAAATGCATTTTCTATTCCATTTCAACCTTCTTCTATATACCTTCGTTATCTTATCAGATGGACCAAGGTGATTGATACATAATTTATCCCCTGCGGCTTTTCCTCATTTCACAACTTTGTGCTATGTTGTCAACTATGATGATAAAGAACACTAGTTAACTTTTATCTTCGATAAGATTGGCGGTTATTAAATAGCAGTAACCCATTAATTTAACGGTATCAAACAACAACAAACCACCAATAAGTATGAGCCTTTGACGTTGGCTAAACAAATCCCACTTGCTCAATAGAATCGAAAAATTTGCACATCTTTATAACAAAAGATTCTATTTTTATTTTTATTTTATAATTAAAGAAGCACAGAAAGAAAGAATTATGTAAGTAAAAATGAAAAAGAGAGAAAACCGAGAGTAGTGGTGACCAGGGACATCAATGGCAGCAGAGTGATACATGCGAAACTCCTCTTTCCCCTTGAGAGTTCGAGAGCCGATAGTCACACCGAAGGTGGAACCACGGGGATACCCGCCGATGAAAGCTTCAGGAAACACAACTAACTGAGACCCGTAAGCAGCAGCATCGGCAATTAGCCTCTCAGCCTTGTCTGCACATCACCTCAACATGCATATATACCAAATCAAAACTCAAAAGGATCATGAAATGGGAGTATGGAAATGGAAAGAGTACCCAAAGTGGCGGGAGTGTCATAGAAGACAGTGGAGGCTTGCACCACAGTGGCTCGAACGGTTGGTGCGGTGGAGTCGGCGCCCATGTCCACTTCAGCAATTACCTGCCCATCGCTGCTGATCGGAGCTGGAACTAAGGCCATTTTATTTACCACACTCTCTACTCTCTCTTGGGTAAGTTGGATAAGACCTGAGATTTGCAAGGCTAGAGCCTTGAGAAGGAAACAAACAATCAAAGAAAGAAACAAAAGTGAGGCTGCTGATCCCTCCCTCTTTTCACTCTGTTTCTTCTTCTTACCTCTCTGGGTGGTCCAGAGTTTTCTCGAGGAACGGCCACCGAGCGTAATAATACCGTGAGTCAACACAATGTGAAAGTTGAATGCATTTCCTCGCATCCATTGCGCCTATACTGTTACTTTTCTTCTTCTTGTTTTTTTGGATTTTTCACATTTTTAGGCACAATTATTTTTTTATATAAAAAAAATAGGCATCAAATAATAGTATATCTAAAATTAGGTAAGTTTTAAACACGTTGGCACACACTTGACAAACTAAAAAATGCCGCCTCTTCAAGAAGTTTCTTAAAAAAAAAAAAAAAATAACGCAACAAGGTAAATGGGAGCGATTTCATTTGTATGACGACTCCTCAATTTAGCACGGCGTCATTTGGTCTTTAAAAAAATAAATCCTTCAATTGTCCCATAAATTCACAACAATAATGTAACACCCCATAATTTTAATTATACACCTATATTGATAGATACATATACATACGCGTATATGTTCGTAAGAGTTAAATGTATATGTGTATAAATATACATAAATTAAAATGAAAGTTAAATATTTAAATGGGGAAGTTGCTTTATTAAGTTAGATGTGGAGCATTGGATCATTTTTTATATAAAATATCATCTCTCTCATTTCTAAACGAAAGAAAGAAAAAAAAAAGAAGAGGGAGAAGAAAAACAAACGGGGAAGAAGGGAAGAGAGGAAAAAGATGGAGAACGCGGGATTTGCGCGAAATTGAGACTCGCGGTAAGTGATTTTCACTCTATTTCTTCGTAAAATTAATATCTAAGCTAGATGTAACGATTCCAGCGGAGTAATTTTAGCTATAAGAGTTGTTTTACAGTGTTTTCAAAATTAGGGTTTTTACCCAACTTGGATGAAAATTTGTTTGAAAGGTGGAAAAACACTCCCTAGACTGTAAGAGCCCCGAATATATGGTTCGATTGCAATTATGTGTTCATTTAGAATTTTTATAGCCGTTAGAAGTTTGTTGGAAGTTAGAGTTATATTAAAAACCTTTCGAATCATATTAAAACCCAATGAAACTCCAGTTGAAGGCTATAGAATGGTAGAATGAACTGTTGCGAGTCCATCGATGCTAATTTCATAATTTTTGGAGACCGTTTGACAATTTTAGTAAAAATTTACATATTTTCAATGAATAGTGACGACATGAACAGAACTGTGATTATATCCGGTGAATAAAATACAATTGGACTCCAGTGAAACTCCGGTTTGAGATCATAGAATTGTAGAGAATTGAATTTCGGACATTTCGATACTAAGATCGTAATTTTTGGATATGATTTGATATTTTTAGTAACTAAATATATGATTTGGAGAGAAAATTTACTTTCGTGACCTTCGCGAACGTGTAAAACCTCAGTAAAATACCTGTTGAAGGTAGTAAAATGGTAGAATGACTGATTTGACAAGTGTCGATGTGAACAGAATAATTTTAGGAATGTTCTAGATTTTTAATAAAATTGACACATATTTTCATATGCTTATGTGAGTATGTTGGTGTTGAAATCTAGTTTAAATGTGGTATTGTATACATATAAAATGTTTGATTGTATGCATATTATATTTATATGTAATGCATTTAGTTTTTATTGATCATGCAAACTGATTTAAATTAGAGCTGGACTCGAAAGGGACGATGATTGGGTTTAAGTTAAAAAGTGTTGTACTGTGAGTATATTTTCTTGATTTTGGTTCGTGTATGACATTTTATATATGTGAAATGTTTGAATGTAAATATGTTATGCATATATTGTTGCATTGTGTTTTAATTTGCATTCATAAATAATTTTTTTTAAGCATTGGAGCATGTGAGACTTTCAAAGGCAAGTTGGTGTTATTTTGTTAGGAATTAGACCCGGATGAGTGTTACGCGTAACCTCATTGTCAGGAGGCTTGTCCTAACAAAGATTGGAGATCCTTGAAATGACTGTGAATTGGATAATGAGAGGTTGTGGCTACTTTGTAACGGTCATACAAGGGTTAGACCCGCTCTCTTGCCTTGAAGGAGGGAGATGGTGGATTTCGTGGAAAGGAATGCATTATTTTCTTAAAAACTCATGAAATTTATGTTGTTGACATGTATATTATATGTGTTGAATGAAGCGTGTGTTTAATAATTGTTTCAAATGATTTTAAATGTCATATTTTCCTAAATGCATATAATTGTCATATCAAGAAATATATTCACTGAGTTGTTGATTGCTCACTTTATTTCCTCCAATATTTCAGGTATCGAGTCGAAGGGAAAAAGAAAAATCCGTGAGAGATAATCACGTGATTGCATTCGTCTGATCTATGTATGTCTGCATTGGAGGATATGAGTTACTTTTATTTATTTTGATAAGTATCAATATCACATACTATATATATAATATCACCTAGATGGGTTGTGTGGTAATGTAAATTATAGTTATACAATGCTTGTGATGATAGAATGGGATGATCGTAAGTATCTATCATGTGAGAATTTGATGTGTGAATGAATGGAATGAATGAGATGATTATATATATGTATATTTGATTTGATTTGTGGTATATCAGGTTTTGTGAAATGTCCATTATATGGGGAAATGCCGCCGAAATTTCTAAAAATTTCGAGAATTATTGTGATGTCAGTTGAAGGCTGGCAGTATGTTTTCTACTGTATATGGGTATGTACAGTGGATAGTATACTGTGCCGGTCATGACATTAGCCTACGTCAAGGGCGTCGTGACAAATAATATAAAACATAATTCACAAGACTTCCAATTTTGCAAAAACCAAATTCATATCAATCCAAACCAAAACTCCATCAAATAAAACATGAAAATCAACCGATCAAAAACATAATTACAAACATTAAAAAAAACCAAATCAATTCATCCAATTCAACTAGAATCGAAGCCAGATGCCATCCAACCTATCTCTACCATAGATGTGGCATCTCTCGACCTCGGACCACTATCTCTCGCTGGACAACGTACAAAATGTCAGCACGGGACACTTAGCGTAGGCATCCTCAACTATCCCATATCATCCATGGGATGATCGGACCCTACAAGCCTTAACATCCCCCTAAAATTTTTGTCATCAATGTCAACTTGTCGGTACCTATAATAGTTCTACTGTAACACCCCGTAAATTTACTTAAATACATACGTTGACGTACACGTATATCGAGATGTATAATACATGTGTTTTATACGTAGGAACCAAATATACGTGTGTATGAGTAGTAAAGAAGATGATACCTATAGAATCATCTTCTATGGGTGCTTACAAGTTAAACATTGGAGTTGATGTCAATTGCTTAATTTATGGGGTTGGTTAATTAAATATGTGAATTGAGTGTATAGAAGAAGAAAAAGAAGAATAAAGGAAGAAAAAAATAAAATAATAATTAACTACTGTTCATTTGCGGGTACTGTTCACAGAACAGTACCATGAACAGTACTCGTATGTAATAAAAAAATGAAGGAAGTTGCTGGAAAGAGAGAAACAGAAGAGGAAGGACCGAGAAGAAGGAAGAGAGGAAAAAGGAAAGAACGCGTGATTCTCGTCCAATCGGGCCTCGCAATAAGTGATTTTCACTATCTTTCTTCGTGAAATTACTATCTAAGCTAGATGTAACGATTCTAGCGGACTAATTTTAGCTATGGGAGCCGTTTTACGACGTTTTGACAAATTGGAGTTTTGACCTAACGTGAATGAAAATCCGCGAGGAAAGTAGAAAAACACTCCCTGGACTGTCAGGACCCCGAATATGTGGTTAGATTGAATTTCATGGTTTTTGAAGACCGTTTGACAATTTTAGTACAATTTACATCTTTTGAATGAATAGTGACGACGTGAACAGCGATATGAATAGTACTATGAACAGTGATGTGAATAGTACTATGAACAGCGATGTGAACAGTGTTATGAATAGTGTTATAAACAGTGATATAAATAGTACTATAAACAGTGATGTGAATAGTACTATGAACAGTAATGCGAACAGTGATGTAAATAGTACTATAAACAGTGATGTGAATCCAATAAAACTCCGGTTTGAGATCATAGAATCATAGAGAATTAAATTCCGGACGTTTCGACGTTAAAATCGTGATTTTTGGATATGATTTGATATTTTTAGTATAGTGTTTTGGTGAGTTGAAATGGTGATTCTCATGAAAATCTATGGTTAATTTCAGCATTTAAATTTTGAGCGCATAGAGAAATGCTCTTGAGGAAGCAATGACGTTTATTGTTGCTCGGATATATTAGCTTAGAAACCCCGTGTAACCACTGTGAGTATAGTTTTCTTGATTTGGTTCTTGTATGACATTATACGCATATAAAATGTTTGATTGTATGCATGTTATATTTATATATAATGCATTGAGTTTTATGGATCATGCAAACTGATTTTAGCAATTGGAGTTTGTAACGATGTCATTTCGTTAGGAATTAGACCCGAATGAGGTTTTGCGAGTCCTCATTGTCAGTAGGCCTGTCCTAACAAGGGTTGCAATCCTTGAAATGACTGTGAATTGAGTAATGAGAGGCTGTGGCTACCTTGTAACGGTCATACAAGGGTTAGACTCGCTCTTTTGCCTTGAGGAGGAGGGAGATTGTGCATTGTGTTATTGAAAACTCATGCAATTTATGTTGTTGACATGTATAATATATTCGTTGAATGATGCATGTGTTGAATAAGTGTTTGAAATGATTTTAAATGTCATATTTCTCTAAATGTATATAATTGTCATCTCAAAAACTATATTCACTGAGCTGTTGTTTGCTCACCCCATTTCTTCAAATATTTCAGGTATTGAGTCGAAGGGAAAAGGAAACTCCGTGAGTGATAATCACGTGAGCCTTCGTCTGGTACGTGTATGTACACTTAGAGGAAATAGCTTATATTGTTAGATTGATATGTATACTTATTCACACATTATATATATATGTATTATCATCTAGATGGGATGTGTGGGCATATATATAGCTTAATATTAATATATTGGATGATGAAATGAAAATGTGATGTGTGAATGAATAGAATGATTATAGAGATCTATATTGAATTTGATTTGTGGTATATTAGGAAAAAAATTTCTATAAATGTTGGGAAGGATTGTGAGACTACGTGAAGGCTGGCAGTGTATTATATACTATATATGAGTATGTACAGTGTATAGTACACTGTGCCGGTCATGACGTTAGCCTACGTCAGGGGCGTCGTGACATCTACAATCCACAACTACACATCCATAAACAAAATAACAACTCCCAGATATAAGATGGGTCATGCCATATCATTCCATCAGCATAAAAAGTCTAAGTTCAAGGTCCATGAGACCCAACATCAAAGTGTGCATATACATATAGCCATCCTTACCATTTAAGTCATAATGTTTGTCACGACCCACGACCTGTGACGTTATGACAGACATAGAACCCTGAGTATATCCTCCCTTGATACCTCGACGTCCCGTCAGCCTCATCTAAACAACCTGATAAACACATAATCCCACATCTAACACTATCCAAAATAGACATAATAATCAAATCATCATAATTACATCTTCCAAAAAAGACAAACATAAAAGTCCATAAAGTTCAAACCCAACCACATAAATAACTCGTCTGTGTTAAGTATATATAATAGGTGTTATTAAGTACATAATTATCAAAATACAACAATGTACTACAACACCTACATCACAAAAGACACGGAAAGTGCTCCGCAACTAAGCCTTCCCCTTTCTCTTCTTATCAGAACTTGAAATGATAAGAATGAGGAGTGAGCTACAACAAGCTCAGTAAATGTTTTCTACAAGTGGCAATATACATGCATTTATATAAAACATAGCAAAAGTTCATCAAATAATTCAAATAACATGATGATATACAAGGTCATATACATGTTAAACATAATGCATCCATATCAATGTCCAAGACAATGCATTCCATTTTTCAAACATACCATATGCAATCCTAATCCACCTCCTGAGTAAGAAGCGACAGGTCCTAAGTTCGTGACACGATGGTCCTATCCAACTTCACTTTACTCGTATTCTATTAGGATTCCTGAGGTTGTAGTAACCCGTAGGATCAACCCTTCCGAAGGCATTACCTCTTACCCGGGGATCCTAGCTACACAAGCCATAAAATCCTATGTTAGATTCACAACTAGGGATCACCATCTAGCCCATGAAATTTCTTAAAATTCCAGCTAAAAGATCCACCCATTTGCCAACCCTTATGCTCATGCTCAAATCCATTTCATGAATCATTAAAACATGGATAATACAATAGTTAATCATTCAAAATATTTTTCATACTATAATGCCACATATAGAACCAAATGTAAAGAAACACCCATAGTTGATTGGCTAGACTAGCCAATTCCAAGCCAATCAAATTAAGCACTAGAGTGCCACCAAATACACCTTAATGCACAACAACACTAAACCATGCACTTCAACTTTCAATTGGCACAATTGGGGACACTTGGATCACCAACAAACCCTGCACACAACATAGGTTCATTCATCCATAAAAAATAGTCCAATTACATGCCAATGTCATGAATTAAGCCTCTATTACTAACCAACATTAGACTCTAACATGGTTGTACCAATGAGCCAACTATTACAGCCCAATTAAGCCATAATACACCTAATTAGATCACATGCAACCCAAGAGAATACCTAAGATTGATTCCATTATCCATCCTACATCAATACTGTGCATTCCAACTCAAATTGGGTCATTAGACATCAAATAAACCATAGCTAGTCATCAATACATCAATGCTCATCTAAGAAATCAAAACCCAGCTCATCCCCAATTTATGAGAGCCAAAACCCCCATTGTTGGACCAAATAAATGAGCATGCAACCACCATGGCTAACCCTTGATCAAAACCAACACTAGGGTGTGGTTTAAGACTACATTGTGCACTACATAAGTGACATGCAAGACTTAACTCCAACCTTAAACATGCAAACTAAGACATGGTCTAAAACCCAAAAATTACAATAACAACAACTACCAAGACTAACTATGTGTTGCTACTCTACCATGGAAGCAAGATGAAAGAGTTTAGAGGTGAGGATCCTTACCTTGGAAGCTCAAATCTCCAACCCTACCTCAATCTCCTTCCAAAACCCTTTTTCTCACTTCTCTTTAGAGAAAACAAGAAAATAACTTGCAAATGAGCAAGGAAGTCGTGCCTTGGCTTTATAAGTGGTGTGGTGACCCCACCAAAAACTACAAAAAAAACTCCCCAAAACGTGAGGAGCGCGCTTCTCCCTTTACTAAGAAGAAATCAGCTCTCGGCCCGAGCAAAGAGCACGCTTTTCACTCCAAGGAGCACACTTCTTCAAAGTTCTAGAAAAAATTCAACTCTTGGTCTGTCACGACGCCCCTGATGTAGGCTGATATCATAACCGGCACAGTGCACTATACACTATACATACTCATATACAATATTCAATACACTGTCAGCCTCAACGGAAATTCACAATAATTCCCAAAAGTTTTAGAAATTTTGACAGCATCTCCCCATAAAATGGACATTTTACACTTTTTCCTGATATATCACAAATTAAATCATATATATATATATATATATATACTCATTCACAATATCCATTCATATCATTCATTCCACAATAAATAATCCTTCCAATATCACAAGCACTTCATAACCCAAAATGTTCAAATACTATTCATTTCTCAAGCCATTTCATCCACCATGATCATATGATTAAATATATCATCATTAAACATTTCATAATCCAAATAACAAAACTCATATTCTCATTCAACCCAACTATGTGATAGTATATAAATAATAATGTGATAATTATAATTATCAAAATAAAGAAAAGTAACCTATATCCACCAATGCGTACATACCTATACCAGACGAATGCAATCACGTGATTATCACTCACGGATTTTTTCTTTTCCCCCCGACTCGGTACCTGAAATATTGAAAGAAATAGAGTGAGTAATCAACAAGCTCAGTGAATATATCTCTTGATGTGGCAATCATATGCATTTAGGGAAACATCACATTTAAAATCATTTAAAACAATTATTAAACACATTCATCATTCAACGAATATTTCATACATGCCAACAACATAGACTTCATAATTTTTCAAGAAAATAATGCATCATTTTCAACTAAAACCACAATCTCCCTCCTTCTCGTAATGGAGCGGGTACGAACTCCTTATTATGCACCGATAAAGAGCTTACGCTCGGACCTCACACTACTCAATTCACAGTCATTTCAAGGATCTTCAATCCTTGTTAGGACAGGCCTACTGACAATGAGGTTACGCATAACACTCATCCGGGTCTAATTCCTAACGAAATGACATCAACTTGCCTTTGCAAGTCTCACATGCTCCAATGCTAAAAAGACCATTTATGAATGCAAATTAAAACATAATGCAACAATATATACATAACATATTTACATTCAAACATTTCATATATATATATATATATAATGTCATACAAGAACCAAATCAAGAAAATATATTCACAGTACAAGACTTTCCAACTTAAATACAATCACCGTCGCTTTCGAGTCTAGTTCTAATTTAAATCTAACTAACTCAACCTGTCACAATCACCCAATAATTCAATTTCATTTATTCATATCTATTTACATTTTATGAATTTAGATTCCAACTCAATTTAGGACTCATAAGCAGTTGAAAAAACTACTATCTCGTATCTGTAGTCAATCTAGATATTTCCACAAGAAAGAACAGAGAAAATAGATTTTCAATTTATATTTTCTCTAATTCTCAGTTTTATTTTTCTACTGGAACATATATCAATTTTATTGAAAATATAGTACATTCCTAAAATTATTCTGTCCACATCGACAAGTGGAAAATCAGTCATACTATCATTTTACTACCTTCAACAGGTATTTTACTAAGGTTTTACATGTTCGCGAAGGTCATGAAAAAAATTTTACTCACAAAAATCATATATTTAGTTACTAAAAATATCAAATCATATCCAAAAATCACAATTTTAGTATTGAAACGTCTGGAATTCAGTTCTTTACGATTCTATGATCTCAAACAGGAGTTTCACTGGATTCCAATTCCATTTTACTAATTGGAAATAATCACAGTACTGTACATGTCACTGTTCATTAGAAACATGTATAATTTTACTAAAATTGTCAAACGGTCTCCAAAAATCATAAAATTAGCATCGTTGGACTCACAACAGTCAATTCTACCATTCTATAGCCTTAAATTGGAGTTTCATCGAGTTTTATTATGACTCAAAAGGTCTCCAATATAAACTCTAATTTTCAACCGCCATAAAAATCCCAAATGAATAAATAAATGAAATCTAACCACATATTCTGGGATTCTACAGTCTAGGAAATATTTCTCAACCTTTCGAACAAATTTTATTTAAGTCGGGTCAAAACCCCAATTTTGAAAACACTGTAAAACAGCTCTCATAGCTAAAATTACTCCGCTAGAATCGTCATACACTAGTTAAAGATCAATTTCACGACGAAAATAGTAAAAGTAGCTTATTGGCACGTTGGATTTGGCCTCGAATTCGTCGTTTTCCCTTCCCTTCTTCGTTCTTTCCTTTCTCTTTCTCTTCGTTTTTTTTTTTGGGACGTTGGTGAGAGGTTGAGAGATTAGATTAGATTAGAAATGAGATGATAAGTATATATAATCCTATGCACCTCATCTAACTTAATAAAGTAACTTCCCCATCTTAATATTTAACTTTCATTCATTAAATCATACTATTTATTAATTTATTAAATCATACTACAATCAACATATTTAATTAACCAACCCCATTCACCTTATTAAACTTATATTATTCATTTAATAATTTGATTTATTTCCTCCTACCTCTTAGATATAACATGTATTTTTATATACACATATATTTGTCTCTTACCTATGAAATACGTGTATTATACATCTCGATCTATGCATAATTCAACTTATGTATTTAATTAAAACTATGGGGTGTTACAATCTCCTCAACTTAAGAAATTTCGTCCTCAAAATTTGGAATCAAGGAATATTCCTCAAGTGATACTCAATTTCAGAAAACTGCTCCCGCATTTTATATTTATGGTCTCATGTTTGCTCCTCTTGATACGCGGTATCCTCCTCAACTTATAGTTGAGTTATATCTATAACATATATGGAATCCGAATGATATTTCCTCAACATCAATATATAGAAAATATTATGGGCACCTGTCAACTGTGACAATAGAGCAAATTGGTAAGCCAATGGACCTATCCTCTTAAAAATCTCAAATGGTCCAACAGAATGCGGTGCACGCTTTTCTTTTATCCCAAATCTGAGTCAGATTGTGGTAAGACCTTTAGCAAAATTGAGTCAGCCAAAATACATTTCAAGGCTTATATACCAACCCTATGTATTTAATAATATCATGTGGCACCAATAACAATAACTCTATACTTTCAAATCAACAAGTTAGAGATCTACAAGGCTTACTATACAACCTTTAGAGTGCCATCATTATGCTATTATAATAGTTATTTATACATACAAGTTTGCACAAATAAAATATTCCTTCCAACTTCCACCTAAATTCAAGTATACCAAAATCGAGCATGCTCGCAAGCATCAAAGTCACTTTCTCAGTCTGTCAACCAGTCTGAGAATAAAATATCACACTGAGAAGGAGATGAGTACCAAATCGAGTCTGCATCATATATCAAATCTCGACAAAATCTTCGGATCTTAATCCGACATGACAAATATCTGAGTACCCCCATAAAATCTTCCTAACTCGCACATATACAATCTGCTCAGTCTATCAAAAGAATTATGGTGTTCATTGGAAGAATACACAAACTTATTAGTCCACTAATGGTTATCCAAATGGTATCATTTCTACCCATAGCCCATAAGATACCATTTGAGTCCCATCTTCGATTAATACAATCCATATTACCAATTCCATAATCTTTCATGCTGATATCATACTCGTCTCATCATAAATTTTACTCTCTGAATATGAGTATCAATCAGCTGAACATGCATCCGAGCACAAATATCAACACATAGAGTAATAGAGAGTACACTCATAACTGTAACTCTCACTCACAAACAATCTCCATTTATGACTAACTGATAGTTACTACTCCAGTTTCAGCCTGTTTCCTACTAATGTTTTAGCAACATATTGGTCTTTCCCAGGATAATAATTCGATATAAAATCAAATCCTTTGGGAATTCTTGCCACATTTATTACCTCATATTCAGTTTCTTTCCGTTCAAATAATTACTTCAAACTCTTAAAATCTGAAGATAATGTGACCTTTTTATTATAGAGGCAATGCTCTCATCATTTCAAAATAACTACCGACTAATCTTTATTCACTCTCAGAATAGTTATTCTCGTGCACTACCATATATCTGGAGGCACAAGTAATTAACCTATCCTTTTGTATCAATGCACAACCCAGATCTGGACGTGATATTTATCAATCACAATTACTTCCAGGTTCTGGAAATAGTAATAAAATTTAATACTGTGAGAGCTTCCCCATACACAACGGTCCACACATTATATAACATTCATCTAGTTTAGTTTCGTGAGTGGAACAGTTAGCTTCAAGGATCTTTCCACGCACTTTCTATAATATACTACTAATACCAGAGAACTTCTGATTTCCATCATTGAAATCAGTTTTAACAGTTCTATGATCACTTTGACTTTCTCAGTATCCTTAAAGATACTATTTAAACTAGTCACATGATTAAAAAAATTCTCATCTCAATTATATTCAAAACTCATATTCATCGAGCTTGGCACTTAATTGATGCTCTCTCAGTGACTACAAGATAATCCTGAGGTGTTATTCATGCTCCTGTCATTTCTTGGGACAATTGCAAATATCATCATCGAAGACTATGCAATGACCAAGATACGGTTCATATCCCCACCGCATCAATCCTATAAACGTGATTGACACATTAATCAAGGTTACCAAAATTTCATAATATCCATATCTTGTCTTAAAATAGTCTACATTACATCCTTTTCTCGAATTCTTAACTGATGGTGCTTAGATCTCAAAATGATCTTAAAGAAAATTTGGCTCCATTTAGTTAATATAATTCGACCATCTATCCATGGTAAAGGACATTCATTCTTTATTGTTACCCTGCTCAGTTAACAATAAGTCATACTTAAACATATTTCACTATACCTTCTTTCCATATTATCACAAATACTATCCAAGGTGGCATTTTTAATAATTCATCAGAGAATACTCCAATATACCAGCTCACCACAAGAATTTTAATCAATTGCATGCCTTATTGCGTTACTCTAAATGACTTTGTACTAGCCATATTCTCCATTTCCTTGTCAATAACTATCTTATCTTAGATAGAAGATTTTGAGGGTATAAATTCCTCGAGATTCAAAATGAGAAATTTTCATTTATTTAGAATATTACTTCTTTTTGGAGAGACGCTCCACCTGGCATGAGAGGTGGCCAGCCAATCATACCCAACAAAGCATCCAATTCTAAAAAAATTTCATATTCTAAAATCCATAATTACTTGATGACCCTCATATTTATTACACATAATATTTGCTAACCATATCAAGGTAGATTCTTTCTCTTGTAGGCGTACTCACAATCAATGATATACTATTATAACAGAAGATAATACAATCTGTCTACCATATCACCAGAGATAAAGGACCAGGTAGATCCAACAATACATCAGAATATACACAATAACAAAATGTTGATCATACCTGTTATCAACGTCGTACTAATCTCTGGATCTGGTCTTGTATTTATTTTAATTTATTCTCTAAAATATGGTGGAGTCACATTGATAAAAATTACTGGGGTATTCCATATCGACTAACTGGACACTGTAAAGGAGAAGTGTGCTCCTTAAGGGAAGCAGAGGCAAAATTTGTTTCTTGCGTGCTGACAATTTTTTTTAAATGGACGGTGAGGTGGATTGTGCAAAATTTAAAAGGTTTTCTCATTCTTTCTAGCCCATTTTAGCTAATTTGAGTCTGGAGAAAGGGAAGAAACGAAGGGAAAAGAGGAACAAAGGCTAGGGTTATTGAATCCAAGGTAAGAGTTGTGGTTTTTGCACAACTAATTACATCTTTGTGTTTATCTCTTCCAGTTGTATGACATATGTGAAATCTGTAGGATTTCTACGGTTCAATTGATGGTTTGAATTGATCTGGATTGCACCAATCTCGTGGGATTTGAAGTATGATTTCATAGGTAAGTGAATCCTTGATGAATTATGTATCTATGCGATGTATAACTTGTGAAATTTGATGGCAGCATGTGGTTATTTTCCAACCTAGCTGTGTTGAAGCAGCTGAGGGTTTGGGGGCTAGTTGAATGATGATTTTAATGTGATTTAGTGTGAATTGTTGTTGGATTATGATTGAGTATGATTTGGTGATGAAAATTGCAATGAATTGTAAATGAAAATTGAAGAATTGGTGACTTGAGTTGTGTATACGAGTGAGTTGCTTGTGTAGTAGCTGTAGAGTAGGTGATTGATAAAGGATTATTTTGTACCTTTGTGAGTATCTATACCTTTAATTTTATGTGTGGCATTGTATGTATAACTTTATTTATGAAATGCAAGCATGACATAATTATTGCATTGTAATTTGAATGCATTAAAATGTATTTGTAACATCGAACATACTTGAGCTTACTAGAGTAAGTAGAGTATGAGATCAATTTCATTAGGGTAAACCTCTAGGAGTTAGACTCGCATGAGTGACCATGAAAGTAGTCATGAACATTGTTGTTATTCTAGTTAAGGATAATACCTTGGAATGGTCTGAGTGGTATGGATAAATGAAGACCGGAGCCCTCCTTATCGATGCATAATGAGGAATAGACTTGCTCATTTACTAGAATAAGTTATGTGAGGATATGTTTTCATTGAAATGTGCATTGTTTAAAATGTATAGAGTGACGTAATATATCTTAATCATGTATTGGTATTTAATGTTTGCTTGCATAATGGTTAATATTGTTTTAAATGTCATGTGTTGTTATGATTGCATATATAGTGTCATTGGTAGATTATTCACTGAGCTTATTGTAGCTCATCCAAATTCTCTTTCATTACAAGAGGTGATTATAAAGGCAAGGGCAAAGCTACAGAAGAGTGACATTGTTTTGTTGATCTTTTGATGTATGTACTTGAGAGAGATTTGGACAAACTTTTGTATTTTGAATATATGTATAAAACTACTTATTTTACGTACAAATGTAGTGGGTGAATACATGGTTTTGATAAATGATTTGTGATGATTTAGAAGTCAAGGAAATGATAGAAATGTGTTATATGGTGATTGGATTATAAATGAGATTATACAGGTATCGTGACGGGTTAATTAAGGCTGACAAGGTGTCACATGTGTCAGGGGTGACATGTGTGATACTCTGTGTCGGTCGTGATGTCACCCTATGGAAGAGGTCTAACATGTGTATAACAAGCATTCAACATATATTGAAATGCAAGATAAAACCACACCTTATCCACCTACATCTTATCCATCGACACCTTATCCATCGTTCATTTCCACATCTAGTCCAGGCTTACGCTGTGAGACCAAGCATTATCATGCCATGGCCTGGGACTTGGCATAACCATGGGAGTTACCAATGCTCGCCTCATAGGGACATGGCTTTCTACTCCACTTCATCCATCCAAAAAACCACCTATGGCATGGTCCTATCTCCCATTGACCCTACTAGGTCTTGCTACGCCTCTTGTAAAGGGGTTCTCTTATAAAGAACATTTTCCAATTTACGTGGGCATACTTCAAGAACATAGCTTCTTCAAGTCAAGTACGATCACACCAATACCATAAGGTTTTACATACTATGCATTATCAATTTAAAACATAATCCATGCTTTCAACATACACATATAATTCATGTCATGACATAAAAGAATAATCATAAAGAATTCCACTCACAACCAAGTCAAAGAGAGCAATGCTATCCACACACGAAATCCAACTCAATACCAATGCTCCAATTATGATCCTGTAATCACGTCAATTCACATACACATCAATTCCACCAATCATACATTGTAATACCCAGAAAATCTTTTATTTGTTAATTAATTTTTGGGTTTTTCATGTCAGTTTTTATTGTTATTGGGTTTTTGCTCATTTTATGAAGCGCATCTTTGGGATAAGAATTGCTGGAACATTTTATGAAGCACATCTTTGGGATAAGAATTGCTGGAATGAGTCCCAGAACAAGAAATGAAGACAAGTGTAATACCCAGAAAATCCATCCAAGAAACTCAAGAATCTGGAAAAAAAAAAAAAAAAGCTGCAACCTAAAAATTGAACAAAAACAAAAATGAAAATTAGATCAAGCAAAAACACTCCTAAAGCTAAAGAAATTTAACACTGAAACTAAGGAGGGAAAACAAATCCATCAAGGTATCTCGAAAACCTAAAAGTTAAAAAAAAAACTGATAATTACAGTAGAACAAGGAACCTCTAACTAAGAAAACAAAAGCGATATTAATCTCAAGAATCCCAGCGAAAACTTCTACAGAAGTAGAGAAAAAAAAAGTGATGTCAAACAAGATCCGGACATCTCGCCGACATGTCGCCAGGAATCTCGGCGAGATCTCGTCGACATGTCACAGGAACCTCGCCGAGATCTCGCCGAAATTTTCGGATCTGGCTATCTTTAAACAAAATCACACAACCTCGCCCACTTGAAACCCTCTTCTCTTCTCTTCCTTCTCATCTTGCCGCTGCAACTCCTCCAGATCTCGCCGCCGCCGCCTTCCTCTCCTCTTCTCCGTCACCGATCTCGCCTCTCTCTCTTCTCCGCCGCGGATCTCGCCGCCTCAGCCGCTCTCTTTCTCCTATTCTCTGCCATCGCCACTCGATCTCTCGCTCTCTTTCTTCCCTTCTCTGCACCTCGTCCTCACTCTCTTCTCCTTTTCTTCTTCTCTTTTCTTTCCCCTCTTCCTCTCTCTCTTTTTTCTTCCTCTCTCACCACTTCTCTGCCGATCTTTGGTCAGTAAGTTATCCTGTACATGTTATTTCAGTAGGGTGTGTCTAAATCAAATATGAATGACCCTCTCTCTTTTTCACTCCTTTGGTCAGCAACTTTTCTTGTATTATTTTATTTCAGAAGATTCTGTTTGAATCCACTATGAATTTTCTCTCTTCCTCCCCTGTTTTGTTTTTCTTTAAACCAAATGTTATATTTTTAAAAAAAAAACGATGCAACTATGTGTATTTATTTTAATTATTCTTTTTTTTTCTTTCTTTTCTTTTAAGCAACCAACAGGTGTATAATACATTTATATGTATCATACATTTTTTTTATTTATTTTAAGCAACTCAAAGTGTATTTTATTTTATGTATTTATTTATTTTATGTATGATATATAATACATTTATATGCATCATATATATATATTTTCCAAGTGTTATTATTATTATTAATATTTTTATCAAGATATTATATAATATATTTATATGTATCATATATTTTTACCAAGTATTATTATTATTATTATTTAAAAAAAACATTGCAATTTAAGTATTATTATTTTTTTTAAGCAACCAAAATGTTATATAATATATTTATATATACATCATACATACAATACGTTATTATTATTATTTTTTAACCATTGCAACTCAATTATTTATTTCTTTAGCAATCAAGATATTATATAATATATTTATATGTATCATACATACTTTTACCAAGTGTTATTATTTTTATTTTAGCAACCAAAATGCCATATGATATATATATATATATATATCACATATTGTATTATATCATGTTATACCATACACATCATTATATCATATCACAAGGCACTATAATATGTTATTATATATATATATACTTAGTTTAAACATCCAACCACTATATATATACATGTATATGTATATATCTCTACACTCATAATCGAGTAATTATATTAACAAACGTAATATACGTGTACAGGTTGATTACCACGCGTGACGAGGAAATTAAGTAATTTGGAATTTAGCGATTCAGTGGGAATGATTCTAGGCCTTCATAATATTTTATTTGATATATAGATAGGAATGTTAAATTAATTAGGTCCATATTATTATTAGATTGCTTATGCATGCCTATTGTACATGATTATATGTATGCAATGTTGTGATTGTCTAGCCATGATGATATGTGTGTCAACATGATTTTTATTTTGATCAAATGATAATTGGGTGCATGAAATTCATGTGGTAGTTGAATTCATTTATAAATTATAATGCCTGATAATGAAATGTATGATTTGGAATATTGGCATAGTGAATACGTGAACACTGTTATAATTGATTTGACATGATACCATGTGTAGTGGAGTTGAATATATTTTATGAATGCGCTTAATATCGTGCTTATACCGTACGTATGACGTGACATCACTAAAGAACACGATTAAGATAAGAATCACACATATGGGGCAGTTATTCTAAGGAATATCGCCAATGTTCTAATTTTTGGGCTGTGCCACCCTGAGCATGATTTTCTAACGGTACGTGATTTGGAACGTGATGAGATTATCGACTCAAACAATCTAGTGTTGCAACGATTAATGTGTGAAACTTGTTTGTAATGTTCTTGTGTATGTATCACAATAAAATATTGTGAATTGTTTAGATGACCCACTCGGCTTTCAAGCTCACCCCTAATTTTTATATGCAGGTGCTTAAGAGAATAAAATTGCGAGTTCGTGACATAGTGCAGAGTAGTAGGGGTGGGTTAATTAATTAGTATTATGGGACTGAATACTTTCATTTAATTTTTAAAGGTTTATTATTTAAACGAATTGTATTGATAATTGAAATTCAATGAATGTTATTACGGTCAGTAAAGACACTGTGATTTATTTCACGTGTGAACGCCTTGGAATAGAATTCATTAATTCTATTTGATGATTGTATTTTAATGTGGTGTCCATAATGGATGGACAATGGCAAGTACCTTTGCATGAAGAATTAAAGGTATTCGTTTATCTTAACCAGTAAGTTGGTTGGAAGAACATAAACTCATGATTTTGCAAATTTTACTATTTATAAAATGGTTATGGGTTAAGATAGACGGATACTTGTAGCATCTCGATTTTCGGTGATATTTTATATAAAATTTAAATATTTATTGTTTTACAAAAAAAAAATAGTCTTGAAAATCGGGGTGTTACATACATGCAATGCACACAATCTGAAAAATTCTCTACCCCAATTTAAACCATGCAGAATTAACATGGATCATAAAAATTTCCAATTTCACACCATAACACAACATATGCCCCAAAATTGGGGAAAGTCTCTACAAAGTCACGTGGCTAATTACTTTAACCATTGCCCCACACCGTGTGGAATTCTAAATTCGCACCATGATTCATCAAAGCATGCTCAATTATACAACGTAGATCACATGCATGCCATTTGAAGTGCTCTAGGTCCAACTTCTAAGTTCAGGCCACTTCCATGAGATCACATGTAAACTTCTCTAAAAATTGGAGCAAATGCCACCAACAAGCTCACAATCACCCTAGAAGATCAATTTAGGGCCATGCACCTTGGATCTTTAGGTTTTTATGGAGACCCTAACCTCAAGCCTCTCCAAAAACGTAGACACAAGCTTGGAAAATGGGGTTTGGGCATGGTTCTAGGTCAAGGAAATTCTATCCCACCATTTCTAAGTCATTTCAAACTCGTGCAACAAAAACCCTAACTTGGGTTCACCTAAAACCACCACCCATAGCATTACTTAGGTCAAAATCAAGCTCATAAGCACATTCAAAGGAGATTTCATGGAGAAAATGAGAGATTTTCCTTACCTTGGATGAGATTTGGGCAAGAAGCTCTAAGTATCCTCTCTCCCTTCTCTTCCCCCTTTCTCTAATGTCTCTAAGCTCAAAATGAGGAAAACAGGCGTACAAAATGGTTAAGTATCACGTTTGGGCCCACACAAAACACTTAAAAAATAGCTCTGTCTAGGGAAAACGTGTTTCCTTCAAGGAAATGCATTTCTCCCCCTGCTCAGAACACAGGCGTGTACTGGCGTAAAGAAACATGTTTCCTCCCCTGGAAAACTCGTTTATGCTTGCCACTTGGGGAGAATTGACACGTTTCAACTTCTGACGAGTCTCCAATCAATCCAATACTTTGTACGCCTATTGTACAACATAAAAACATATTGAAACACATAAAAACTGTCACGACACCCCTGACGTAGGCTGATGTCATGACCGGCACAGCGTACTATACACTGTACATATCCATATACAGTATATAATACACTGTCAGCCTTCACGTACTCTCACAAACCTTCTCAAAATATACAATAAATTTTTTTTTTTTTTATATACCACAAATCAAATCCCATAACCATTCCATTCATTCACACATCAAATTATCATTTCCACATCCAATATAAATATATGTCCACACGTCCCATCTAGATGATAATACATATATATATAATGTGTGATAAGTATACATATCAAAATAACATAAAGATAATTTATTTCCTCCAAGCATACATACACCTACCAGACAAGTTCCTTTTCCCTTCGAGTCAATACCTGAAATATTGGAGGAAATAGGGTGAGCAAACAACAGCTCAGTGAATATAGTTCTTGAGATGACAATTATATACATTTAGAGAAATATGACATTTAAAATCATTTCAAACACTTATTAAACACATGCATCATTCAACGAATATATTATATATGTCAACAACATAAATTTCATGATTTTCAATAACATAATGCACAATCTCCCTCTTCCGCAAGGCAAGAGAGCGGGTCTAACCCTTGTATGGTCGTACAAGGTAGACACAACTTCTCATGACCCAATTCAATAACACAATGCACAATCTCCCTCCTCCGCAAGGCAAGATAGCGGGTCTAACCCTTGTATGGTCGTACAAGGTAGACATAGCCTCTTATTACCCAATTCACAGTCATTTCAAGGATCGCAACCCTTGTTAGGACAGACCTACTGACAATGAGGACTCTCAAAACCTCATCTGGGTCTAATTCTTAACGAAATGACAATGAGGAATCGCAAAGCCTCATCATGAAAAACTCCAATTGCTAAAATCAGTTTGCATGATTCATAAAACTCAATGTATATATAAATATAACATGCATACAAACAAACATTTTATACGCGTACAATGTCATACAAGAACCAAATCAAGAAAACTATACTCACAGTGGTTACACGGGTTTTCTAATTCAACATCTAAAATCGAGCAACAATAGGGCTTCCTCAAGAGCGGTTATCCATGCCCTTAAGCTCTCAATTTAAACACTGAAATTAATCATAGATTATCATGAGAATCATCATTTATCATATCGGTAGCTACTAAAAATATCAAATTATCCAAAAATCACGATCTTAGTATCAAAACGTCTGGAATTCTGTTATCTACGCATCTATGATTTCAAATCACTGTTCACAATACTATTTACATTCACTATTCACTATTTACTATTTATTTCACTATTCACTATTCACTACTATTTACTATTTACCATTCACTATTCACTATTCACTATTCACTATTCACTACTATTCACTATTCATCCGAATGTTGTAAATTGTATTAAAATTGTCCAACGGTCTCCAAAAATCATAAAATTGAATCTAACCACAGATTCGGAGTCCCGACAGTCCAGGGAGGGTTTTTCTACCTTCCTAGCGGGTTTTTATTCACGTTGGGGTCAAAACCCCAATTTATCAAAACGTCGTAAAACGGCTCCCACAGTCAAAATTAGTCCGCTAGAAACGTTACATCTAGCTTAGATAGTAATTTCACGAAGAAAGAGAGTAAAAATCACTTACCGTGGGTCTCGATTCGACGAAAATCTCGCATCCCCCTTTTTTTTTCTCTTCTTTCTCTCCGTTCTCTCGCTCTCTGGTTCTTCTTCTCTTTCTTTTTCTTTCTTCTTCTTCTTTTTTTTTTTTTTTTGTTTAACGTGTGAAGGTGAGGTGAGAGATTTTTGTTTCTTTTTTCTTTTGTTTGTACGTGTGTGAGAGAAAAGTGAGACAATGACTTCTTTTTCTTTTAGTTTATTTCTCTTGGTGTACACGTTGGAACCACAATATAGAATCTTTATTTTATTCTTTTTTTTTATTTTATTCAACGTTGAGTGATTGAGATGAGAAAGTTGATATTTTATCTAAAAATGATCCACTACTCCTCATCTTCAAGAATTAACTAACTCACCATCTTAATATTTCATTTTAATTCCTTCAATCTTACTCCAATTCACATTTTTAATTAACCAACCTCATAAATTAATCAATTTAATTCAACTCAATCCACATATCTAATTAATCAACCCATTCAACTAATAAAACTTATATTCTTTATTTAATAATTATTTGCTCACATTCCGTAATTATAGCATATATTTCATACACGCGTATATTTAGCTCATACGTATCAAATACGTGTATTATCACGCGTATATTTAGCTTATACGTATAAAATACGTGTATTATACATCTCGATATACGCATACTTCAACGTATGTATTTAATTAAATTTACGGGGTGTTACAAAAACAAGCATACTTAACATCAAATAAGCAACAAGCACATCCCACAATTCATCAAACAAGTAACACGCACCACACACAACATGAACACATAACATGCATCACACCAAGCATTAGCACATCTGAGCACTTATGCAATTAGGGTATGGGCTAGACGGAAGAAATATCAGGGCGTCACAATAAAATTTTCCAAATTTCCAATGTTCGCAGAGATTCACATTGTCAAGAACGAAATCAAAAGAAAGTGGCAAGATGCAATAACAAATAAACTAAAAAGAAAGGAAAGAAGAAGAAGAAATTTTTCCAAGAAGCACTTAAAAGAGAAAGTTCTTATTGAAAAAGTTGGCCTCCTAGCTTCTTCAAAACTGTCAGAAAATTTATCCTACATAGGGTCATATTCACCCTCGTTTCGTAAACTGCTCCTTCAAAACCAATAAGCTGCACAAAGAGCCAGATGCAGCGTTGGGTTCCAACATATCTCTACCAGGGCTCTTTATCCCTTAAATATCTCTACTCTTTGGTATTTGGTATCTTAATTATCATTACTTCTACGCTAAAAGTGATCATCTATTTATAAGTACAAGCTTAATTAACCTCAAGTGGATAAATAGATATAATAAGTCAAAACTAGCTCTTTATTTATTTTTTAGAAATTAATTAATTATGACTATATGGTTGGGTACTTCTAATTATAAGTAGAGAAGTGACCATCAATAAGTGAAACTTTTTACTAACCTTTGATTTGATTTGATTTTAATTAATCAAATACCATCTTAATTAATTCACAAAGGTTATATAACACCTACCATTGTTTATTTCGACTCAAATAAAACATATTAATTCAAACCAACTCTTCTAATAACCACTTACATGGTCTTGCCCATCTTACACATTACTATGTCTAATCGTTAGTGTGAAGATTAGTTTGTCCCTAAAGAATGAGATACCCATAGGGTAGGTCGGGTATTGAGTACGTCATACTTGTATATGTGTCAAAAATAAATAAAAAAATACATAGTCTTGCCCATTTTGAAGCTGTGTTACGTGATCTCTCTGTATAATTGTGCGAACGGCTGTAATGTCAAATTTCATCACACCCCTCAAAGGGAAAATGTTATTGCGCATAATTTCTCAAGAAAGGGCCTTATCAGTCAATGATCGCAAAGAGGGGATTCTTGTTTGCCCATTTGGTTTTTTCATGCAGCTAAGTACTTAACTCTCTTTAATGACCAAAAAAAAAAAAAAAACCTAAACAAGGTAATTTGATGTATTAATTAGTGATTAATCTTGCATATTAAATCCAAATAATATATATCTCCAAACAATAAATATATTGAATTGAATCTATCTTTCTCATATTTGAAGGCACACTAGTACTTGCCACGAGATTGCACGTGAAAAACCTTTCTTTAGGTGCCTGGTGCATGGCAAGACAAATTAATTAAGTGGGAAGTATTGGAGGGGAACGAATTGGCCCGAAAGCAAGTCAAGGTCCAAAACACGAAACAAGGGGTGTGTAAAAATTAATTTAAGTAATCTGTGTTGGAGCTATTGACTTGGTCTGCAACGTGATAGCTAAATAATAGGTAGGAATTGTTGTTTAAACTGTCAAGGAAGCTAGTTTGTAGGAGTTGATTTGTTCAATTCTGTTTAGATGTGTCTTCATTGTATTTCGATTTTTCTGTTTGTAAGGCTTTATAAAAGCCTCAGTTATCTTTCTATTGGAATAATAATTTTCATTATCAGTTTCCTTTATTTGGTATCAGAGCAAGGTTGGACCTAATAAAAGAAACATACAATTTGAGTGTTTGAGAGGAAAAACACGAAAACAGGAAATGGCAACTGATTCAGGAAGCTTCACAACACCATGTGTTCCAAAATTCGACGGAGACTACGATCACTGGAGTTTGATTATGGAAAATCTCCTGCGTTCTAAGGAGTATTGGAGCGTTATTCAATCTGGTTTCGAAGAACCAAAGGGAAATGAAGCCGTAAACACAGCACAACAAAAGGCAATCGACGAAGCAAGACTCAAGGATCTCAAAGCAAAGAATTATCTCTTTCAATCTATAGATAAGAGTATCTTGAAAACCATCACTCAGAAGGAGACTGCCAAGCAATTGTGGGATTCAATGAAAGTCAAGTATCAGGGAAGTGCTAGAGTGAAGCGGGCTCAGCTGCAACGACTTCGCAGAACATTTGAAACTCTAGAAATGAAGTCAGGAGAAGGTGTGTCTGAGTATTTTGCAAGAGTTATGTCTACTGCTAATGACATGAGGAATTGCGGAGAAGATATGCCCGATGTCAAAATCGTTGAGAAAATACTTCGAAGTCTCACAGAAAAATTCAACTTCGTAGTATGCTCAATTGAGGAATCCAAAGACATTGACAAACTCACAGTAGATGAATTACAAGCATCTTTGCTTGTACATGAACAAAAGGTGATTGAGAAGAGGAGTGAAGAGCAAGTTCTACAGGTGGAGAATGAGCCAAGGAATGCACAAGGAAGAGGCAGAGGGACACTTCAGAGAGGAAGAAGTCACTTTAGAGGACGAGGAAGAGCTAGGCCTTTTGTCAACAGGTCAGCCATTAACTGCTTTCGATGTGGAAAGCAAGGACATTATCAATTTGAATGCTCAAGCTCGGAAAAGGGAGTCGTCAACTATGCTGAATTTGACGAGGAGGAAAAACTACTCTTGATGGCGCACACAGAAGTCAGTAAAGCTGAAGGAAAGGGCATTTGGTTTCTCGATTCCGGGTGCTCAAATCATATGACAGGAGACAAAACCTGGTTTATTGAGCTCGATGAAAATTTCAAACACTCTGTCAGATTGGGAAATAGTTCGAAAATGGCAGTTGAAGGAAAAGACAACGTCAGATTTGAAGTAGAAGGTATCACACAAACCGTGTCAAATGTGTACTATGTCCCCAATCTCACCAACAATTTGCTAAGCATAGGCCAGCTACAAGAGAAGCGCTTGGTGATCTTAATCAAAGAAGGAACCTGCAGAATCTATCATCAACAAAGGGGCCTGATAATAAACACACAGATGACTGCAAATCGCATGTTTTTGGTTTATGCGAAAATGAAGTCGTTGCCTGGTAACTGCTTGAAGATGGAAGAAGAAGACTTGGAGATTCTCTAGCATAGGAGATATGGGCACTTAAACAACAAGTCTATTCAAATTATGCAGCAGAAACAAATGGTGAAAGGGCTGCCAAAATTAAAAGAAGCAGACAAAGTTTGCAAAATATGCAATGTGGGAAAGCAGCAACGACAAGAATTTCCAAAGAAAAGCAAGTGGAGAGCATCAAATAAATTGGAATTAATTCATGGAGATCTTTGTGGACCAATCACTCCAATCTCCCACAGTGGTAAGAACTATTTGTTGGTGCTTGTAGATGATTTCTCTCAGAAAACATGGATTTATTTTCTTGCAGATAAATCAGAAGCTTTTGAAACATTCAAAAGCTTCAAAAACTTTGCTGAAAAAGAAGCAAAAACAGCCATATGTGTATTCAGAACTGACAGGGGAGGAGAATTCACATCAAATGAATTCAACAAATTCTGCAAAGATAATGGCATAAGACGACAACTAACAGTAGCTTACACTCCACAGCAAAATGGAGTCGCAGAAAGAAGGAATCGGACCATCATGAACATGGTACGATGTCTGTTGTCTGAGAAGGAGATGCCGAAATCATTGTGGCCAGAAGCAGTTAGATGGACAGCTCATGTTTTGAATCGCAGTTACACAAAAGCAGTCAAGGACATGGTACCTGAGGAGAGGTGGACAGGAGTAAAACCAAATGTAGAATACTTCAGAGTATTCGGTTCGATTGCACATGTGCACGTCCCTGAACAAAAGAGAACTAAGCTTGATGATCAAAGTCACAAATGCATCTTGCTTGGAGTTAGTGACGAATCTAAGGCCTATCGTTTGTATGATCCGGTGACGAAGAAAATAATCATAAGCAAAGATGTCATATTCGAAGAAGGTGGAAAATGGGATTGGAACATGAGTACAACAGAGGCAGAGCAGAATGTGTTGGCTTGGGGAGACGATGATGATATAGCCATAGAGGAGTCTGAAGGAGAAGAGACTGATGGAGAACCTAATGAAGTAGAAGACAACAATTTAGAAGCAATTCCAGAAGTTGAGGAATCTTCAACAGAATTTCCACAACAGACAAGAAGAAGAAGAGAGCCTGTTTGGATGCGCGACTATGAAAGTGGTGAACGCTTGTCTGAAGAAGAAGAATCAGACGAAAGCTTAGCCTTTCACATCTCCAACGATGATCCAATAAACTTTCACGAAGCGGTGAAGGAAAAGAAGTGGCAGGAGGCCATGAAGCTTGAAATTCAAGCTATTGAGAGAAATCAGACCTGGGAGCTTGTGCCTTTGCCACATCGAGCAAAGAAAATTGGTGTCAAATGGGTTTTTAAAACGAAATTAAATGAAGAAGGCGAAGTAGACAAATGTAAAGCTAGACTCGTCGCCAAGGGATATTCACAAAAAGCAGGAGTAGACTACAATGAAGTGTATGCGCCAGTAGCACGATGGGATACAATTAGAATTCTGTTGGCACTAGCAGCTCAACGTGGATGGTGCATCTATCAACTTGACGTTAAGAGTGCTTTCTTGTAAATTGAATTGAATGAGGAGGTTTACGTTGATCAGCCGGAAGGGTTTGTCAAAAGGGGAGAAGAAAACAAGGTGTATCGGCTGAAGAAGGCTCTCTACGGCTTAAAGCAAGCTCCAAGGGCCTGGTTTAGCAGAATCGAGAGTTATTTCAAGAAGGAAGGATTTGAGAAAAGCAATTACGATCACACCTTGTTCTTGAAGAACAATGGAGATAAATTGTTGCTAGTAAGCCTTTATGTTGATGATTTAATTACACTGGAGATGATGAGCATATGTGCACAAATTTTAAGTCGTCAATGCAGAAGGAGTTTGACATGACAGACTTGGGAAAAATGAAGTTCTTCCTTGGAGTTGAAGTCTATCAAAACAAAGGAGGAATTCATCTGTGTCAAAAGAAGTATGCCAAGGAAGTCTTGGAGAGGTTTAATATGTGGAATTGCAATGCTGTAAAGAATCCAATAGTTCCTGGTACTGTTTTGTCAAAGTTAGGCAGCAAAAATGTTGATACAACACTGTACAAACAGCTGGTAGGATGCTTAATGTACCTAACGGTAACTCGTCCTGATTTAATGTTTGTGGTATGTTTGATTTCTTGTTATATGGCTGATCCTAAAGAAGAACATATGCTGATTGCTAAGAGGGTACTGAGATATTTAAAAGGAACATTGGATTTTGGAGTCTATTACAAAAGGAGCACAGATGTAAATCTGCTGGGATACACAGACAGTGGCTATGCGCGAGATATAGACGATAGAAAAAGCACTTCAGGCTATGCTTTTCTTCTAAGTGGAGCAGCAATATGTTGGAGTTCAAGGAAGCAAGGAATTGTCACTATATCATCCACAGAAGCTGAATATGTGGCTGCCACTGCATGTGCATGTCATGGAGTTTGGCTTAAAGGAATTTTGAAGGAGCTGGGCGTCAAAAATTGTGAGTGCATCAATATTATGTGTGATAATAGTTCAGCAATTAAGTTGTCAAAGAACCCAGTTATGCATCGAAGGACAAAACATATTGATGTTAGATACCATTATTTGCACAATCTGTCAACTGATGGGGCTGTGAGGTTAGTTTTTTGTGGAACTAAAGATCTTTACGGGGAGGAATTTGTTGGAGCTATTGACTTGGACTGCAACGTGATAGCTAAATAATAGGTAGGAATTGTTGTTTAAACTGTCAAGGAAGCTAGTTTGTAGGAGTTGATTTGTTCAATTCTGTTTAGATGTGTCTTCCTTGTATTTTGATTTTTCTGTTTGTAAGGCTTTATAAAAGCCTCAGTTATCTTTCTATCGGAATAATAATTTTCATTATCAGTTTCCTTTAATCCGAATACTTGAAATAAATAAAATAGTGGAAGGAAGAGCGGTAGGGGAAGTTAGGTGCAAGGTGAAGGGACAAAAAGCATACATTTAAGAAAGGTGTAAGAAGGAGAGATATCGATAGCGATGATGCATGAAAATGTTATTTTCTTCGTCACCACAGCAGAATGAATATGTGTAGGAAGGCGTGTTTGGCAAACTCCAAGAAGGAATAGAAGAAAAGGAGGGGACACATATATGATATATATGCATTGCTGCTTGCATGCAGGGTCATCCATCAGATCAGATCAGATGGATCTCATCAGATCAGGGTCATGCATTGCTGCTTTCTCCTCCTTTCTGCTATCTGCTGTATGAATATTCATTAATTTGTTCGTTTCTAAAGACTCTTCAAAACAGACTAAAGAGGAAGGGAGAGGTTTAATTGTCAATGTTGTCATGGTCTTGGCACTGTCCAATAAATGTAGCAGGCCTTGATGAATTAATTTTATATGCATAATTTATTATTATTATTATTTATGAATTTTGAATGGGCATTGTACAATTTTATAGATAGAATTTTTCTTATTTGTTTGTTTGTTGTGTGCTTGTAGGGTCTAGTAGACACTCCGAAATAAATGCGACCTTTTGCTTTTATATATATGCTCTATGCTCCGGGAGGTGTGCATGTGTCGGGATATCCCCTTCATCCCTTACGAACCCCCTTAACCAGTCCTTTTCATTCATTAATATTGACTCATTGCCTTTGGCCCCAACACACACAATTAGAATATTCAACGTTTGCAATTCCATCTCCCCCATAAATAAAATAATAATAAATTAATCTCTTGATCATGATGATCCCTTGCTTCTCATATAACTAATCCCCCTTAATATTAAGCAGACCCATTTAATTTAATTAATTGGAATTTTTAATAAGATCTTAATGGAAGGACTAAGACTACAATAATTAATACAATTTTAATAGGATCTTGTAGAGGGACTCAACAAAACACGTGTATTAAAAAAATTGAGAGAATTAACTACAAAATTTTGATGTTCAATATTTATTTATAGTGATATATATATATATATATATATATATTCAATTATAGTTAAAAGTTTGTAGTTAATTTTTCTAATTTCTTTTGGTGTCGAAGCTTGTATCTTAGTCTCTATTAAGCTATTTAACAAAGTATCACTATATATAGGTGCGGATGTAAATATTATTTTTTAACATTAATATTCAATCTCCTTAAATATTTTAAAAATATACATATATTTAAAAATATTGTATAATATAAATACGTCTTTAAAATATTTAATAAGATTAAGTGCCAACATAAAAATAAAATAAAAAATAAAATAACATTAGCACCCATCTTATATTAAAAAAAAAATTCTTTTCCTGATCAATGCGTGGCACCGAGTGTTAAAGTTTATTAATATGCGTGGTTCGTCTAAAGCATTGAGAAATGCATGCATATGGTACATGGATGGGCATGACAGCATGGGGCATGGATATGGGAGATTGAATGGGCATGAATGAGAGCCGGCATCCATTCACATGTGAGGATGAGAATTATCATTTAGGGAGAGAACTGAGAAGGAAGGAGACGTGTTGTTGGGGAGGGTGGTAGTACTGTAGCAGTGAAGTGACATTAGAGACTGGCATTTAAGAATGGGGGTGAAGGAAGCCATCATTGCTGCAAGTACGTCATCATTGTCGTGCCCCATGTATTTGACTACGTTCTATTTGAATTATCTTTTTTCTGTGCACTTTGGCATTTTTGATTGGGCATTTAATGCCTTTTTTTCATCTGCGACCGCCTTGCATGCTTTTGTTGAGGAAGGAATTTGAGGTCAAGCCTTTCTGTCCCACCATCTCACAACCTTGCTCCTTTCTTCTTTCTTCTTTCTACCTTCTTACTTCTTCTTGTCTTGTTGTTTTGTCCTTTCTGATCTTCCCCTTTTCACAACCAATTACAATTGCTAAGCTGCCTCATCACCTTAGCTAATATCTACACCTACTTCAAATTTATTAATTTAACCTTACATACATATATATGCAGCAATAATCTCAAAGCGATTCATGCCATAGCTCTTCCTCCTCTCCCTCAATAAGAAAATATTAGAGAAGCGTACGACCAGCTGATCAACTAGACCACACACACACTGAGTGAGCAGCTGACACACACTATGTATTTGTAATGTGTAATGTGTAATGTGTGAATCATGATCGATGCAGGGCTGCAACCTTTCAAACAATTCTCATCTCGTCAGTACCCCAGATTAACTATCTTATATGAAATTATATATGTTGATAGAAAAAAGAGAAAAAGAGGATTTATGATATACATACATACATATACATATATATATAATTACTTTAAAAAAAAAACAAAAGAGACATGAGACTATAGTTGTACTTGTAATTAATTGCAATACTTTTTTTGCAATTTCTCAAAGCATAATATGTTTTTAGCGTCTAATACATTTAAATCTCTAGTCTCTTAGAGGAGCTATTATACAATGAAAGCTTTAGAAATCTCTTAAGTAGTGTAGACTGTAGAACATTTAAGACTTATGCTATGACATGGATGGTCTAATATATATTGAAGATGCGGAGAGCAAGATCTGCAATGTTGAGATAAATTGCTAGTTTAATTTGTTTGACTATAATATAGCTCTTTGTTTCTTTTTTAAAAGCTTTTCAAATATTTATTGAGAATATTGGGTTCTAAAGGTAAAAATATATACATTCATTGATATTGAAATTTGTAATGATTTTTTTCAGATGGTGATAAGTTCATGATTTGATTGTTCTACTTTAGGATTTTTCCTAATTAAGAAATACCAAAAGAAGTTGCTCCAAAATACCTACATATAATACATGTGCCATCATATTCATAGCATTAAATAAGAATATCCCACCAACAGCTGGTAACTTAGTTGACTGAGGAATTGATTATAAGTGAGGTTGTAAGGTTGAGGTCCAAGTTTTGAGTTCGAGCCCGGTATGTCCCCCATTTATCCGCCCTTATTGGGATGGTCACCCCAAATGTCTCTACTATATTCGAGTTCAGGAGAATTAGTCTCACCTAAAAGGAATGAGGACACCTCCCAAATGCCGAAAAACCAATATATATAAAAAAAGAAAAGATTATCTCTTTTCTCTTATGCATGGAAATAGCAAGTCAAAATACATAAATCTTAATGTTTATTTATCTATTTCTCTTATTCTTCATGATATCAAAGCATGGTTCCAATAGAATTAATTAGTCATCAAAAGATATATTACGTCATACAATTAACATAAAATAATATAATATTTACCGAAAAAATAGTTACTGCTATATGATGATTAATTTAGTTACATGTCTGCGCTTTTCATTTTAAACAAGGACCTTTGCGGATCATATTTTTTCCAATGCCTACTTATGACCCCTTTATTAGTCAAATAATGATTTTAATCATATATATAGTAAGTTTACATATTGTGTATAATGTATCACTTTCAAGAAAAGAGTATTCCTACAAAATGTTCCTAATTACCATATTAAAAGTTTAACTAGGAGTAGGGAAATCTTCATTTCTACACATTTACATTAATATGAGAGAAGGTTATATTACTGTGTTCACTAGGAAAATATATATAAGTGAACATCAAAAGTTAATCAAACAAAAAAATACAAAGCATTGTAAACTTTTTAATATTACTATTATAATTGTATTATATATTACCATATGTGTATCTATTATTTAAATATATACATACACACATATACATACATACATACATACACACACATATACAGTGCAAATGAAAGATGAATGTAAACATTTTCCCTGATGAAGGTGATTGAATCCATCATTGATATATATCATGGGGTTTTCTCTCTTTATTGTAGATGAAAAATACATACTGAAGAAAGAAAAGGGAGCAATTACAAGAGAGGAGACCTTGGTTACAAAGAAAAATGCGCAACACAACAATTAATTAATGAATATATTTACATATCTTTAGACATAGGCAATTTCAAACTTAGATAAAAGAAGAGGATTGTGTCAATAAGTAGATAATAGTCAGCGCAAAATTTTGTGAGATCAATGTTTACTTAACGGAGAAAATAAATTCATCTAGCAAACTCCATATAATTAAGAAAAAGATTAGTGGAGTTAAGTGCGTTTAAAGTAAATCCTTCGTTGATATATACACGTTGATTTGGAAGAAATTACCTTATATATATATATATATATATATAGCCTGCATGCTACGGTAGGGGTCGAGATGGTTGACCGAGTTTTCTGCAAGTCTGAGTTCCATAATGTGGAAACTCTTCTCTGTTACACGGAAAGCTTCGCGCGCAATGATAAAACTTCATATAGTTAATAATGCAAAAGAAAAGCTCAATCGGTAGTAAGAACAAAAAGGAGCTGTTCATGCTCAACACGGAGAAATACAAAAGAGAGAAAGAATGGAAAGTAAGTTTTAAGTATACGTGGCCACAAGAAGCATGATGAGACTGCAGGGTGCCCTTAGCGACACTGACTACTACTTCTGTTGCTACCAGGCGCACGAGGGAGTAGTCACACATGCAACTCCTAGCTCATGAAAGTAGAAGAGAAACAGCTATAGCTAGCTCTGGAAATTAACAACGAAATTAAAAATATATATATATAAATATGATAACGACCTATTTCTTTTAATTGTTGATTTGACCAAAAACATGTTCTGTTAATTTCTCTCTTTTCATCCTGTCAAACTCTTAAATCTCTCCTTTCGCCTTTGCCTCTCCAATCCCCCACTCTCCTTCATTCCCGCCTGAAAACTGCAATCCATCAACCCAGTACAGTTTGCATTGGTTAGCATACACACACACACACATTATAAGTAGCAGCTGAATCTATACAGTCATGTGGAGTGAATGTGAAGAAACAAATTATATATATTGACAGGTTATCTTTCTTCTTATTCATTAGGATTAGGATTAGCATCATAATTCCTTTGGGATATAGGCTTTAATTTAAGTTTGAACTGGTCAGCTTATAGATATCTGTTCCTTATTTATGGTGGCCAGTTTTACCCAAGTTGTTAAATGGTTTTTCTGTTTAGATTGCGAATTAACACATAGATGACATAGCAAGCTAGGTAAAGAACGGCTCTGCTAATTATGCACTATTGGATCTTTCTATTTCACACTATATATGCTTCTAGTTTTCAATGGCACAGCAGTTGAACGATTCCAGACCCCTAATTCCTCACCCCCACCCCCCAAAAAAGAAAAAGATCACCCTTATTATTATAAAGATGAAAATAAGAAAAAAAAACATTGAAAATTCTAATTCCGTGAACGCCAAGAAAGGCTACATTATGCCACACTATCCTCAATCATGGAATAGTCGGGATAATTCCTTATGAATAAAGGAATTGACTCATCAGGTGATAATTAATTTGCCCATTACAGACTGTATAACCAATAATATTCAAGTAGCTAGATAGATTAGAAGTATATAATATATGCTAATGGCCGTGCAAAAAGATTCACATAAGAAAAAAATTGTATCTTCAGTTAAATTTTTTTTGGTGTTAATGGTAGATTTTAAAGATGCATGCATGTTTTTCATAAGTACATACCAGGAAGGAAGGATGGATGGAATGAAGAAGGGGAAAGAAAAAGAAAAAAAAGTAAAAACAAGATCAATCCCAACACGAACATAATCTCATAATTAAATAGTTTTGTTAAAAATTAAAACTGAGATGGTATGAAGATTTAATTAGGTATACCTTGAAGTATGTATATCCATGGAGGTAGCTGCTAGAGGAAGTAAAATTAAGAAGGACCAATGCGATCGTCACCTCCGGCGGTTCGAGGATGGTGGAACTGACTAAGCGACCCAATGTTAGTGGATACATTCATGGCGGCAACCAGCTGGCTTGCATCATAGGCACCATTTGCATCGAAGGTAGTTTTGAAGGCATGCTGATGATGATGATCCCTGGCAAAGAACTGGTGGTGGTCATGACCTGCAGTTAGGAGGCCAATCCCCATATGATGAGGGTGATTGTGAGTATGAGTGGTGGCTGCAGCGGCTGCGGCAGCCGCAGCGATGAGTCCATGGCCGGTGATGTTTACACTCTGGTACTTGGAGAGCTCGGACTTGGCACATGTAAGATCCATTTGTAGCTGCCGGAGTTGGCGCTGGAGAACGGAAATAACTCCAACACAACCATAAACAGGGTCACGGAGACGCATGTCAGCCTCATAAGCCAGAGAATTAACGGCGTCCTCACGCTGATGAGGATGAAGTTCGTTGAGCAGCTTAGTGACGTTACTTGCACCAAAAACTTTGTGGACATTTGAAAACTTTTGGGGTTGATCTGGAGGAAAGTATGGTGCGAAGACACACTCTGGCTGGCACTTGCGCCGGAGAAACTTGCAACCCGCACATGGAGAATTAGACGAAGACGCCATCATATATAATATGCACGGTAACCTGCACAAAGAGATTTTTGACGAGAAAAGTTTCAAGTTTTTTTTTTTTTTTTTTCAGATGGAGATTTAATAATTTACCACTACAAATTGAAACCCTAATCTAAATGAACAAAGAGAAAACTCTAAATTAATTAATTATTTTTTTTTGCTCCTTTTTCTGGAAATTCTATCGCTACGTACCTAGCTTATAAGAATCATCAAAAGAAAAATTTTAGGGAGGGAGAAAGGGTGAGTTACCTGGTTGATGGAAAGAGAGATCTCTTGATGAACTCAACCGAGCCCCTACGATAATAAAGGACGTTTTCACGGAACGGCGAATTTTGTGGAGATGATGCAACTGCAACCAAGCAGAGAAAATATTGCATAAAATAATAACCAATATATAATAAAATACAAATTTTGATTAGGTCATTTTTGGAAACTAAAGTCTAAACCAAAGATACATGGAAAGTAAGAAATCTGAAAATCAAATATCGCGTACCGCTTGGGTGGTGATGTCAAGGATTCGTTGTGATTACGGAGAGAGAGGGATAGAGAGAGAGAAACTCCGACTGCAAATGAATCAAAATAAGATTTTCCTCCATTAAGATCTCATATTAAGATCCAGAAAATTTTCTTTTGAGAGGATCTTCTTTGGCCAGTTGGTGAGGGCAGCTAGATTTTTTTTTTCTTTTAGGGTTGGAGGGAGGGGGGATCAAGTCGCTCGCTGGTTTATGAATCGGATCGCGTGAATGGAGTCTTTCCTCACTTTTGGTGATTTCCAGAAGCGGATCTTGCTTGAATTTGGCAAGCACAAGCTATAGTCGTACTGCTAATTAAAAAAAAAATAGTAATTAATAATGCGAAGAATAGAAGGGAAGCGTAGAGATCTTCCTTCCTTGTTTCTCTCTCTCTCTTTCTGTGTCTCACACCCCCCCACGCCCGCACATGCTGAGTCTTCTTCTTCTTCTTTGTATATCTCGATTACCGCATATTCAAATCTTCATTTATTCTTTTCGTGGAGGAAGAAGACGAAGAAGAAGAAGATGAAGTTGTTGGTTGGAGATTAGCTATAGTACTAATCTATTTCATTAGAATTTATTAATGATGCAATGCAATATGTTTCTTACACATAATTAGCCGGAAATTAAAAGTCCTCACCTTTTTTGTCTCTACGACTACGAGAAGTGTAATGGTTATATATGCTCCTTTCTTCTTCCACCACTTATTGCAGCTGGGAGTGCCTTTGACTTGTGCTGCTGTATTAGTTTGGTTTAGTTGTGGTTTTTGGTTTTGACGATGAGGGGATCTTGATATGGTAGGGTAATGGGGGGAATGGTATGCTCGTTTGATCACGACAAATTTCTCTTCTTTTGGGCTTCCGTTTCTTTGGCGGGTTCGGCTCTAAATAGCCGGAAACACAAAGCAGCAGCGGAATAGTAGTAGTAGTAGCTTGGAAAAAAGAAAAAGAAAAAAGAAAAATGAAAGAGCTACTGAGCTAGAGGACAAGCATAAAAAGAGAATGGACAGCGAGAAATGAGAGCGGCAGGGAGGGGGAGGGAGAGAAGGAGGATATATATATAGTGAGAGAGAGAGAGAGAGATGTGGAGGAGATCTGAGAAGGAATATTTAAACTAGTAATTAGGATGGGTGGGGGAAGGAACTAAAGGGGGAAGATGTATGGAATATGGAAGGATAGAGTTCGTGATGTTGGAGTGAGTAGTAGTAGTATATATATATATATATATATATATATATATATATATATATATATATATATATATATATATATATTTTGTAGCAGCAGTAGCAGTAGTAATATTAGTAGTAGTAGTAGTAAAAGGAAATGTGTCCAATCGAGAGGATTCGGGGGACGACAAATATAATTCCGCCCTTAGCCACAGCCTCAGGAGACGCGGAAAGGAAAGCAACTCATGATCGTCATCCATGCGCCCGCGCGTAGTCATTTCTACTTACCCATAACCTATGTTTGTTGTCCGCTCAACTGAAACCAAAGTGCCTATCACTCACCTGTGACTAATGACATGACCCTTCCCCTTTCCTAAGATTTCTTCTCCTTTTTCTATGCTTTGACTTCTCCACTTAATTACCAAATTTATTAACTCCTTTTACAACTAATTCTTTCTAACAACACGAAATTGCATGGATGAAGGACATTATAAGTCCACAAAATTATTTCTTTTTATTTATTAAGAAAGCAGTTAACCTCTCTTTCATGGATAACTAGCCTCCTGGATTTTTAAATCACTTCATCTTTTTTTCTTTCTTTATTAATTACTTATAAATGTAATGTGCAGTTCTAAGGATTATTAATAAAAATTATACTTGTGCAATGAAAAACTTATTGACAATCTCAATTTTAAGAAATAAATAGTATAAAATCTTATACTTTTTAGAGCAACAAAATGTCAGAAACTTCCCTCCAGGCTTTATTTTTTTCAATTTCCCTCGAGGTTTTTACTTTCTCCTTATAAGGACATGAAAGAAGTGATGTCTGCCGGGCCAACTTACAAGCACTGTGCAATCAAATACATCTATTTTCTTCTAGTTAATATAATGATTTTTGAAATTGTGTGGTTCTTTTAGGATGTTGATATTAAATTTTTTATTTATTATTTACAAATTTATTAATATAATAACAGAATCTTAACTTCTATAAATTGATTGTGTTTTGATATTTTACTGGTAGTTTAGGTTATTCGGCATATGATTTGTGGATTTAATTAGATAATTAAGATTGATGACACATATTTTGGTTCCTAGACAAGTTTAAAATCTCTTTCAATTAAAGCATATATTAATTTTATTTGTCAAGTTTATATATTCTTATTCCCATGTTAATTTCTATTGCTTTTATGGAATACACATATTTATGCAATCATTGGCGCATGCAGACACACACACACACACATACATAAAAGGTAGAAATTAATGCATATTAAAATTGGAATGGTTGAATTAATGAGATTGAATAGTGTGATACTTATTAGCACGACATTTTACTTTGTTACTAATAATTTTCAATGTTGTAGTGTTATTAGACCTTTTTTTTGTCAATAAATGAAGAGGTGTATTAGCTAGACTCATTTTTGTTATAATTAGTTTGTTTGATTCGTATAAGAACAATGCATTGTATGTTCTTATTTTATCAACTTCATTCTTTTATTTTGTTAATTCTTAATTTCATAGGATTTGACATATGATATTTATTTTACTCTCTCGATTCAAGGGGTTGGGATTTTTTCTGATTATTAGAAGTGTAGGAGTTTCAATGCATGAAGAAATTGCTCGAAAATTTGATATCTCGCAAGAAGCCCTTAAAGAAAAAAAGAAAAGAAAAAGAAGTTGATCCAAAGAAGTATATTAAAAATAAGTGTACTTATATACATAGGATCTTGGTATTGTAGTACTTAATTAGTAGTCAGTGATTTAGGTAGAGCGGGTTCATCAAGTAAATTAGTGTGTCACGGGCGGCATTTAATTGATTTTA
The DNA here is from genome assembly GCA_035771175.1 of Paratinospora sagittata. NCBI lineage: Eukaryota > Viridiplantae > Streptophyta > Magnoliopsida > Ranunculales > Menispermaceae > Paratinospora > Paratinospora sagittata. Next base: position 57,548,542 of record CM069595.1, read on the forward strand.
GGATACACGGGATGAGTGGTAAGAAACACTCCTTTACTGTATTTTATTTTATTTTCTTCTTGGTCCTCTTTCTATTTGTACCAAAAATTCAGGCAAGAACTTACTATTTCTGGGCCACTCTGCAATTCCTCAGCCTCTTCAAATTTTCTTTTATCCCTCTTACTAGTTACTGGAAAATGGGGAAAAAAAGTATTAAAGTACGTGCTGGCAATATTTAGAGTTATGTCTTTAAGTTTTTTAAATATAAAGCTTTTTGCTTAATTAACAGAAAATTAATAAAGAAAAGAAAGACAATTATAGAGGAAAACAGATCCGTCTCATAATGGGCAAAAAAAGAGAGAGCAATAAGTTGAAGAATAACAAACTATATACATATATTCAATTTGACAAAAGAAAAAGAAAAGGAAATATTTGTTGTACAAGTGGTGGGAGAGTGAATTAATGCAAGCGACAAACATCCCCACCGCTACTTAACGGCTCTTCTGCTCTGCATTCACCTACTTATGTATTATTTACTCACTACTATACAGTCTATGTCTATGTCTATGTAAATGCACTCTGCCAAGAAACCGGGCGCCCAGGCTATACCCGGTAGCTAAGCTGCCACCCTTTCTACAAAAGACACACTATGCTTTACTTCAATTCCCCAAGCCTGTTTGATATCATTGATTTTTTCCTTTTTGTATCAATTTGTGTATAATTTAATTAATTACATGCACTTCATAATCATATACGTACTATCACCTCCCCTTCATATGTATATACATATGAAAAGTGAGATGACTTAAATCATGAAGTATGATGTTGGGACTTGTATTTGTATCTATAGATCGACCTCCTTGAAAACCAACCAGCAAGGGGTGAGCAGGGGAGGGGAGACGGTAACAAAGTTAAGCAACGAGTGTATAATTTCAAGGGTTATTAATGGGCATTTATGTTGCATGGACCCACAAATTGACAACACGAGCGGATGAAATCTCAAATTGCATCACATAAACATACACTTGAGCTCCACTCCCAATCGCGTCATTATATCTCTTCCTCCAGGCCATTTTTAATTTTCTCAAATGCCCAATTGGCGTAGCACCATGCCTCGCAATTCCATTACAATATCCTCGGTTCCAAAACGCAAAGAGGAGAGAGAGAGAGAGAGAGACCCGCCATGGTTCAGTGACTTCACATCTCAAAATCGAATGGGTGGAGAAGATAAACAGAAAAAATAAAAGAAAGGGAAATCAATAAATCAAAAGACTAAAAATTAATTTAAGGGTGTTGAAGAAGGAAGGAGTGAAACTATCACTGCTGAGAGTCAAGTAACTGGGAAGGGAGAAGAGGAGTGGAAGGTTGACTTGGGCGTCGATTTCTGTGTAAAAGGGGGTGTCATAATGATATGTGACATTTCATATCAGACGCTAGCTAAGCTAAGGTAACGAGTAGGGAGGGTGGGTTCAGACTTCAGTAGTAGATTTTGGGGAAAAACGCGCCCTATTCTCTCCTCTCCTGTGTGGTATGGTAAGTTGGTAAGTGGTAAGTTGAATGTAAGGTAAGAAAGAGAGGGTGAGTGAGAGAGTGGAAGTGGGACCCTTTCTTCTTCTATTCTACTGGCCCTTCTGTCCCCCCCACCCTGCGTCCTGCTGCTTCCTGCCCTTCCCTTCTGTCCCCACTGCCACTGCTTCTCCTCTTCTTCCCTTTCCCTGTACCAATGGCGAATGAATTTTAAAGGGGGGATTTTGGGAGGGAGACAAAAGAGTTGGAACAGTGTACCTTTAGAGTCCTAATTACCGTAGGGGGGACCAAAGTCAAGGTGCCACTATCTCATATTCTCATCTTTTCTTTTCTTACAAAATTTATTATCACATTTACATATCATCTCCACCATCCATCCTTCCTATCCTTCACTGCTCCACCACACTATTCCCAACAGTTACATACACTGTTCACTGTTCTTCATCCACTAATATAAAAATGCATAATTGAACTTCAGCAACTCTTCGTTTAAATATATATTCAATGCAAACAACAATTAAATTTGTGAAAAATTTCATCCACTTGACAAGAAATTATTGTTAAGAATCGTTTAGTTACTGGATCTGATTGGAGCAATTACTCCTCCATCCAATTCTATATATATCATTAACGTGCTCAAGCTCTTGTCTGCACTTATCAAATTTCTGATACCCAAAATACTTGTTCGGTCCTTTTTGCTTTCTCTAATCCCAGTATAATAAAATTCTTTGTTTATTGTCAAACCAAAAAGGGCTCAAATTTGAATTAGTTGGTAATGTCACTATTCATATTCAAAAGACTTTTATGTCAATTAGTAATTTCACGAACATCAAAACATCTTGACTAATAAAGCTCATAAGTTTTCTTAGATTATGACACAATACACATCTAACAAGCTCAACAATTATGTTATCACAATGTGTCCATTTGTGTATATATATATATATATGATGGTTCTACAAGGACTTGGGCAAAAACTCAGCTAAGGCATGCACACAGCCAAATCTCTTAGATCATCCTAGACCTGTCCAATAAATGCGGCTCAAGATAATCGAGAGGACTTGAACGTGCAAGTCCTACATAAGTTGGGGATTAGAACTTAATAGGGAACTCGAGCATAAACTCAGCTAAATATACTCACACGCCCCCAAGTCCCTTAGATTATCCTAGAGTTGCCCAACACTTGACTGTTCTCCATGTTGCCATATTATAGTTTTTCTTTTCAAGAAAACACTACTTTTCAGATCTCAAAAAATGAAATGGTTAAAATAAACTTAATTATTCTTGGGGCACAAGCAGCACATTAAAAAAAAATAAAAAAAATAAAAAGATAAATGAAACTGGAAAGAAAATACTTCAGCTGGAGCAGGCTAACCCCCCTCGAATGTTTGATTTCTCTTCGTCAATCAAGTCATTGGACATTGCGGAAGGTATTCTGTGACGTTTTAATATTCGAGAAGTGGCAACTTTTGCCTGCTGATAGTTCAACACAACTACCCTCTCATCATCCAAATCGAATCTCAAGTTCTCTTCTCCGCAATTTTCCACAAGGTGGCACAAATGTTTCAAATTCTCAACCTTCACTCCATTAACTTTCTTCACCTGTCAGAATATGCAAAATTAAGATTTCTTAACATGGAAATTTACAAGGAAAAGAATGGAAAATATAGCACGGGAAGCTATTCTCCAACAACATTTAGAAGACAACCATGTGACTGTGTTGTTACAGATGGAGAACGAAAGTTCTTTTAAGGTCCACTCCCTCATCACTAAGACTAGATAAAACATCAACTCTATCTGACTTCATTTAGATATCTCTTTATTTTTTATTTATTTTTCAATATTTAGATATCTCTTTATTAATCATGTATATTTGGTTGCATTAACCATGTAAGCAACCATGGTCACTCCTGTGACAACCACTGTCACTGCACAAAGTTGGCCCAAGGTTCAAACCAGTATTTTTGGTTAAAGAGTGTTTCAACCATTCAGAGTCTTAGCAGCTGATCTATGTTTACTCTTGCTCAGAAGCTCAGTTAGAACAAAAGTAGTTAAAAACACACAGCACCTAAGGCCTTAGGTAACCGAGTAAAAGGAGGGGAAAAACATAATTATTGATTATATCTTAATTGAAAATGACAAATCAATAATGAATTATACTTTGTTGGACCATTTATCCATTCTAAAGTAGATAACGTGTTCTACACAATCAACAATCAACTCTTAACACTTCAATTTTACTTAAAACCAAAAACTATATATATATATACATATACATTAATAGTACCTGTAATTCTGCAAGACGTTCATACCCTGCGCTGATATCATCCATCAATACCTGAGACAAATCAATAATAAAAACAACATTAGAAACAACAAATCTTATGATTCAAGAAACTTGTGAGTTGCGAACAATAGGAATCCAAACATTTACACCATCTATCAACATTTTTAAATTGTCATCCTATAATATTTACATTGGACACCAACCGTGTAGACATGTCACACGAAGACCCAAGGGTCAAAGGAAACTAGACAATAGTAGGCACTGGGCAGCCCCATTAGTAGAGGGGGCCAAGGCCCAATAAGGCAACAACCACTCCCTACCTCGTCTTTTGAAGTTAGGGAGACTTGAACCTTGATCTCTTTAGAGATAAGGAGATCCCTCTTGCCACTCAAGCAAAGCTAGTGATGTTGGCAACATCTATTAAGCTTAAAAAAGAAAATGTAGAAACAATTGAGCATCCCCTTTATGGGAAAACCTACAAAGGGTTATCTCGGTTTTAAAATTCTTTATAAATGGCAATGTTCTCATCTTCCCATAAATGCCCAAAATTATGCAACCCAATAGAAAGCATGCTTAAATCAACTCTAGTAGTTAATAATAATAAAAATTGCTCCTACTTTATAAGAATTTTCCTAAGTACATGGGGTCCGCTACATGAATCTGCTTCCTCCACTCCAATCTATCAAGGGCTAAATTGACATTTACAAATAACTATATCATTCTTAATTATTTCTGTCTATGTTACTTTCGGTCTTCTTCTACTTCTATCATTACCATGGATTGTTAATAGGTTACTCTTCCTAACTGGTGTATCTAAAGGTATTCATTTTATAAGTCCAAACCACCTCAATAAATTTTCTCTCATTTTATCTTTAATTGGGGCTACTCCTACTATTTCTTGAATATGTTCGTTTATAATTCTATCTTTCAATGTTTTACCACATATTCATCTTAACATGTGTATTTTTGTTACACTTAGTTTGTTCACAATAAGAGTTATTGTCGTGTGACCATATGGTCACGGGTTCGAGTCGTGGAAACATCCTCTTGAGAAGCAAGGTAAAGTTATGTACAATTTTGAATATTTCTTTTATTTTTATATATAGGTATTAAAATACTTTTCCTCCAATCATTAGGCATTCTTTTAGTTGGTACAATCTTATTAAACAATTTGGTTAACCAACATATGGAAGATAAAATATCATAGCTAATAGAAGTCCAATATGAAATGAGAGAGAGATCATTTCCCACTTCTTTTTTTTTTTTTTTTTTTTTTTTTTTGAGAAGATACAATGTTAGTAGTTAGTTGTATAACCAGTTCCATCATCAAACCGTGCTCTTGGAGAGGTATCGAGCCCATTCTTGACTCATTAATTCCCCTAACCCCCTAGGGTGAGGCAGTGACAAGAGTTGAACTTAGAACCCTTGGGTTCCACAGCCACCTCTTTACCAACTACACACACTCCATGTTGGCAAATCCCTTCCCACTTTTATTACTATGAAAGGACAAGGATTAGGCTACAAAAATTCAAGGTCATAAGATGTAATCTTTAGGGATCAAAATAACCCCAACAAAACATAATACCCTAAAAGCAAGCTAAAACAATTATAAAAGAATCTAAATTTATTCAACTTCCATTGACAACCATCATTTGTGATTTCATTAATATGAGTCGTAACCAAAGTATGCAAAGGTCTAGAACATCTCGGTAAAGCAATTTATTTTTTTTATTTTTTTTAGCAGAAACAAAGACTAATATATATTAATAGATTCAAGAAGAACTTAAAGATCCCATTGACAACTTCTATTGACAACCATCATTTGTGATTTCATTAATATGAGTCGTAACCAAAGTATGCAAAGGTCTAGGACATCTCGGTAAAGCAATTTATTTATTTTTATTTTTTTTTAGCAGAAACAAAGACTAATATATATTAATAGAATCAAGAAGAACTTATAAGATCCCAGTAGCACCAGGGATGCTACAAAGTACACCGACCTGCCAAGCATATATGGAAAAATAAATGCCCACAACATGAATAAACCAATGTAACCACCCTAGACCTGATGCAATCAGGACTGTAACCACAAAATGAAATACCCAATGTAACCACCCCCACACCTAATGCAGGCAGTTTGCCCCAATCCAGAACCCAATCTGAAAGAGAGAGGCCCTAAACAAGGGAAGCCGCGAACACCCACGAACTGGCCATGAATTTTATATCATCCCAAAGTTTGTCCAACTCCCTAGCACTATCATTAAATACTCTATTATTACATTCGAGCCAAAGCTGCCATAATGTGGCAAAGGAAGCAATGAGAGCAGCATCCTTGCCCGTACTAGAGAGAATGGAAGAATGTGAAGCTGTCAAACTGTCCACCAGATTCCTAGGAATCAGAAATTTTCCTCCCGAGACATTAAACCACCTATCCCAAATCCGTCTCGCAAGGGGACAACGAGTGAATATATGATCCGAGTTCTCTTCATCCTGGAAGCACAAAATACAGCACTGTGGAGAAAGGCACATATTAGGAAATCTTTTTGTTGCATGTCCAAAGTGTTTATTCTCCTATGGGCTAGTAACCAACCAAACACTTTAACTTTAGATGGGATTTGTGTTTTCCAAATGAATGTCGAGAGTGGGAAAGGGGGATGGGTTGATGGGGTGGTTGTAGCTTCGAAAAATGATTTGCATGAGAAGTTGTCATTTGATTCAAGGTTCCAAGAGAAGTGGTCCGAGGTGGTTGGTCAGTCTTGTATTCTCTAGTCTAAGAAGAAGATCTATGGCTTCATCCAGCTCCCTAGATGTAAGGGCTCTAGTGAAGTGGAGGTTCCATGTAAGGTCAAGGTTTGGATCAGTTTGAGCATTCGTTATAAAAGAAGATATAGGTTGGTTGTGAAGAGAGGAAAGTGTATAAAGATGAGGAAATGAGATTGCCAATGAACTATGATCCAACCAACTGTCCTCCCAGAAGCAAAAGGTCACCCCGTTGCCAACCTTTGGGCGGACATTTGCTAACACAAGGGGCGCAAGAGATGCTAAACTTCCAAGGGCCCCTGTGAGTATTTCTCTTGGCACTTCTTACATCTGGCCCAAGATCAAAATATGAAATTCTACCGTATTTGCTAGTGACAACCTTTGCCCAAAGAGAATTGTGATCCTCAAAATCCATTTTCCACAAAATGCAACATTCTTCCTTGCAATGTTCCCTATCCCAAGCCCACCTAACTCGACCGGGAGTTGAATTGTCTCCCAATTAACCAAGCTTCTCATTTCCTTTTCCCCTTTGCTACCCCAAAGAAAGGCTTTGAACTTCCTTTCAATGTTTTTGGCCACACCCTGAGGAACCTTGAAAATGGATAAGAAATATGTTGGTATGGCATGTAGTACTAACCGGATTAGGGCTAGTCTCCCTCCCCTCGATAATAAAGCATGCTTCCAACCTTCCAATCTTCTAGAGATAGTAGAGACTACTGGATTCAAAAATTCCTTGGACCTGGGGTTGCCCCCCAAAGGAAGCCCCAAATATTTTAAAGGCCCAAAATTCCTTGGACCTGGGGTTCCTTGGACCTCGGTAAAGCAATTTATTGCGCCTACCATTTTAGACAAACACGAATAAAGATGTTGTTCGGGATAATAAGCTTACATTAACAATTTAGAACATAGGAACACTAATGGGTAACAAAATGAAGATAGCATACGTTGTGATTAGAGGAAAGATGAAAATAATAGTACACCTACAAAAAACTAAATAGGTACAATCAAGAGAAACAGAAAACACAACAAACAAACTCTATTACACTAAGAAAATAAAAATAGAAATGGAGTATGACGCTAGGAATAAATGTAGACAAAAACTTCAGGGGAAGTGTTTGTTTCTAATGATAGAAAGAGGATAGAATAATACTAATAAAACATATAATATAAGAAAATGTAACTAACATAATCCATATATACCCCAAATAGGATTAAATTAACAAATTTAAGCACAATTTTGGGAAGATATAAACGAAGGAATTAAAGAGATACCTCAAGAAGATAAAAAATGTATCTAAGAAGAGATTTTAATGAACATGTAGGTAAAGAGAGGATAAAGTATCAGATGTCGCATGGAGAATATGGATTTGGTAGGAATGATGTAGGAGAGAATATACTCAACTCAACTCAACTAAGCCTTTTCCCAACTACATGGGGTCAGCTACATGAATTTGTTTCCTCCACTCCGCTCTATCAAGAGCTAAGTCGGCATGCGAAGAATATACTAGACTTTGCGAAACATATAAAACATATGATAATGAATACTTATTTCAAAGAGAGTGATGAGCACTTAATAACCTTTAATGTGGACCATCAAAGTCCCTGAGAAAGTTGGTGTATTTGACACTTTGAGCCGATGTCACACACAACTACATGCCCATGTCCTTGTTACATAGGTTAAAATCCATTTTGATGCCAAAATTTTAGCTTCATTAATACATATATAATAATATACATTTTATTTAATTTTCTAACATACCAAAAACAAGAAATGAGAGGAAACCCTTGAAGCACGCGCACGGACGCTATTACAATGCCTTCCTATCCAACTGGGTTATTCTAAAGTCAAAGCCAATGACTAGAATATGGATCAATTGCAACTATTGTGAATCAAAGCAAATGAAAATCATTAAAAGAAGGAACCAAATTGGCAAGATGAAAAAGACAGCTGCAAATATTGAGAATAAGCTCAAGAATAGGAAAATTTACATAGAATCTTGATGAGCTCATACAAAACATTTTTCATTTTGTTCAACTAAGCCTTAGTTAAAGGGAAGGAAACAAGGAAAGCTATAGCAAGATCAAAGGCACAAGCTTCTATTGGACAAGGACTTTTATATGACTTAGATAATAAATCTGTCTTGGATGGCATATCAAAATATTGGGAACAAGGCAAGGGCTACAGTTGATCCAGGAAATAAACAGAGTAAAAAATGTGTCATCCTTTCAATCTACAGACTTTGAAACTTCAAAGCATGATTAGGCAGGAAAAAAGTGAGTGACTAGAAAAAAAAATGCTCAACAATATTGCAAACTTTAGGACACACCAAATATTGAAAGGTAAAGGAATATTATAACAAACAAATAAATAAACGAAAAAAAAAAAGAAAAGACAAAAACCTGGGAAAGGACAACAAGCTGTTCACCAGCCTTATTAGGCAGTTCCCTCAATGCACGTTCACACAATCGACGAGGTGAAGCATTGTACCAGTCTTCCCCGTACTCATGAAGATATGGCTGGGTCAATGGAATAAAAACTAGACCAGCAAAAATGAAGTAACTAGGCAACCTATCAAACTGATGAACTGGGACTACCGGCTGTAACTGCAAAATCATCCAAATCATTGTGAGTAACAAAATGAATTACTTAACCAACATAAACTCCTATTAATAAAATGTGAAATAAAAGAATCATCGATTATCGTGCATGTGAGGAATTGTACAAAGGTAAAACCACAGAGAGCTATAATAAAATCAATTATCCATCAAAGTCGATATATTATCTGAGAAAAGAGTGACAACTTTTTTTTTTCCATAGGAAGTTTGGAACACAATTAAGATTTCCCTGTGGTTGAATTTGTAGCTCAATGAAAAGTTTTTCCTTCTACACAGTCAACAATAAATCAGCATGCACGAGTCCATTGTTAGAATTTTTCAGCCAGCAAATTATACAACATTCAGTGCACCTGATGATGCAGTATGGAGAGTGGAATAACAGAGGAGACAGAATTGAAGCAATAATCCAATTTAATTTAATATTCAACATGTGTTCTACAAACCCGATCACACTAGCATTAAAGTATTTATAAATATTCAATCTAATGAATTTGTTGATTCCAACTCAAATTAGGAATTAAAATCTTATTAAGCTTTCACAACTGAAATTAAAATCCAACTAAAACTCTAAAACAAGCATTTTTGTTTTATAAAGATTCTGATAATTCTGAGACTTGTCCACATCACTTGGTTAGCCAAATGTTCAGAAGCCCCGAGCTTATGAAAGTTTTCTATGAAAAATAAGTTAGAGAATAAGGTGGAAAAATCTAAAAACTGGATCAACATTTATCTGCCCCAGAACTTCCCTCCATTTTTCCCTTTATACCTTCTCTTTTCTTGGTTTGCTATAGAATTTACTAAAACCGGAACACAAGTACAAAATAAGCAGGTCTGGGGAGCCAAAAAGGAGTACACAAATGAGGTAAGAAAAAAAAACACACCATGTGACATAAGGATAAACCACTTGCCTTTGTGCAAAATCAAACCCTATATTCCTCTCAAAAAAAATATCAAACCCTATATTAACCAACTTGGGGTTGAAGTGATGGTTGGGAAGCAGACGTCATATGTTTGAAAAAAAACTGGAACAAAGTAAAAAAAGAAAGCAGGTCCGGGAAGCCAAAACATAAGTACACAAACAAGGTTAAAAAGCACACCATGTGACATAAAGCTAAACCACTTTCCTTTTGTGCATCAAGCCCTATATTAACCAACTTGGGGTGGTGCAATAGCTAGGAAGCGTGAGTCATTTGTTTGAATCTTACCACACTTCCCATAGAGTTTCCGACGTGTGAGGATAGGGATGTTTGCACACACCTCAAGGGACTAATTGAAGGTCCGGATTCCCATGAATATTTTTTTTTAAAAGTAAACCCTATATTACAGAAAAAATAAATTAATAAATAAATAAAAATCTGAGCTCTATATGCAACTTGGAGCGATAGAGAAGCCTATTTAACACTGAAAGGACATCAATAAATGCGTTCCTTTTCTCAATCAAACATAACTTTGCAACTAGATACCTGCCGTGACAACAAAAATAACTATTCCCCATAACTGCTTCACTAGGGGTGTTCAAGAAACCCATGGATGGACCTAAGAAAATTGCACAATCTAACCAAAACCTTTCAATTTCGGCACTTTTGGCCTATACACAAACCCAATCGATCAAAAGAGGTTTGACTCAAGTATAGTCGTAGATGTGGCAAAAACAACTCTGTTAACTTGATTCAACTAACTAACAAAGCAAAATCTATTTACTCTCCCCCTCCTCAAAATATGTGTTGCTTTTCTCTCACCCCAAACAAGACACCTTTCACTATTCACTATTCTTATACTTCCCATTTTTTGCAAGATTTGTTCACCCTCTTTTTGATTCAAAGAACCCTTCCACCCAAAACTAAGATTTTGCTTGCTTGCTTGCTAATCATCAATAGCTACAGTCTCCCAGTTTCTTACTATGATGCATATTTATAAACATGTTAATTAATATGAACATTAACCTATTGAGTGTTGGTTTAAAAACCACATTATTTTCATCACAGACTTACTAGTGGCAACAGCATAACAAGAACAACAAGCAACAATTCGCAAGATACCACTACGACAAGCTAGTGGGATACACATTTCCTGTTTCCATTTGATATTTGCTCGTTCTTCTTATTGTATTGCATATGATCATAATACGATTATTGATGGATAGGTTTTGCCATGAATATCTTTGGCCCCGTAACAAATGTATCTTTGACCAACCCTTGACGGATCTAGCTACCATAGTGTTGGTACCTAAGGCATGATATTACCTCATTTTGCACCACTGATCATGCACAAAGTCTTTGGGGACGAGGCATGAACTAGGTCCCACCGTTAGAGAAAATTCAAGCCTATATTGATCAGATCCAATACATCGATGAATTGACCCATCTTCTTCAATTATCTAAACACATAGTATACACAGAATTATTCTACTTCTACTCACACGTCCTAAAAACAAAACATAGCACAGAGAAAGGAAGAAGATGACGTTCTAACATAAATAGAAGTAAATAGATTGGACCTTAATTCTAGGGTTAATGAGTCAATTGTATATGATTATAGAGCTACCATCTGGTATGTATAGAAAACCCCTAACAATTTAACTTTTGTGTCAGATCCTAGCTCATAAGCAATCACTTTACACTTATAGAATCTTTTTCCTTCTTTAATCTTTGTAAATTTTACTGATTACCAGCAAGATTAGTACATATGGAGAAACAGGTTCGAAAGGAAATGACAAGCCACAACTTACAGGTTGAAGAGTGATACTGAATTCACTCACTGCACCATCTCTTAATACAGTAACTTTGGCCATTTCATTGGGTTTCTTCATTGAGACAAGATGATCAAAGGTTATCCTCTCTCTGTTTCTGAAAGGAACTGTAAACATCAACAGACAAATAAATATTTAAGACTTCAAACTGACAAAAGAGTTGAGTAAATGCTCAAGCTAAACAGTAAACACTTTGTCTTCCTCTTTATACAGCAAAAAGGCATCTGATGAAAATGAGGATAAATACATATGACAATTGGTGATAGCAACAAAAGCATGGAATCATAGAACTGATAGAAGTTATTATGTGCAGCAACCACATGAATTTAAGCATTCTTCTTTTTTCCACTGTCTATTCTAAACTATTGATATGCTTCACAATGATCAAGAAGTTAATGTACAAGATCGATCTGCATCAAAATGTTAGTGCATAAAGGTCAAAATTGGGAAAGAGCAATCAGTACCCTCTAATCAATCTATAACTAGGAAAGCAACCAACATTTAGAAGGATAGTTAACTACAAATCAGAACCTAAGTATGCTTCTCATTCTGTGAATGAAATACCTCAACATGCAATAGTATTTTGTGATTCCAATTAAAAGATAAATACACGGTTAAATTGAAACTGCTTTCAAAAAAAAAAAAAAAAATTGAAACTGACAACTCTAATCTGATGTAGATCACATTCTTCCAAATGATCCAGAAAAAGTTCAGATCAAGTAAGAACTAACAGATAAGCAGTTGATAGCACGTCATGAAGTCAATTTCCTCATATATCAATCACAATGGAAGACAATGTAACATTTAACTAGGAACTAGAAGTCAAGTCAGTATCAACCCAGACAAATTGACTACAACACTGAAAATAAATAGATACCTGTACCATCATTTGCTATAGGAACACCATCAAATGCCAGGATAATATCATCTTTCTTCAGCATCTTGGAGGCATTTGAAAGAGGATTAATTTTGCTCAATAATACACCGGTCATTCCTTGACGCATCTTGAAGTGCTCTCTTAGCTGTACATTTTCAGTTGGCTGACAAGACAAACCCAGAGAACAGAACCCAATATATTTTCCACATTCCTCCACACCAGATATAAAATGCTTAATAATGGGGACAGGTATAATGTATCTGCAAAATTGAGAAGAAATGCAATTACAGATGTATAAAAAAGTCAGTAAGCCGCTGATTAATGAGGAAAAGAGAAGAATAGATAGTCATCCCTGGTTGTGAGAAGTTGTGATTACATGGAAAAAGTCATAGAAATGGCTTTAAGATGATTCAAATAACATCAGAAGCAGCATCCGTGGCACATTGGCACAGCTAAACATTAGTGGAATCCTGGTGCCTCCAAAAAAACCTAGTCCAGCTGAGTGATTGTAATGTTAAGAATGGACTATAGAACTTTATTTACTCGACTCGAACTTTTGCTTCCATATTCAAGTTCCTGACACCTTTGATTTACAGGTTCAACTCCAATCAAACCATTGCATGATGTTATACATATATAGAAGGATGACTCTTTCATATGACCAATGGACTTTTTTGGCAAATAGTCAGCTATGTCTGAGACAAATGACAGAGAAGTCAAGATCCAACTCATTTAGAACTCACCCAATATTCTCCGCACCTGAAAGGTTCTGGAAAGCTACTCCAACAACCTTGTCTTCCATGATTGCAGGACCACCACTGTTCCCTGGGTTAATAGCAGCATCAATTTGTATAGCCATGAGCTGAGTTGCACCATGAACATATTGTGTAGGTTCAACTCTGGAGACAACTCCTGTAGTGACAGATATATTATCTCCACCTGCAATCAGGAGAGGAGGCCAAGTCATTTAAGAAGAAGCAAATGCAATAAAGAACGGTCATGGCTCATTACTCACTTTTTCTAAGCTGTAATACATTAAGGGCTTCCACCAAAATCGTGGGATGAGCAAACCGCAATCTCATAGAATAACTAAATCCAGCATGATAGTAAATTGAATGGTTTGAGCTATATAAACACATAGAATTGGCAGGGATGCAAACCCTGTTTCCCCCCTTTTGTTCTTATGGCACTTTTTTTCTTAGCTTCCCTATGTTTTTTCTCAGCTTGTATATATGATAAGTGAAGATGAATGTTAGGCAGGCTAAAGATTTCAAGTTTTTTTCTTTTCTTTTTTGCAATGAAAGTAAGGTTAATACTCCCAAGTCCTAGGTTTAATACAAAATATATAAACAGTAATGATTAAGTATCACAATATCGCAGAAGAGAAATCAGACCGATGAACTTTATAGACATAAGTTGGAAGTTGGAACACAAGTAAGCTTTTAGATGAAGATGGGCAGAGATCCATCATTCTCACAATGAACGTCATGCAATTCAAGATGAAATGGCAACAGGAAAAATCTTATATGAGGGCTAGCATGATCCAATGATCCCAAATATATAAAAAAAAAAAAGAATGCAAATATAGGCCCAAACAGAACTTTGAAGGAAGTAAAGGTTTTAGGATGAAGAAAGTGAGTACTTTTGATTGTCCTATCTTTCTTTAGGGTATCATTCTCTCGTTTTGAGAGATATCTGTCTTTAAATGACACTAACAGAATGTAAGTCCTAAAAGTAAAATGGGGAGAGCCTGATACGTTGGAGTCTTGGACCAGAGCATCAACAAAATGGAAATATATGAAAACTCAAGCAATAGAAGTAGGATGACGCCGTCAACGGGCAAAGAAATGATAAAATTGGGTAAAATAAAAGAGCAAATCACTACAAGGACATCACTTTCTTTTATAATATGAGGCTTGTATTAAGAAAACTAGGTAAAAGGAAAGTACAAAAGGGAGGACAAGCAGCCTCCATAGCACAAGGCAATCGAGCAATGACCAGAATAACAAGGACCAATCCTAATTAAATTTACAGAGAAAACATTGAAAGCCTTATCTAAAGACATCCAAATATGACACTCAAAAGTGAATGATCACCCACTGTATTTGCCCCACATGACTCATCCTTGAACACCCTTTGGTTCCTTTCTACACAAACACACCAATTCAATGCAATGATGGAGTATAGCAGACGTGTGAAGGGAACATATCCCCAACACGAAATCAATGTAAAAGACGTTAATACAACTCTTTGGGATAATTTAGCTCCAGTCATGCACCTGCAACAACCTAACCCATAATGATGGAGTGGATGGGCTGTGGAAGAAAAAAAAAGATCTTGTGATTCTCCATTTCTTTTGCATAGCACGCACCAGTTAGGGGAAAATGACATGAATGGTAATCTTTTTATTGAAGAGTCTCAGCGACATTGACCTTGTCAAGGACCAAAAGCCACATGAAAATCTCAACCTAAGAAGGGGGTTTGGTCTTGGCAATGAAACGAAGGAACAAGAGTAGCTTGGGTGATCAATTATGAAATGAAAAAAGATTCACAAGAATAATGTCTAGACCAATCATAGGTCCAAATCCTCCTATCCATTTGCCCTATCTAATTTGAGCCCTTTCTAGCTTATTTAAGAAACCTATCACCTCAAGCACTTCATGATCGAAAAGGTTATGACAGAAATGGAAGTTCTAGCTAGGAGGACTCCTCGTCAGCCCTAGGGGGTAGACAAGGAAGGTGGAGATTGGATGTTGTGAGGCAAAGAGATGGAAACTAGGTTTAAAAAGACACACAAGGGTTTCATCACCACATTATACATCCTCCCAAAGCCAAATGACTAAGCCATCACCAACCTGAAACCTGATTGCATTCAAGAAGATGGGGTTCAAAGTGTTGATGATAGCTTGATGTGCATTGTTGGGCCCTTATCTGATAGCTATAGCTTTTGAATTGAGTGGTTTCTAACATGGTATCAGAGCCTTGGTTTTGCAAGAGGTCTTGGGTTCAAGTCTCATTATTAGCATTTGCATGTTCCCCATATGCATAATTGGTATTTGTCTTCTTCTATTTCTCTTCTGGCTCTCCACATGCAGGATGGGGCTGCACATGAGGGGGAGTGTTGATGATAGCTTGATATGTATTGTTGAGCCCTCATTTGATAGCTATAGCTTTTGGTTGAGTGGTTTCTAACACAAAGAAGAAAAAACTTTCCAAGTACTTATGAAAGAGTTCCTAACAATAAGCCACCCCCACATCTCAATTGTTAAGAGAGCCCATATCTATGTTTGATAACTTTGACACAAAAAGCATCCTACTTCCTAGGTAAACACCATAACCACTTTCTCGCCAATGCCTTATTCTTCCCCGCCTCCTCTTTATCTTTAGGTTTCACCACCAATTTCCAAGCCACCAAATGTGCCTACTTATCACCATCCAGGCTTTTCTAGAAAAAATCCCTTATTACCATATACTTTGTAATTCTAATTAGGATTCAACATAGTGACAAGAAATAATTGGGCACAGTCACGAGAACAACTTGGATAAGGGTTAATTGACCCCCTAAACAAGAAACAACGTTTCCACCCATCAGTTCTGTTTGCAGTATTTATCACCAAGGATCCTAGAAAATCAAGCTTTAAAGGATTGCCTGCTTTAAAGGATTGCCTCCCAATGGAATCCCCAAATATCTCAATCGTAAACTTCCCAATGTGAAGTCAATTTTTCTTGCAATATTGAGAAGGTTTCAATGATCAACATTGGTACCCACCACACTGCTCTTAACCCTATTAATTCTAAGGCCCGATAAAGAGTGAGCAACAACAATCAACAAGCTTCATAATAGCAATGACATTTTCCGCTAACGCCTCCAATAGGAAAAGAGTGCATTAGCAAATTGCAAGTGCAAAATTGTAGCTATTCCATTACCCACCCCTAATAAGACAAGTTGTTTAGTCATTGTCATCTTCTAAATCATCAATGTCGATTCCTTCAAAATCCTCTTATTTTCCTCCAACCATGAAGACAACTATAATTTTTTTTTCAAAAAAGGATGCTCAAAAGACTCAGTCCCCTAAGAGAAAAAACTTTGGTGTTTGGACAGCCAACATCTAAGAATCTTCACGGTGAATCCAGAAATCAACTTTACATTTTAGAAACACTAATCAAGGAACTGCACATTTCTAGTGTGTATTGATCATAACAAAAGGCCAGTGACTTTTATTGTTAGTGATTGTTCAACTTAATATCCTCTTGCCTTCCAACAATGGCTGTAAATAGATTCTCATAAAGTTTTATACGAAATCATTCACGGCATATCCTCAGCAAGCAGACATCTACAAATTTGTAGATCACAGGAATCATTGCAGCTGAAAATAGAAAGAGAATTGGCAGTTGAGAGTTGAGACATGACAAGTATAAATGTGAACCTTGAGGATATCCAACAACAGCTACAGCTTCCTGCAAAAAAGGAATGTCACCAAGCTCCAAAAAGTTCATTCCCTCCCAGAACTCTTCACTTTCAACAACAAGAACAGCTAAATCACATTCATGTCCAACAGCTTGAACTTCTGCTCTATACTTAGTAGGAGAACCATGCTTTCTAACAAGAACAAACGTATGGTCAGCCACTACATGTGCATTTGTAAGAATCCTTCTCCCGGTAATAACAAACCCTGCATGAGCATTACGGGAAAAATTAACTTCCGAATCCAACAAGTGGTTCAGCAGAAAGTGATAGTTTCAAACCTCAGCAGAAGAAGGTAACAATCAAATGCAAATGAGATTTCTCCGATTCATAATTCACAAGAATGAGCACAATTACAATCTATGAAAGACAAGGAACCAACCTAGTCTCTCAAACATTACAGCTGCAAGAGCCTCCAAAATGAGAAGAATGAGTTAATTATTCAAGTTTAGTTTTCGAAGGAAATCCATTGAAAAGGGGGAATACTGAAAGTTCAATAGATTACATGATATTGAATGTTTGAGAGACTAGGTTGGTTCCTCACACATTCAATAGATTACAAAAAAAAGTAATATTGAATGTTTGTTTAATCCATGCAAGCAATATGGGAACAGTAAGAGCAATGGCACAAAGAAGATATTAGTTAAATTTCAAAAAAAAAATAACAAAAATACAACATGATGAGTTTTGGTTCTTCCTCCCAAGTCACATTCCATATATAAAGTAGTTAAATATTAAATGTATTAAAAGGTAAAAGAAGGCTCCTTGAAAATTTTAGAAAACAAGAAACGTTGCAGAAAGAAATTTGGTAGGGACAGCAGAAAAATTCTCGTGTTTAACAAGTTATCAGAAAGGGGGATTATTACAAACTATGAAAATTGAATATGTTGTGCGGAATCGTGGTAAAGCATGAAAGAAAAAATAAGACAACAAATTTAACGTGGTTCGGCAAATTGCCTACGTCCACAAGAGGCAGCAATTTGCCGAACCACGTTAAATTTGTTGTCTTATTTTTTCTTTCATGCTTTACCACGATTCCGCACAACATATTCAATTTTCATAGTTTGTAATAATCCCCCTTTCTGATAACTTGTTAAACACGAGAATTTTTCTACTGTCCCTACCAAATTTCTTTCTGCAACGTTTAAGATTAAGAGGCTCAGATCTGATAATGGAGGAGAATACAAGTCAGACCCATTTCAGAAAATTTGTGAGAATGAAGGGATTGTCAGACATTTTCTGAAATGGGTCTGACTTGTATTCTCCTCCATTATCAGATCTGAGCCTCTTAATCTTAAAAATTATAAATATATATAATAATATATTTAACTATTATGGGGCAAACAATTCGGCGCGGCGCTGAATTTGGTGACCAACAAGGTGGCTGCCCTCGTGGGCGGCCACCCACCCCATTTCTCTTTTCTTTTATCAGAGGTGGACCCCACAAATCTCCACCTCCACCTCATGTGGAACAAAGCTCCTCCACACCTGCAATCTCTCTACAGATAGCAAGCTTCCTTCAAAAACTGTTGCTGCCTCCATTAGTGCCCTTAGGCACTCCGAGCTCGTGAGATGTTGATCAAGTCCAAAACAATGTTGGAACTTGATCCCTGTAACCACCTTTGTAAGCATATCTGCGTGGTTATCTGCAGTCTTGATCTTTTGCAGAAGAATACTTCCTTCTTCTACTATTTCTCGAACAAAATGAAAACGAACATCAATATGCTTCGTTCGACTGTGATGAATTTGGTTCTTTGCCAAACAAATGGCACTCTGGCTGTCGCAGAAAACTTCAACATTCTTCTGCACAATTCCCAAGTCTTTAGTCAATCCATGAAGCCAGATTGCTTCCTTGAAAGCTTCCGTTACTGCCATGTACTCTGCCTCTGTAGTAGACAAAGCAACTGTTGACTGTAGTGTTGATCTCCAACTCACTGGTCCTCCTGCCATAGTGAAAACATAACCAGTACGCTTGTCAAGATCTCCAGCATAGTCCGAATCCACATATCCGACTAGATGCTTACAACTTTTCGTATCTCTCTCGAACTTTAAACCGATATCCACAGTACCATGAATATACCGTAGAATCCACTTCACTGCTTGCCAGTGGCCTTTACCGGGGTTGTGCATGTAACGACTTACCATACTTACAGCATGTGACATGTCAGGTCTGGTACACACCATAGCATGCATCAAGGCACTAACGGCATTTGCATATGGAATATTCTTCATTTGTTTCTTCTGATCCTCGGAATTTGGTGACATTGATGAACTTAGCTTGAAATGTGGTGCCAATGGTGTGCTCACAGGTTTTGTGTCATTGCCAATGCCAAAAGTTTGAAGAACTTTCTTCAAATACTGAGTCTGAGTCAAACAGATTGTACTTTTGGCCCTGTCTCGAGTTATCTTCATCCCGAGAATTTTTTTGGCCTCGCCAAGATCCTTCATTTCAAACTCTGAGCTCAATTGAGCCTTCAGTTTGTTGATAATCTGTTCATACGGCCCAGATCCGTTTCGGTTCGACACTGTTCATCTGGCCCGATACTGTTTATTCTCGGCCCAGCCCGTTTTCTGCCCGACAGTTGACCGAATCCATTTTTGGTTGACCAACCATATCCGGCTCATTTTTCGTCTGATTTCAGCAAAGTCAGACTCGTCTCCATCATTTTCAACCGTTCCGGACGCAACCGTGCAATCAGTTTCTGCCGATTCAGCTCCTAAGCTATTGATATAGCTTAGTTGAAGTTGTTTATTATTTTTCACGCACTTTTCGGCGTCATACATAACAGAATATAATAAGTATACTTAGAAAGATGCCAAATGGTAGAAGAAGCAAAGCAAGCTCTGATTCGCTCTGAGAGAAAGACTCAGATAATGCTAGATGGATAAAAGGTTATAAATTAATGATGAAGAACTAGTATTGAAAGCACTCAAACAAATGAAGAGAGAAAAAGGGTGGGGTGGCAACTTTAATCAATTATCAAAAATTGCAACTCCCTGCGCAGTTGTGACTTGGTTGAAGGGCATGCATGGGAACAGAAAGAAGACAAAATTAGAGTGGCGCTATTGAAGATGAAGGCAAGTGGAATTTCAAATCAAAATCAGGCAGCATTCCTTTCCAACCAAAACAAATAAATAAGAAAATTAAAAATCAACGAACTAAAGTAAAGAGCAAGGCGGAAAAGAAGTGTTGTAAAAAGAGAGTACCGGAACCCATAGTTTCTCGCTGCGGCTTGTTTTGCCATGGAAGAAAATAACTCGGACTACTGGAGACAGTGAATATCTTGACAACGGAGTCGAGAGCGAGCTCAATGGCAGTGTTAAAGTTGTTAGGATTTCCTTGTTTTCAGGTCCATTTAATTGTTGCACGTTCAGTTTAAAGTCTAGTCAAATACCACGATTGTAGCTGCTGTAAAATCGTGGGTTGTTGCCTTTCCATTTCGGTTACTTTGTAAGGCTTTAAAAGGCCATTGTCAGTTACTTTGTAAGGCTTTAAAAAGGCCATTGCTATCTTTGAATTCAATGAGAGATTCTCCCTGCAAAACAAGTGCCTATCAAACTCTCTCCTACTCTGTTCTCTTGTAGATTTTCAGGTTCCAACATTTGGTATCAGAGCACCAACAAGGGGCCTGATCAAAAGTCTTTAAGCAAACACGAGTTCAGTGAGAAGGGCTCACGATATGGCGGGTGAAAGCAGTTTTGTGCAGCCAGCCATTCCTAAGTTCGATGGGCATTATGATCATTGGAGCATGCTCATGGAGAATTTTCTGCGATCCAAGGAATACTGGGGTTTGGTGGAAACTGGGATCCCTGCAGCAGCAGAAGGGGTGGATCCTACAGAGGTACAGAAGAAGACAATCGAGGATCACAAGCTAAAGGATCTGAAGGCAAAGAACTACCTGTTTCAAGCCATTGATCGATCGATATTGGAGACAATCTTGAAGAAAGACACATCGAAGGATATTTGGGACTCCTTGAAACAGAAATATCAAGGCACGGCCCGAGTCAAACGTGCCCAGCTGCAAGCTCTTCGCAAAGAGTTTGAGGTGCTTCACATGAAGGTGGGAGAATCAGTGAATGATTACTTTGCACGAACTCTCACCATTGCTAACAAGATGAGAATTCACGGAGAACAGATGGGTGATGTAGTGGTCATTGAGAAGATCTTAAGGTCCATGACTCCAAAATTTGATTACGTTGTGTGCTCCATTGAGGAGTCAAATGATATTGACATTTTGTCCATCGACGAACTTCAAAGCAGTTTGCTAGTTCATGAACAACGAATGAGTAGGCATACCGTGGATGAACAAGCACTGCAAGTCATGAATGAGGCTTTATCAGGAGGAAGGAATGGGGGTCGTGGCTCTTATCGAGGAAGAGGAAGAGGACGAGGTCGATCTGGATTTGACAAATCTACGATTGAGTGTTACAATTGTCATGGGCTTGGCCATTTTCAATGGGAGTGCCCTAAAAAGGAGAAGCAAGCACACTTTGCCGAGACAAATGAAGAAATGTTGCTCATGGCTTATGTGGATGACAACAAAGCTAGCAGTTCACACATATGGTTCCTGGATTCAGGGTGCAGCAACCATATGTGTGGCAAGAAGGAGTTGTTTTGTGATCTTAATGAAGGCTTCAAGGATTCAGTCAAACTAGGAAATGACGCAAGCTTGAAAGTACAGGGAAAGGGCAGTATTCGAATGGAGATAAATGGGATCATGCACGTGATTACTGAGGTGTTTTATGTGCCAGACTTGAAGAACAACCTACTGAGCATTGGGCAACTACAAGAGAAGGGTCTTGCAGTTCTCATGCAACATGGAACTTGCAAGATTTTTCATCCAAAGAGGGGTTTAATCATTGAAACTGCCATGTCTCACAACAGAATGTTCATTATCACTGCTCGATCTCAGTCAAAGGAACAAAGGTGTTTTGTATCCCTTATCACAGACCAATCCAAACTTTGGCACTGTCGATATGGGCACCTAAGCTGGAATGGTCTCAAAGTTCTTCAACAAAAGAAGATGGTAGAGGGTATGCCACAGTTTAACGCCCCTCTTAAAGTTTGTGAAGATTGCTTGGTGGGAAAACAACGAAGAGACTCAATCCCAAAGGAAAGCACATGGAGGGCATCTGGAATTCTTCAGCTAGTACATGCTGATATTTGCGGACCAATCAACCCAACATCAAATAGCAAAAAGAGGTATCTTATCACTTTCATAGATGATTTCAGTTGAAAGACTTGGGTGTATTTTTTGGTGGAAAAGAGTGAGGCTTTTGTTGTTTTTAAACACTATAAAGCTAGGGTCGAAAAAGAAACAGGAGCATACATAAGGGCCCTTCGCACAGATCGTGGAGGAGAATTCACATCACAAGAATTCACTAATTTTTGTGGTGTGAATGGGATTCGAAGACAACTGACAGCTGCATACACTCCCCAGCAAAACGGAGTTGCCGAGAGGAAGAATCGAACAATTATGAACATGGTACGCAGCATGCTTTCTGGAAAGCACATTCCAAAAATATTTTGGCCTGAAGCAGTTAACTGGACTGTGCATATTCTCAATAGAAGCCCCACACTTTCTGTGAGAAGTAAGACACCAGAAGAGGCATGGAATGGAGTCAAACCATCAGTGAGTCATTTCAGAATTTTTGGATGTCTCTCTCACGTTCATGTACCTGATAACAGAAGAGTGAAGCTTGACAACAAGAGTCACAAATGCATATTCTTTGGGGTAAGTGACGAGTCGAAAGCTTACAGATTATTTGACCCAATTTCTCAAAAAATAATTGTGAGCCGAGATGTTGTTTTTGAAGAAGATCAAAGTTGGGATTGGGAGGCTTGTTATAAGGAAGCCATTGTGGCTGACCTTGAGTGGGAAACAGATGGAGAGGGAACAGAAGTTGGTGACAATGAGGAGGAATCGGAAGCCAGCAGTATTGAAGAAAATGAGGACAGTGAAGAAACAGATCATGGTGTTGGCCAAGAAGATCATGGTGTTGCCCAAGAAGACTCATCTCATGAGGAGATTGATGAGAACTCACCCCATGAGGCACGAACACGAAGACCACCGGCATGGATGAAAGATTACGAGAGTGGGCAAGGTCTCTCCGAGGAAGAAGACTTAAACATTGCTTATTTGGCTTTGTCCATTGACAATGACCCTATATTCTATGAAGATGCAGTAAAGAATGAGAAATGGAGGCAAGCCATGAACTCTGAGATCGAGGCAATAGAAAGAAATGATACGTGGGAACTTACAGAGTTACCAATTGGCATCAAAGTTATTGGGGTGAAGTGGGTTTACAAGACGAAACTCAATGAGAATGGAGAAGTAGATAAGTACAAGGCGCGACTCGTTGCAAAAGGGTACAGTCAAAAGTATGGAGTAGACTATGCTGAGGTATTTGCACCGGTGGCTAGGCTAGACACCATTCGAGTTGTGATTTCGCTTGCTGCTCAAAAGGGTTGGATGATCTATCAATTAGACGTCAAGTCTGCTTTTCTACATGGAGAGTTAAATGAAGAAGTTTTTGTCACACAACCTCCTGGCTATGAGAAAACGGGACATGAACACAAAGTGTACAAGCTTAAGAAAGCCTTGTACGGTCTTAAACAAGCTCCTCGAGCTTGGTATAGCCGTATAGAGACTTATTTTTCCAATGAAGGTTTCAAGAAGTGTCCCTATGAACATACTTTGTTCATCAAAACAGCGGATGGAGGTAAAATTTTGTTTATTTGTCTTTATGTTGATGATCTCATATTTACTGGAAATGATGAAGTTATGTTCAAAGATTTCAAACGGTCCATGATGATTGAATTTGAGATGACTGATCTCGGAAAGATGAAGTATTTTCTTGGTATTGAAGTGTTGCAAAGGCCAGATGGTGTTTTCATTGGACAACGAAAATATGCTCAGGAGGTGCTTGACAGGTTCAAAATGGATCAATGTAATTCAGTGAATAATCCAGTAGCTCCTGGGTTTAAACTCAAGAAGGATGAAGATGGAGTAAGGGTAGACAGTACACTCTACAAACAAATTGTAGGAAGTCTTATGTACCTGACTGCTACACGTCCTGATATGACATTCATAGTGAGTTTGATCAGTAGATACATGGAGCGTCCCACTGAGATGCACCTACAGGCGGCAAAGAGAGTATTGAGGTATGTGAAGGGAACTATTGGCTTCGGGGTGTTCTACAAGAAGGGAGGAAATCAGGAGCTTCTGGGATACACAGATAGTGATTACGCAGGTGATCAAGATGACAGAAAGAGCACTTCGGGGTATGTGTTTCTGATGAGTTCAGGTGCTGTGTCCTGGTCTTCGAAGAAACAGCCAGTGGTCACCCTTTCCACCACTGAGGCTGAGTTTATTTCTGCAGCATCTAGTGCTTGTCAAGTTGTCTGGTTAAGGAGAATTTTAAAAGAAATGTACCATGATCAATGCAAATCTACAGTGTTATATTGTGACAACGTATCAGCCATCAAACTCTCCAAGAATCCAGTTTTGCATGGTCGTAGCAAGCACATTGATGTTCGCTTTCACTTTCTTCGTGATCTTACGAAGGAGGGAATTGTGGAGTTGGTTCAGTGTTCAACTCATGAGCAAGTCGCAGATATTCTTACAAAGCCTTTGAAGCTTGATGTTTTCTTAAAGCTGCGAGGTTTGCTGGGTGTTTGTTCTTATCCAGCAGTAAATTGAATGACAATGGTATTCAGTTTAAGGGAGGATGTTAAAGTTGTTAGGATTTCCTTGTTTTCAGGTCCATTTAATTGTTGCACGTTCAGTTTAAAGTCTAGTCAAATACCACGATTGTAGCTGCTGTAAAATCGTGGGTTGTTGCCTTTCCATTTCGGTTACTTTGTAAGGCTTTAAAAGGCCATTGTCAGTTACTTTGTAAGGCTTTAAGAGGCCATTGTCAGTTACTTTGTAAGGCTTTAAAAAGGCCATTGCTATCTTTGAATTCAATGAGAGATTCTCCCTGCAAAACAAGTGCCTATCAAACTCTCTCCTACTCTGTTCTCTTGTAGATTTTCAGGTTCCAACAGGCAGAACAGGCATCAGTGAATCTCGGGTGGGGGTGGGGGTGCCCTGCTTCATCGTTGTCGGAGGGAGAGTGTGAGATATTGACATTTTCCAAGGTTTTACTAGCGAAAGTACAATGGAAGCAACTGGTAGCAATGGCAGTGCGGCAAGAAGAAGAAAGGAAGAGAGGAGGGGGAGAGTGGGGTTTATACAACTGAAGAGGGCTGTGAAAGATAAGAGGGAGAGGGCGCAGCAGAGAGGAGAGCTTGCGTGCAGCACGGATGTGTGAGGAAAGCATGCCTGTGGCTGTGGCTGTTGGTATAGGAAGAGCGGGAGAAAAAGGAAGCGGCTTAGTTTAGGTTCCCAGCTCGAAATCGTAAAACTCGAAACCACGCAACTCCCTGCATCTTACTTCTCTCCCGCCTCCTTTTGTCGCCCAACAAAACCCGAAACCAGGTGCATTTCTCCTTAAGGAAATTTGGGGGTAAAAATTGAAAATTATCATTCTTTTTATGAAATAATAATGGGAGCGCTTGCGGCACCACGGATTCACTCACCCCACCTCTTAACAAAATTTCTAATTGAATCACAAAAAAATTAAATTTTTAATAATGTCTTATTTTGATTGTACAAAATACTTCTAACTTAATTTTTTTTACCAAAATCATTTAACTCAATTGCTAACCCTACCCCAACATTATTCAACTGTCACCTTGCATTTCCTCTTCTTCCTTCACCGATTTTCTTCGTTCTTTTAAGTTTTTTTTCATTTCAAATAGCATTTTCAAGGTACGTAATTCATCTTTGAAAGTTTACAAGCATTTTTTTTCTTCGTTTTACAAGCATATTTTTATGTTTTTTAATGTATTGGAATTGTATCTTGAACCCAAAGTCAATATTGTAGGTTATTCTAAAACCACCAATTTTTTACACATTTTTAAAGCAATATGGAGAGAGATGCAAGTTTAGAAGATGACGCACATCATTCGAAGGTAATTTTTAAGTTCTTTTTTTTTGTGCATTTGAACTCATCTTTGTTTTGTTTCTTTGTCGTGTGGTTCTGGCTTGCATGACTAAACCGAGACGTATGGTTCGGTCACTCAGGATCAAACCAGTCTTTTTTGTGTGTGTGTGTTTTGACTACGGTAATCTATTGTTGTTGTCATTGGGATTATTTTTGTATTGTTTTCATTGCTATTAGGGTTTCATTATGTCTAATTCTAATTTATTTGTTACTCTTAGGATGAAGAGTCAAGTAAGTCAATAGAGATTGTTGTGGACTATACAAAACAATTTACCTCTAACATTCCATTCACAAACAAAGAAGAGCTAGTTTCATGGGTACAAAACGTTGGCAGGAGGAATGGCTTGGTAATTATAACAACAAATTCTGATGCAGGGGGGAACGAATTGCTACTTGGAATGACTTTTGCCTGTGAGAGATTCGGTCACTACAAATCTGTCGCTCATAAAGTTTCAGATAACAAGAAGAAGAAGAAGAAGAGCGACATTGGGACAAAGAAGTGTGGATGTCCCTTTTTGTTAAAAGCAGTGGCTTAGGATAATGAATGGACATTGCAGGTAACATGCGGCACTCACAATCATCCAGCAGCAAAGTACATGGAAGGACATTCCTATGCTGGGAGGTTAATGAAGGAAGAGATGGAGATTATGATTCAGATGTCCAAAAGTAATGCTAGGCCGAAAGACATCCTCATGACATTAAAACAAAGATATGACACTAATGCATCTACTTTGAAGATGATATACAATGCAAAACAAAAGCATAGGATAATGGAGTATGGAGATAGATCTCAAATGCAACAATTGTTGCACAAGCTAGAAGAAGAAGAATATGTTGAGTGACACAGATGTGATGAGGAGACTGATATTGTGAAAGACTTATTTTGGGCTCACCTCGTTGTTGTTGATCTTCTAACATGTTTTTCGCATGTTTTATTGATGGACTATATGTACAAGACAAATGAGTACAGATTTCCATTGTTACAAATTATTGGGGTGACATCAATGAACATGACATTCTCGATGGCGATCGCGTATTTAAAGTCTAAAAATGAAGACAATTACACTTGGGCACTTGATAAATTGAAGCAATTGTTAGATGATTTGTCCCTACTCAAAGTAATTGTGGCAGATAGAGAGTTGCATTTGCTTAATGCAATTTTGAATGTGTTCCCTAGTACCGCTCACTTACTCTATACGTGGCACATCAACAAAAATGTGTAGGTTAAATCAAAGGGTTTGTTTGAGAAGAAAAATGACTTTGACGTTTTTTTGGGCTTGTGGAATAAGTTGGTTGCAAGTGAAACAGTGGAGGAATACTACCAACATGAGCAAGTATTGTCTCAAAAGTACAGTGAGTACCCTGGTTTGGTGCAATATCTCAAATCTACATGGTTGGATCTCTATAAATAGAGGTTTGTAAAGGCATGGACAAATCAAATTCGCCACCTTGGGAACACCACAACTAACAGGGCAGAGAGTGCTCATTCCAAGTTGAAAAGATATTTAGGCTCATCTCAAGGTAACTTTGAGACTTATTGGGGGGTTATCAATTTCATGCTCGAATTGCAACACACAAAGATTAAGGCTTCATTTGAAAAGAGCCTCAACATTGTGCAACATAACTATCAGGCTTCCACTTACAGAAATTTGCATGGCTTCGTCTCTAAAGTTGCATTGGAGAAGATATTTGAGGAGCTAAAATAGAGTGAATACATTGGAATGGATCAGAATGCTTGTAGGTGTGTGTTACAAAAAACACATGGGTTCCCTTGTACCCATGAGCTTGTTTTGTGTAAACAAGCGAATATGTCAATTCCCATGTCTTCAGTAGATGTTCATTGGAGGGAATTAAATCTTGTTCCCTGCAAGGGTAACTATGAAGTAGATTTAAATTTTGTAGCTGAGATTGAACAGTTATCCATGAAATATGAGAATTGTGATGGGAGTGCCAAGGCCAGAATGATTCAAAAGATCAGAGAGATAAATACCCCTTCATCCACTGCTATCACTGTGCCTGAGAAGACAAAGAAAACAAGAGGGAGGTCAAATAAAAAGATTGACAAATCAACAAAAAGAAGTCACTCACTGTTTGAGCATGTCTTGGCTGCCCATACCACTTCTTCCATATCATCAGTAGTTAGTGTTGTACCAAAGAAGATCCATAGGACACGCTCAAACAAATCTCATGTTTATGTTGATCAGCTTCCTAGTGGTTGGCACTAGTACATAGGGGTATCATGGGTTGGGATGGGTTAGGTTGGGGCCAAAACCTAGCCCAACCCAAACAATTCGGATTCTGTTTGGGTTGGGTCGGTTTGATAGGGTTGGACGTAAGCCTCATATTTGACATATAATTTATTGATATAAGAACTTTAATTATTCATTTATCATCTAGATTTGGTAGTAATTTTATTTTCCACTATTATTTTGCAATGAATAATCTGTTAATATTACATATTAGTAGATAGGAATAATAATTTGCAAAATAGCAGCGCATAGATTGAGATTGCATATATTAATGGTATAGTAACCCTGTGATATGTATATATATATATATATTATAGTATAAACTAAATTAGATAGTATTAAATAAGAATCATAAGATACATATAAATCTTAAAAAAATAACGCCTAGGGGGATATTTTAGGGTTTCAACACTTACCTCGATTCGGGTCAGTTTAATCGAATTTTCAGGGGCTCAACCCTTCGTCCAACCCAAATTGGTTGGGTTGATGAACACCCCTACTAGTACATCCATCAAGTCAAAGGTGTCAAACTCAATGACACTGTGGGTATCGGGTCATTGCCGAGGCATTGGGTTTAGGATCAGATGGTTGATGACAAGTGAGGAAGATTGAGAGAGGTGGGAAGTTTCAAAGAGCACTACACGACAATTTTGGGGAGTTTAGAGAGGGTGCAAAAGATAATCACGTCTTTGAGTTGCTATGACACTCCAACACCTTACCATGCATGGATGACTTTGTCATACACGAGTTTCATGATAGCCTCATGTTATAATACAGTGGTGGTGCTTCTGTCAAGCTCTCAATGTTTGACATTTATACCACTCCGCATTGAGGCTCCACCATTTACTACACAGCGTATGATTTGCATTGGTTATATCAACAATAACCATTTTGTGCAAGTATGACCAGATTTTAATTTGTATTACATTTGAAAACAAATATGTATCTTTCTAGAATGCAAATAATGACATGATTGTGTTCTTCTTAGGTTCTGCTCGTTCCTTCATGTCACACCCCATACCGGCGGTGTGATGGGCACCTCATATCGAGTGTACCCCAGTCATTATATACCACATAATATTGTCACATCCTAGTACACAGCACACCGCAACGTCTAGTACCCCCGGGATTATTTGTCCACACTATTCACTCATGAATAGTATGTATTTCTCATTTATCTCATTTCCTTCATCTTTCTCTCAAAGGTGCAAAAGGAAAAAAAAAACAAAAAGAAGAAGAAACAGAGAGCGAGAGAACGGAGAGAAAGAAGAGAAAAAAAGGGGAACGCGGGATTTTCGCCGAATCGAGACCCACGGTAACTATTTTCACTCTATTTCTTCGTGAAATTGATATCTAAGATAGATGTAACATTCCTTTCAAAATATATAAAACATGTAACTACTTCTTCCAAAACATACGTACATCAATCATGTCAGTCCTAATCACATCCTGATCACTCTCAAATTTTTCCTTTTCCTTTTTCTTTTGTACCTGAAATAGTGAGGGAAAGGGGGTGAGCAAACAACAACTCAGTGAATATAGTTCTTGATATGAAAGGACGTGAAAGGAATGTTACATCTATCTTAGATATCAATTTCACGAAGAAATAGAGTGAAAAATAGTTACCGTGGGTCTCGATTCGGCGAAAATCCCGCATTCCCCTTTTTTTTTCTCTTCTTTCTCTCTGTTCTCTCGCTCTCTGTTTCTTCTTCTTTCTGTTTTTTTTTCCTTTTGCACGTTTGAGAGAGAGATGAAGGAAATGAGATAAATGAGAAATACGTTTGAAAGAGAGAGATGAGGAAATGAGATGAGTGAATGAGAAATATATAATATTTATATCATCTTATACCTTATACTAATAGCAAGGTATATTATCTTATACAAATATCATTTCAAGGTCATTTAATCATCTTATACTCTAATGATAATATGACATTTAATAATACAATCTACTTAATTTAGGTATGTTTATACACATATATGTTTAACTCCTACGTTCGTATACGCGTACGTATATGTATTCCTTAACGTAGGCGTATAAGTAAAACTACGGGGTGTTACACTTCATGCCCAATATGATGTAGATTTGTCACGAAAGCAAGAATGAAAATAAATCTATTAATTCGAATTCTTCAAAAAAATATCATATCATCTCCTAATGGCATTTTTTTATAACAAACTATCAAATAATATCAAATAAAATCCTAAACTAACACAACTTCCAACTACTTAACTACGTGGGTTTAAACCGCCTAGCGTGGGCCCACTAACAAAGACATGAAACAAAAATAGAAAACATAATAAAAATAAAGGACATGCTAAACACGTCATGCATGTGTTTCACGCGTCCCTTGCATCAATCCCCCCAATATGAGAAAAAGCTCGTTCTCGAGATAGAGTTCTTGTACACATCATAAAAATCAGGATCAAGTCTCTGAAATGTTGCCTCTGAAATCCAAGTACTCTCAAACAAAGGACACGTGCGACACTTGACTAAATAGCTAGTATAGGTACCATGGCGAGTAGAGAACGAAGAAACATCTCGAACACCCTCAACATGATCAGAAGCAGAAGCAGAAGCAGGCACTGAGCTAGCATCGCTAATTAGAGGTATAAGAGGAATCACATCACCCACAAAATGGGAAAGTCGTGCAACATTAAAAAATCGAGAAATGTGACACTTAGAAGGAATGTCAACCTCATATGCATTATCACCATAACAAGCAACAATAGAAAAAGGGCCATAACGCCGTATCATCAACTTATGAGGAGATGATAGTTGTTCCTTTCACAAATAAACCATCACCAAATCACCAACCTTGAAATGAACAGATCATCGATGAGCATAAGCATGAGCCTTATAAGAAGCGTATGATTTCTTAAGGCGACTACGAGCATCCTTATGGATAGACTTAATCTTGGAAGCAAACTCTTCTGCAGAATCACACACCGGGAGAGTAGGTGAAATAGAGGCCGAGCCACGACTGTAAGAGGTGAAGTACCAACCACAATCATAAACGGTGATAAACCAATAGACCGATTGACAGAATTGTTATAAGCAAACTCTGCTTGTGTCAAAACAAACTCCCAAGATTTAGGCTTCCCCTCAATCAAGCATCGTAACAAATCTCCCAAGCTGCAATTGACAACTTCAGTCTGACCACCTGTTTGCGGGTGAAAAGAAGTAAAGAACTGCAGTTGGCACTTCAAGAGCTTCCACAAATTTTCCCAAAAGTAGCTAGTGAAGCGCACATCCCGATCAGAAGTAATACCGCGAGGAATGCCACGTAAGCGAACAACTTCGCGAAACTATAAATGAGCAACATGAGCGGCATCAGCAGTGCGAGTGCATGGAATGAAGTGAGTCATCTTGGAGAATTGATCGACCATAATAAAAATGGAGTCCATACCATGCGAGGATCGTGGAAGTCCCAATACAAAGTCCATAGAAACATCTAGCCAAGGTTTGTCAGGAATAGAGAGTGAAATGTATAAACCAACATTAGTTTGTTTGCCCTTTGCAGTCTGACAAACACAAGGAACGAAAATTCGATTTCGCCATAAACTTCGACCTTCAAAAATCAGAATTAATTCGGAGAAGTTTAATTTGACGTGGAGAATTTTTGTAAAAATTCGACAACTTAGAGAAGTTTAACGAATTTGTATATAAATGCTAAAATATGCATAATTACTATTAGAAATGATGGAAACAAGACATAAAAGTATAAATATAATCATTTGAAACATGTGTTTTTACTTTAACAATGTTTATGCGCATCGCGCATACTATGAATTTTATATTGTTTACTTGTATCTAACAATTTCTTTCTTTTTTCAGGTCAAAAGATTTATGAAGGATTTAAATTGAATTCAATATGTTTCAATTTCAAAGTGTTGAGACTTGATTGACCATTCTTAAAAGGATGAAGCAGCATTTTTGAAATTTAACTAGTATAGTTAGTAGCTTTCATAGACTTATTTAAGTTGTAATCTAAATGTTTGTCTATTGTTTAAAATTAAGATTTATTTATTTTACGTGAATAACTTTTTTTTTAATATGAAAGATTTCATGCATATTTTGATTAATTGTCCATTAATTCTATACATTTAAAATTTAAATGTAGTTTTTTTGTATTGTTATTATACTATTATATGTTATTGAAGAAATTGAATGCAAATTAATTGACTAAAATGAGTTGAAACATAATGCATTTTCATTGTCAAGGCAAAATATCATTAAAATGTTACAAAAGACTTGTCAAGTCTTTTAAAATACAGAACTATAACCACATTGACCGACGTCCTTCTTCCTTTCGACTTTTAGTTGAACCCCATTTGAAATATTGATGTTCAATATAATTACAGTATTGAGGCCATGACATGATGCTGTAATAATAATTTTTGTAATCCTCAACAAACTTCTCGTACATTTGTGTCTCAACTCTGATGAACCATCATTTTGATACTCATTCCATCCAGTAGGCTTTATGCCACCATAGGCGTGATCGCGAGAATAATCACTTTGATACTCATGGGGCAAGACCAATCCAATTGGTCTTACACCACATGAGATGAATGTGCTTTCAGAAGAAACGTTACCTTGATATTCATCTGGCATTATCCACCCTGTTGGCTTTACACTAATATTTTCTTGTTGGCTCCAACTGTAGCTCCCTTGAGATGACGTGGCTTCATTATCATATTGTTGTTGTTGATATCTTGGGTAGCCATATAATGATGATGATGATGATGATATGGCTTCAATGTCATCTTCAACACTCATGTTTCCCATAGCCAATTCAACATCATGAATATTAGTATGTTTTGATCTAGACGTATGACCATGTTTTTTACGTCCATATTTTTGTCTATGCATTGATGATGGCCGAGATCCATGGTCAGCATCCTGAGTAGAATGATCATATTGACTCTCTCCAGTAAATGGACTCATTTGCACCTGGCTTTGTGTATGTTTTTCACTTTGTTGTTGCCCCTAGCCCTGACTCCATTGTTGTGATCCTCCACCACCCACATTACCGTCGTCGCCATCGTCATCGTCATCGTTATCGGCATCGTCATCTGGTGCTTGTGTTGAGTCATCATCATGGCCACCATTGTTTTTGTCATCACCATCATTATTATCATCATCATTGTCATCATCTCTATCAGCATCACTATCACTAATTGACGATATTGAATACCCTGTTGCTGGGACATTAACTTCTGCGGCCATAAATTCATCAACATCAACCCCCATCTCTTTTGCAATGTATGAACTTGGTCTACCACCTGGTTCATCCATCAAAGGTTGATTTGTATCTTTAACCCACTCATACAAGGGATTCTCATCCCCTTCTTCCAAAAAGATTTCTGTCAAATCAATAAGATCTTGAGAGATACCAAGTTCTGTATTTTCCCTTATATTTTTTGCACGAAGTCTCATGTTATAATGAACAAATACCAACTTTTGCAACCTTTCGTGCCCCAACCTATTTCTTTGTTTAGTGTGAATCAACCCAAAAGTACTCCAATTTCTTTCACACCCTGAAGAAGATGCAGTTTGTGACAATATTTTTACAGCAAGTATGTGACACCCCGCCCCGACGCGCTTACATCAGCGGTACACTCTCGGACGGGGCGCGCATTTGGAACAATCATAATGGTAATAACAGAGTGCGCAGCGAAAATATAGTACACACAGTACAAATCTGATTTCATATAATTCAGAATACTTTTGTACATAAAATGATCAAGGGAACATACTCTCAAAATCCCCAATGATTCATACAAAGGGTACAAAATGTGGGCCCCATAACCTGCACCCAGTCCACCCTAATTTCCTGTGAAAGATTTGATAATATTGGAGTGAGCTTAACGCGCTCAGTGGGTAAATAGTGCATGAGTATAACAATTAATAAAGCATACTTCAATATCAAATATCTTAAATACACATGTGAGCATCATAATCAATCAATATGAATGTATGCATGACACCGTCACGTATTAATGGTTTGATGAACGTACATCGCCTGAATTCATGTACAGGAACGATGCTCTGAATTCACGTACTGATGTCCCTCCCCGGGTGTAGCCGGGTTCTCATGTACGTCCCTCTCTAGAGAAATATAATTAATAGTGAGCAATGCTTCTAACTGTTCTATGAGTCATAAACCATATACGTCCCTAGGTGGTGATATGTATGATGCCAATGCATGAACTGGTCTAGTCTACTGGTTTGGTCTTTCTTGACATTTAGACTATCTATGACAACGTCTGGTGATCCTTATTAGGGTCGGTATCACGACGTACAAGGTTAGGACATTATATGACATAATGCAGTGTAAATGAATAGTAGACATAATAATAATTGAATGTAAACTTTAATAAAAGTTATGAAACACGCAAACCTATGTTTCGTTCCCCACCTTCAGATTAAAACTTTTTCTTTTCGATCTGGCGCTTTCCTCCGGACAGAACTTCGTCGCACCGCACCAAGAGTCTCGATCAGAGAGTCTCAAAAACCAAAAACTTAGAATGAGTGGAAAGAGAAGGAAAATCATAAGGAGAGTGATTTTGGTGTGAGAAATGAGAATGATGAGGGTTCCTTATATAGAGATTTTTGGCGCCTGAACGTTTTGGCATGCGCTTGAACGTTCTGGCCATGCGCCTGAACGTTCTGGCATGCGCCTGAACGTTCTGGCATGCGCCTGAGCGTTCTGGCATTCGCCTGAACGTTCTGGCATTGCGCCTGAACGTTCTGGCATTGCACCTGAACGTTCTGGCATGCGCCTGAACGTTCGGGCGTTGCCCAAATAGTAATTTTTTTTTTGTGAAATACAGAGTATTACACTCTACCCCCCTTAAAGGGATTTCGCCCTCGAAATCAAGTCAAGTATTGATGAGGGGTATTGCTTGCAAAGTAGCCGCAAGTTGCCAAGGAGCCACTGCGTGTGTGCATCACTATATCCATTGAGATGATGTTCAGACATATGCGTAGTTATTCAAGTGAAACAATGTATGAAGATAGGTGTAAACAATGTTTCATCATGAGATTTATAAGTGAAAATAATACAATGTATCACATCATCAGGTGGTACTAGAAAACAATTCAGGGTATTTCTGTTTAATTGTGGATTCTAGTTCCCATGTAGCTTCTTTTATGCCGTGGTGATCCCAGAGCACTTTCACAAGTGGTATGCTACGTCGCCGTAGGTCTTGAGTTTTTCTATCTAAAATCTATATTGCTTTCTCTTGATATTTATTTCCTTCCTCAACCCGAACCTCGACTAAAGGGATGATATGCGAAGGATCAGGACGATACTTGCGAAGCATAGATACATGAAAAACATCATGAACCTTAGGCATGGACGATGGAAGGGACAGACGATAAGCAAGTTTGCCAATACGTTTAATGATCGAAAATGGACCGATATACCGCGGGGAGAGCTTTCCTTTGATACCAAAACGTTTGACACCTCGGGTGGGCTGGACTTGTATAAAAACAAAGTCTCCCTTATCAAATTCTAGAGGTTTTCGTAGTTTGTCAGCATAGCTCTTCTGTCGACTTTGTGCAACACGAAGTCGTTCCTTTACTAGTGTGATTTTCTCAGAAGTCTCTTGAACTAGTTCAGGGCCCAACTATGGTCGATCTGCCATATCTAACCAGCATACCGGAGATCTGCAAGGCCGACCATAGAGAGCCTCGTATGGTGCCATGCCGATACTAGATTGGTAGCTGTTGTTGTATGCAAACTCAGCTAGATGCAAATACTTTGCCCAGCCGTCATTAAAGTCCAAAATGCAGCATCGTAGCATGTCTTCTAAGATTTGGATAAGCCGTTCTGACTGCCCATCAGTCTGAGGGTGGAAGGCTGTGCTCATAGTGATCTTAGAACCCATTCTATTGTGGAAGCTTTGCCAAAAGTTTGATGTGAATCGAGGGTCTCGATCAGAGACGATCGTTAGTGGTATGCCATGAAGGCGTACGATCTCTCTTTCATATAGTTCTGCAAGTTTGGCGGGATTATCCGTGAACTTTATTGGCAAGAAGTGTGCAGACTTGGTAAGTCTGTCAATGATAACCCAGATAGCATCTTGCCCTTTATTATTTCGAGGTAAGGCTGTAACAAATTCCATTGTGATGTTCTCCCATTTTCATTCTCCAATAGGTAACGGCTGGAGAAGGCCAGAGGGAAGTCTTCGTTCTGCCTTAACTTTCTGGCAAACAAGACATCGAGCAACGAAGTCTGCAATTGCCTTCTTCATTCCAGAAAACCAGAATTGTCGCTTGACATCCTGGTACATCTTGTCACCCCCAAGATGCATAGCGTATATCGAACAGTGCATCTCAGTAAGCACGTCTTTCCAAACCTCAGGATCGTTCGGAAGACAAAGACGTTTTTTATAGAAAACGGCTCCGTCGTCAGAGACTGACCAATGAGGAAGGTCTTGCCCGCTGAGTAGAAGTTCTCATTTCTCCATTAACATAGGGTCATTGGCTTGAGTAGCTGAAATCTTGCGAACGAGGTCAGAGGTAGCTGATAATTGAGAGAGTCGTGGGCGTGGTCTCTCTTCGTTTAGCTTGAGGTTAAAGTTCTCTATATCTGTAGCCAATTTTTCCATTTCATAGTTAAGAGTGCAAGCAACATAAGATTTTCTACTCAGGGCATCAGCCACAACATTGGCCTTGCCAGGATGGTACTGGAGTTGAAAGTTATAGTCTTTCAAGAATTCCAACCATCTTCGTTGGCGGAGGTTTAGGTCTTTCTGAGTGTATATGTACTTAAGACTCTTATAATCTGAGAAGACCTTGAACCGTTCACCGTATAGGTAATGACGCCATAATTTCAGTGCAAACACAACAGCTGCAAGTTCCAAGTCGTGTGTTGGGTAATTACCCTCATGAATCTTCAGTTGCCTCGAGGCATAGGCAACAAATTGGCCTTCTTGCATTAGTACGGCACCTAACCCTTGGAGGGAGGCGTTAGTGTATAATGAAAATCCAATTCCATTTCTTGGAGTGATAAGTACAGGTGCTGTCGTGAGGCGTTTCTTCAATTCCTGAAATGATGCCTCACAGGCGGGATTCCAGATGAAGCGCACGTCCTTTCGAGTAAGCTTGGTCATAGGTTCAGCAATCTTTGAGAAGTCCTTAATGAAGCCTCTGTAATAGCCAGCCAAACCAAGAAAACTCCTAATCTGAGTAACAGTGGTAGGCTGCTTCTAGTTTAAGACGGCTTCAACCTTAGAAGGATCGACCTCAATGCCATTGCCTGAAATGACATGGCCGGGGAATTGAACTCTCTGCGCCCAAAATTCGCACTTACTCAACTTTTCATACAGTTGGTGTCTTTGTACGGTCTGGAGGACGATCTTCAAATATATTTTATGGTCTTCCTCGGTTGAGGAATATATCAAGATGTCATCGACAAAAACCACCACAAACCGGTCTAAGTATAACCTGAATATGTGATTCATCAAATCCATGAATGCAGCAGGTGCATTTGTTAGACCGAACGGCATGACCAAGAACTCGTAGTGACCGTACCGAGTTCTGAATGTTGTCTTGGCAATGTCCGACTCTCGGATCTGGAGTTGATGATAACCGGACCGTAAATCAATCTTAGAGAAGTATCTGGCATCTCTAAGTTGGTCGAACAAGTCATCGATCCTGGGCAATGGATATCTGTTCTTGATGGTGACGTTATTCAACTTCCGATAATCGATACAAAGTCGTAACGAACCATCCTTTTTGCGAACAAATAGAACTGGAGCGCCCCAGGGTGATGAACTCTTTCTGATGAAGCCATTACTCTCTAAGTCCTATAGTTGTTTGTCTAATTCAACGAGCTCGATATTTGACATTCTGTATGGTGGAATTGAGATAGGCCCTGTTCCAGGTACGAGGTTGATCTCAAAATCGAATTCCCTAACTGGAGGTAGACTAGGAAGGTCATGAAGAAATACGGTTGGAAATTCAGATATGACTGGAACATCGCGTACTTCGAGAGGGTACAGTGCTAGTGATTCATTATCTTCACTAAGGGACAACGCTCAAAGTTGTGACTTGAGAAGTGCAACTGTGGATTTGTGTATCCATTGCCTTGTTCCCTGAATCTTGACAAACTCTCCTGTAGGCAAGGTTAAGTGAACTTGCTTGTTCATACAGTCAATCTGTGCATTCAGTGGTGCTAGCCAGTCCATGCCGAGGATGATGTCGAAGTCGTCAAAATCCATCACAAAAAGATCGGCATATATTATTTGGTCTGACATTCGAAGTTCACAGCGAGAACACTGCAGATTGATGTCAGTACTAGATCCGAACGGTGATGTGACATGGAGTGTGATGTTTGTGGGTTCAGGATGCAGGCCTAAATGGCTTATCAATGACGACGATATAAAAGAATGCATAGCACCAGAATCAAACAAAACATGCACCATTGTATTGAACAAAGGAAAGGTACCTTCGACGACATTGTTGTCTAGTATGGGATGGTGAGCGATGGCGAATGCTTGG
Source organism: Paratinospora sagittata (assembly GCA_035771175.1). Taxonomy (NCBI): domain Eukaryota; kingdom Viridiplantae; phylum Streptophyta; class Magnoliopsida; order Ranunculales; family Menispermaceae; genus Paratinospora; species Paratinospora sagittata. The sequence continues at coordinate 57,587,618 of CM069595.1, forward strand.
CCCTGATTCCGTTGACCCTGGTTCTGCTGGTTCTACCTGGGTTGGGCATTAGCAGCAGGTGGTGCTTGTTAGACTGGAATAGCCAGAATAGGTTGTTGAAGGTGCGGACAAATATGTTTCACATGACCTTTCTGGTCGCAGTTGAAACAAGTCAGCCTGTACTGCTGATTGTTTTGCTGGCCATTCTGATTATTATGCGGGCCTTGTTGATTGTGGTGTCGACCACCACCTCTGCCATTTTCGTTGCTACGACCACCTCGTCCATAACGACCGCCACGGCCATGATTTCGGAAACCCTGGTGGTTAGAGTCAGAAGGTTCCGCCGCAGGTGTTGTGGCTTCATTCTTCGAAACCGGGGCTGGGAGGGTTGGGTTTTGATTGTAGTAGGGCTTCTTCTTGTTGCCCTGTTGCGAGCCTTGTTGGGAAAATGTGGCAGGCCGTTTGCCCTTATTCATTCGCTGCTCCTGTAAGAGCTTTTCTTGTTCAAAGCTCATGGCCTTGTCAACAACCTCCTTGTAAATCTTGAGATCCAAGATCGATAAGGCTTGCCGAATGTCATGGCGAAGACCATTATAAAATTTCTCAGTCTTATCTCGCTCCGTTGAGATGGTGGAGAGAGAGTAGACAGATAATTCTTTAAATTTTCCAGCATATTCTCGGACGGTCATGGTGCCCTGATATAACTTAGCAAATTCTTGGCGCTTCTGCTTTGTCACCGCGCTGGAAAAATACTCATCAATAAACATTGACTCAAACTGTTGCCAAGTCATATCTGCTATATTGACCCTTGGGTCTTCTTTCACTGTGATCCACCATGTGTTTGCGGCACCAACAAGTTGGTAGGTTGCTAGTGGAATTTTAAGAGTCTCATCGACTCTCATTGCGTCAAGAGCCTTCTTGGACTCATCCAGCCACTTTTGCACCTCATCAGGATCAATGGTGCATTCGAAAGTGAGAGGTTGGAGTCGCTTGTATTTAGTAATCTGATCGGTTTGAGCTTCCGACCCAAATTTTACAGGTGCTTGAATCGTGGCAACCTGACTGGCTGCAGTCTCACGAACGGTAGTTTGAACAGTGGCCTTCATCGCCTCAATAAATCCAGCGAAGAAGGTTTCAATGCTTGAAGGCATGGCAAAGGGTGCGGGTGGGGGTGGGATTGCCTGCCCAGATGGAGAGGCAGTGTCGGGTGTGGCCTGTGCTGTTGTCGGAGGCAGCGGTTCCTGAATCTCAGGAGGTGCCTCAACTGCGGGACGAACAGTACGTGGCCTTCCTCTCTTTCTTGTTTGCATTTTCTCACTGGCAAGGAGAAAATAAAACTAAGATTAAGAAACTGTAGGCAAGTATAATGTTATAGTATGCTCAACAACAATTTCGAGAGTACTGTAATATTAAAATCACCTATTTTTCTAAGTAGAGTGTAAAGTTGTTGTTTAGGAATCAAAGAATCTTATATATCTCGTATGTGTGGCCATGGTGTAAAAACAAACAAGGTTAGAATGTTTATATAATAAGTAGAAAACTTTGCAAGTATTTAAAATGATTTGGTTCTGGTTTTTGTGAACATACATATATTTCATTGAAAATTCATACGAGTCATAAGAATTCTAAGATTTGCCTCGGTAAATAGCCTGATCTAACGTTCTATCGCAATCTTATGCATTCAGACGCTTACTCTTAGTCTTTTCGATTATTATCCAAGTTCATGTGTCCCATACCACATGAATTTAGTAATAAGGGTGTCAACCAAGTTAAGTTATATGAACACGGTCTCTAAAAACATTGGCTGAATAGAAGTTCACTAATAGTATCGTCCAAATTTACTCGTCTCATACCGTGTAAACTTAGTGATAATATTAGTAAGGCAACTTTCTCCAAATGTTTCTTTTCACACAAGGTCATGGGTTTTCTTACTTCCACATTTTATTTAGTATCCTCCAAGTTTGTTGTGTCCCATACCACTCCAAAGTTAGTAATACAAAAGAAAAAATGGTTGTAAGTCGGCCCACCAAAGATAGTCTTTAAACAAAATAATTTCATTCATATATAATAGAAAAATTTACAATGCCAGTAATCAATTTTTATGCCTACTACCGCTTCTTCTAGATCTCCCGTTAGGTACAGAACGACTACGAACGGATGGTTGAGAGTTTGCTCGCTCTACTTCGGGGTTTTGCATACGCGTTAAGATATTATTTTGAGTCTCTCTCATTCCAGCAATATTGGATGCCATTTCATTTAACCGTTCATAAAGGTTAGTCGATTGGCCCATTGGTGGTTGATGGCTCGATTGTCCCATAGATGGAGGGTAGGTCATTGGCATTGGGGGAAAGTGTTGGTTGTGCGGGTGATTCATAAGTGAGGGGTAGTTGTTTCGATTGTACGGGGATCCCCTAATTGGAACCCCTTGGGCATTTGACATAGGAGTCTGGTTTGTATCGTTATTTGGTACTTTCCTGACAGGAATCTTGCGTCGACTTCGTCGAAGACAACGTCCAAGTTTGTCTCTCATTCTTTTGGCATTTCCTAATGTCATGTCGAATACTTCCTCGTCAGTTACCCCTCCCCTCGTGGCATATATCTTGAAGATAGAAGATGTTGTGACCGGTTCTGTGATCTGCTTCGAAGTCCCATCAAAAGGGTTGATGTTTGCTTCGTATAGCATCCTCATGATCAAGACTCCGTAACCGAGGTATTCCTTTCTCAAAGGATTTTGTATCACCCTCAACTTTTGTTGGATGATGATGTGTGGTAGGGAGACCTTTATTTTCGTCTCTATGCAATACAACACAAGGAGTTGGGCCCTTGACATAGTGCCTCTAGTCCCCCTTTCTGGCAAGATGTTGTCGTATACAATCTTTTCGAGGCCGACAAGAGATGGCTTAAGATGATTGTTTGGGAGGTTGGTGTATGTTGATTGAGTGTATGGCTTTTTGGCGAGGGAATTGAACAGTTGTGCATTAGATTCTGCGATCTCTGCAACTGTCTGGGGGTCATGTGGATCAATAATCCTCTCCTTAATCGGAATCTCCAAAAGGCGAGCAATAATCTCGATATTGATAGGAATTGTCGTTCCCATGATTGTTGTCTCTAAATGAGGGTTGATCTCATCTCCGTGAAGTCCCACGTAATTCATGGCTTCATAGAAGGATCTGACCAAGTTGTAAGAGACATGACCCTCGACTTTGGTTATATTTAACCAATCTAGTGTTGCGAGTTTGTCATGAAGGATTGGACGGAGGCAGAGATCGCTATTGTCGATGCTCCTCATGGTCACAACCTCTCTTTTGGACAATTCCGTTAGTCTAGTGGGAATTGGTTCCCTGCTAGTAGAAGTTGTTCCTTCCCTTGAGGCCATTCTTTTGCTGAAAGGAAAATAAATTTGTGTGAAAGACACAAAATATATTCCTAACATTTTGAAGATTTATGGTTTGTCTGCTAGACATTAGTTTCGAGTTATCTGTTGATGTTTATGTCATCATGAAAATTTCTTTATTAGTGATTTGATGTATATATGTCGTATTCACCTACGAATGTATAGACATATTTCCTCATAACTATATATAGTTTCCAAACACAACGATTTGAAATATGTATATATGTCGTATTCACATATGAATGTATAGACATATTTAATCATATATATAGTTGCCATAAATCAACTACATATAGATCTGAACGTTCTGTCATGCGCCTGAACGTTCTAGCATGCGCCTGAACGTTCTGGCATGCGCCTGAACGTTCTGTCATGCGCCTGAACGTTCGGACGTTGCCCAAATAGTAATTTTTTTTTTGTGAAATACAGAGTATTACAAAGTACCCTTAAATTAGGAGTGGAGCTCCCATATAAAGTCCACCATTCAGCTGTAGAAAAAATAAGAATAGTAATATTAAAATAAAAAAATTATGGTATTTAGACATATAATATGATTTATCACCTGGATGCGTATTTTTCATTCCGCTTTGAGCTGCCAGAGACCCAAATGATCCTGAAGCATCTCGAAAGTATTTTAACTACAAAAAATAAATATGCACAATATAAACCTCATTAAAAATATTGATGACGTACTATATAGTTATAAAATTTTAATTTTAATCATATCTTACCTCACTCAATGCTTGCGCTTGTTTATCACCTTCGGGCACTAATTTCGCAATAACTTGATTTAATGCATCTATCAAATCTATAACACAAAAAAATTAATATGTTTTAAACTTTTTTTTCAAAAAATACCTGCTTGGTGGAGTGGGTGACAAAGTTGACTTGTTCATCTTCTATCAACAATTTTTAAAATCCATTTATACGAACGAGGAGTTGCAGCTTTAATTGTTTCTTTCATTAACCTTATGGCTTCATATAATGATCCCATTGTCGGTTTTTTATCTCCATCTACCATCCGCAACACTTTTGCAATAGGATCTAAAGAGTTCGCTACATTCCTTGCATCATCCCAAAAACTTGTTCTGCCCACTATTTCTTCAACCTCTCTTGCTTGTGGAGTTCTTTTATGGACATAGTTTGTCCACTCTCTTGATGCAAACATTTCTTTTAAACCTTGTTTTTTTTCAAGAATGCTTCTTAAGGCAATGTAGTTGGTGGCATATCGAGTGATCCCTGGACGAATTATGTCACCGCCGCATTTTTCTCTCATCAACGCCAACACCCAATGGTGATTATAAATATAATTTGTGATTTTTCTGGCTTGATAAACAACTGTTTTAACTGATTGATGATTTCCAATATCTTTTAACATCAGATCGATGCAATGTGCAGCACAAGGTGTCCAAAAGAGATTGTACCTCTCCATCATTTTCTTTCCCGCCTTCACGAATGCAGATCCATTATCTGTGACTATTTGGACAACGTATTCCTTTCCTATGTTCTTTACAACATTATTCATCAATTGATAGATGAATTTTGCATCTTTTTTCTCTGCTGAGACATCAACAGATTTATGAAAAATTGATTTTCCATTGCAGTATACCATAAAATTTATTATTGACAATCTAGTTGGCCCAGTCCAACCATCGCACATTACTGTCACACCATATTGTGACCAACTCGTCTTCAAAGTTTTAATATAGTCTTGTAATTCATTATACTCCTCGTCAAGTAATCCATGCATCAGCTCGTAAGTTGAAGGCCCCTTGAAACCTGGTCCACACCTTGCAATTTCATTGATGACTGGTTGGTAATATGGATTGTTAGTGGCAACATTTGCTGGGATACTGCTATAGAAAAAAAATTTGGATATAGCTTTGTTTAAACTTTTTCTCACACTTCCACCCCCGAAAGCTTCTTTAAGCTTCTTTTGTCTAGAACTGGGTCTAGTAAACAAAGTCGGGTCTAGCGGAGGACACGGATGCCTAACACTTGTTGTGCGCAAAAGGCCACCCCCCCACTTTTGTTGCCCTTGTGGGTCTTGTCTGATATTATCACGTTGATATGAACTACCTCCTACCTCTTGAAATGATGAACCAAAGTCTTGTCTCATCATATTATTTCTCCATTGTTGTTCTGCCCATCGATCAGCCATAGAGTTTTTTACCGCCAATCTATGCTGCACCTTTTCGTAGTCTGTTGTACAATCAGGAGGATAGTCAATGTCTGAATCATCATCATCATCATCATCGTAGCTACGCGGTGGTTGTAGTTGGGCTTGGGTAAATGCTTCTTTTTTCTTTTCTTTTTCAATTTTTTCTAGTACCTTTCCATGTAGCAATAGTTGCATTTCTTCTCTAATAGCTCTTGGACATTTTGTATATCTTGAAACATTTTTGAAGCCACCTGCTAAGTGTTGTTTCAATCTAGTAACTCCACCAGATGAGTTCACGTGATCACAATATCTACATCTTGACTTTTGCCTATTTCCATTAACAGGTTCTCCAAGTGTCCATCCAATATCGAATTCTTTTCGAGATTTAGGATTCATATTATAAATAAATATGCACAAATTCTTCAACCTGTATGTAATCTAATATTAGCAAAATAATGTTAATATAAAACATGTTAATGTCAATCATATCATTTATATTAATATTATAAAATTATTTGCTTTATTTTAGTAGTCTAACTATTTTATCAAAATAATATTAATCTAAAACATGGTAATACTAATCAATATCATTTCAATTAACATTAAAAAAATATTTATTTTAATTTACTTGTCAAATTATCTAATAGGGTAGCATTAATTTAAAAAATGTTAATTTTTATTTATATTATATGTATCAACACTATTAAAATATTTCATTTACTTTAGCAGTCTATTTATTTTAGTAAGACACATAACATTAATTTAGAATATATATATATATATAAAGGTAATATTAATTTAGTGTAAGTATTTACTAAGGTAATTTTAAAATGTTTAATTAACATTATTCGTATCTACATTACTAAAATATTTTCTTTAGTAGTCTATTTATTTTCCTAAGATGTATAACATTAATTTAGAAATGTTGATATAGATCAAAATTATTAAAAATTTTTATTAATGTAAATATTTTACTAAAGTAACATTAATATTAAATATGTTAATATAATTTCATTATTTATATTAACATTATTAAAATATATTTAAATATGTTAATGTAGATCAATATTATCAAAATAGTTTTATTAATATAATTATTTTACTAAGGTAACATTAATTTTAACTATGTTAATATAAATTAATATTATTTGTATTAACATTACTAAAATATTTTACATTACTAGTCTATTTATTTCAATAAAATGTATAACATTAATTTAAAACATGTTATTATTGATCAACATTATCAAAATATTTTTATTATTGTAAGAATTTACAATGGTAATATTAATTTTAAATATGTTTAATTAATATTAATAAAATACTTCCTTTACATTAATAGTCTATGTTTTTTTTGGTTAGATGTATAACATTAATTTAGAACAGGTTGATATAGATCAACACTATTAGAAACAACATTATAAAAATAATTTTTAAGTTTTTTAATGTAAGTATTTTATTAAGGTAACATTAATATTAAGGATGTTAATATGACATTATTTGTATTAATCTTATTAAACTATTTCATTTACTTTACTGGTATATTTATTTTTATAAGATGTATAATAAGATGTATAATATTAATTTAGAACAAGTTAATATAGGTCAACATTATAAAAATTAACTTTATCAAAATATTTTATGAGTGTAAGTATTTTTATTAAGGTAATATTAATTTTAATTTATGTTAATATAAATTAACATTATTCGCATTATACGTACTATTTTTTTTATTTTACTAATCTATTTATTTTAGTAAGATGTACAATATTAATATAAAACATGTTAATAGAGATTAACATTATTAAAATTAACATAACGTATTTTATTGATACATTTAATATACACTAAGTGTTATATCATAAATCATAATTCAAATCAATATATTAATAATTATATAGTTTATAAGTGTATTTTAATGTTTGTTTTAGTATCTCCCGAAATATTTATGAATAATTTTAATATTTATACAAAAAATTTCCAATTAATTCTTTCGAATTAATTCTTAATTTCAAGTGAGTGAAGTTAAGGGTGATGCCAAATTTTTAATCCGCATTCATATACATAACATTCCTCGTAAAAACATTAGAAAGATGGAGCATCCAATATGCTAAATTCATTAAATTATACCAAATTTTTAGGTCAATTATCACATCCTCTTGTTAATTCTTGAGTTTTTTATGCATCTAAGAATATCGCTAGCAGATTCCTTGCTTCTAGGGGGTTTCACATCAAAATTTTCTTCATTCCTGTTGTGTGCGAGATGCTTTCCAGGCAATTACAATTTTCTTCGTTCCTTGGACAAACATAGCATTTTGCACTAAAATTGTCACACCCTGGGGACAAAGGACACTGTAGTGCGCTACAGTGGAGACAATGTTATGTATACGAAGTCCTGACAAAAAGGCCTTATGTATACATAAGGCCTTTTTGTCACATCCTGGGTTGCATAGCGTGCCCCCTACCCAGGTGTGGGCGCACCCCCTCGGGGCGAACGCCTAGCCATTATGGATCCATAATATTGCCCCATCCCGGTACAACCATGCCACACAAGGACGTCTCTTGTACACAGGATCATTTGTCCTCACTATTCATGAATAGTGGGGGTAAATGATCTAGTCCGTTACTAGGGCCCTGTTGGGTATCGCGAATTAGGCTAGATGTGACAATATTATGGATCCATAATGGCTTAGGCGTTCGCACCGAGGGGGTGCGCCCACACCTGCGTAGGGGGCACGCTGTGCAACCCAGGGTGTGACAAAAATGATTGATGTCTGTATGCATAGTAGGCCAAAAATAACGCTCATGAATAGAAGCAATGGTCTTAATAACCCCAAAATGACCAGCCATCCTCCCAACATGCATCTCAGCCATAATCTGCTCACGGAGGGAGAAAAAAGGAACGCATAACTGCTGCCCATGAAATAAAAAACCATCCTGAATAAGATAATCACCAGAAGCCCCATGATGTTATAAGCAATCAACATGAATAGAAAGTACTCATCACTGGCAGATAGATAGTGTAGCTCATCGAAACCAAAAAGCGAAGTGCGCAAAGTGACAAGCAAGTGAGTACACCGACTCAATGCATCTGCAACTCGATTATCCTTCCCAGGTTGAAACTGCAAATGGAAGGTATAACCCTGTAAGAATGCGAACCACTTGGCATGTCGATCAGAAACTTTTTGCTGCGAGTTAATATATCGAAGTGCCTCGTGATCTGATTTAATGATGAATTCCTTATGTCGCGACCCACTCTGTACTAGTGACGTCACGACCGACACATGATACTATATGCGCCACACCGAAGTATACAATACTATATTCGCCTTCTTATACCTCCATTTTCATAAAAAAATTTGGTATAATCTCTCCTTAAATATTGACTATCACAAACCTAATTATCACAATCAAAACATTATTCATTCACATTAATACCAAATTCCTCACATCATACCACAAACCATCATATATGTCATCACTCCACTCATCTAGTGATAATATATATACATATGATGTTAAATATACATAACCCAAAATAACATGTTCTCGATCCTCAAACCATACATATATAGGAAAAAGAAATCGAAGAGTCAGCTACTCTTCTCTTGCCCTGCCTTTCCCTTTATCTCTACTTGAAATATTTGAGGAAAATGGGGTAAGCTACAACAAACTCAGTGAATATTTCTAACAACGGCACTATATATACATTAATAAATAAAACATGCATGTTGAGCAATTCTATTTATAAATAACAAGAAACATGGAAAGAAATACATACATGGTCATCATAATTTCCATTACAAGAGATGCAATAATGGATTAAAACATTTATATCAATCTCCCTCCTTCTAAGTAATAGAATGGGTCTAACCTCTCATTTGGCAGCAACAAAAGTAGCCACAGTTCTTTCATTACTCATTTTCATATAATCATCAATTTTAGGTTATTAATCCAACCAGGACAATCCTCTAGTAGTGAATACAAATCCAGTTACGCACATGGGACTAGTTCCTGAGGCTTACCCAAGAATCGACCTCATGCGGTTAGTTTGCTCTTACAAATCTAACGCATGCTTCATTTTAAAATTATTTCATGAATTCAACTCATGCACAATAATCATAATATGCTTATTCAATAAAAAACATTTTATATCTATAATACCATATATAGAATAAGCAGAGTAAAGAAATACTCACAGTGGTACCGCATAGACCTACTCTCTACGACCACTCTACTATCCATATCAAATCAACAATATAATCTTGTCATATATTCATTCCCAGATATTCTATAATTAATTGTCAAATCATTATAATTTATTTTTTTTATCACTTAGTCATTTAATTCTAACTCTCCAATTAATTCTCATAATTCCATTTCAGTCTAAAATTCACGTGAGGTGTCTCAAATATTTTACACAGCCCTCATGATTATTTTTAAGGCAATGGACAGTAGAAACAAGCCTTTCAACCACATTTCCACTAATATCCAAGTTTGTCGTATTTACCGAATTCAGTCAAGCATATATTAAAAATATTAATCGATACCCAAAAATCATAATTTTGGTATCAAAATGTTCGAAATTTAGTTCTTTATAATTCTATGGTTCAAATCATAATTTCACTGGAGTTGGACATGGTTCCAAAGGCCCCTAGTGTCAAATTTGGCTTCCGACAGTTGTACCGACACCAATATTACACATGGACACAAACAAATCATATATCTAGTATCTACACATCTATAGGAGTGATAATAAATCATTATTTTTATGTGTTTCTACTCAAAGTAGGTTCAAAGTCCATTTTTGGAAATACGGTAGAACACCTCATATAGCAAAAATTATACCAGTAGAAACATCACACATAGCTTAAAGATCAATTTTGTGACGAAAAAGACCGAAATGATATACCCACAAGACGAATCGGCTGCGAAACACGTTGATGCCCTTTTTCTTTCTCTATGCAACTTCTTCTTATTTCACATTTTCTCTTTTTAAAAAAACCATTAACATAATACGTTATGTTTCAAGGTTTAAGAGAAAGAGAAGATAAGCATGGTTTTTTTTTATGATTTCATGCTTCTTACATTAAATATAAAGTAACTCCTCCCATTAACTTATTTAATTTACTTCATATCATGTAATAACCACTTCCTCCATCTTTATTTATTTATCATTCATTTAATTAACAACTCCTCATTATTTAATCTTATTTTCATTCATTTAATCATACTATTCATTCAATTCACAACCTGTTAGTAAAAATTAACTTCCTCATTTAATCATTATTATTTATTAAAATCATCACTTAATTTAATAATTCCATTTATGTCACGACGCCCCTGACGCAGGCTGACGTCATGACCGGTACAGTGTACTATACACTGTACATACCCACATACAGTATATAATACACTGTCAGCCTTTACGTAATCTCACAATCCTTCCCAACATTTACAGAAATTTTTTTCCTAATATATACCACAAATCAAATCCAATATAGATCTCTATAATCATTCCATTCATTCACACATCACATTTTCATTTCATCATCCAATATATTAAGCTATATATATGCCCACACATCCCATCTAGATGATAATACATATATATATATAATGTGTGATAAGTATACATATCAAAATAACAAAAGCTATTTCCTCCGATTATACATACACATACCAGACGAAGGCTCACATTATCACTCACGGATGTGCTTTTTCCCTTCGACTCAATACCTGAAATATTGGAGGAAATGGGGTGAGCAAACAACAGCTCAGTGAATATAGTTCTTGAGATGATAATTATATACATTTAGAGAAATATGACATTTAAAATAATTTCAAACACTTATTCAACACATGCATCATTCAACGAATATATTATACATGTCAACATCATAAATTGCATGAGTTTTCAATAACACAATGCACAATCTCCCTCCTCCGCAAGGCAAGAGAGCAGGTCTAACCCTTGTATGGTCGTTACAAGGTAGCCATAGCCTCTCATTACCAATTCACAGTCATTTCAAGGATCACAACCCTTGTTAGGGCAGACCTACTGACAATGAGGACTCGCAAAACCTCATCCGGGTCTAATTCCTAACGAAATGACATCATTACAACCTCCAATTGCTAAAATCAGTTTGCATGCTCCATAAAACTCAATGCATTATATATAAATATAACGTGCTTACAATCAAACATTTTATATGCGTACAATGTCATACAAGAACCAAATCAAGAAAACTATACTCACAGTACAACACGTTCAACTTAAACCCAATCATCGTTGCTTTCGAGTCCAGCTCCAAGTTAAATCCAACTAATTTAACCTGTCACAATCACTCCATAATTCAATTTCATGTATTCATAATCTATTTACATCTTTAATTTCTCAACTCACTTCAAATCACGAATAATAAATCCATTTAGGACTCATAAGCAATTGAAGAAACTACTATCTCGTTTCTGTGGTCAATCTAGATATTTCCACAAGAAAGAACAGTAAAAATAGATGTCCAAATTATATTTTCACGACATCATATACTTAGTTACTAAAACTATCAAATCATATCCAAAAATCACATTCTTAGCATCGAAACTTCCGGAATTCTGTTCTCTACGATTCTATGATTTCAAATCACTGTTCACTGTTCACTATTTACATCACTGTTCACTATTTACATCACTGTTCATAGTGCTATTCGTCCCTATTCATTCGAACACATGTATATTGTATTAAAATTATCAAACGGTCTCCAAAAATCATGAAATGAAACCTAACCACATATTCAGGGTCCCGACAGTCCAGGGAGTATTTTTCTACCTTTCTAGCGAATTTTCATTCACATTGGGTCAAAACCTCAATTTTTGAAAATGCCGTAAAACGGCTCCCATAGCTAAAATTAGTCCGCTAGAAAGTTTACATCTAGCTTAGATATCAATTTTTCGAAGATATAGAGGAAAAATCACTTACCGCAGGTCCTGATTTCGCGCGAATCCCTCCCTTTTTTCTTCTTCTCCTTCTTCCTTCTTGGTTCTTCCTTTTCTGCTTCCAGCAACTTCTTTCATTTGGTTTTTCTTTCGTTTTTTTTAATTTATTTATTACATACGAATACTGTTCATGGTACTGTTCAGTGAACAGTACCAGCAAATGAACAACAACTTTATTGTTATTTTATTTTTTCTTCTTCTATACACTCAATCCACATAATTCAACTCCAAAACTTAACTTGTAAGCACCCATATAAGCTGATCTCATATGTATCATCTTCATTTAATAAGTTTATTTATGAATCATGCACACGTATATTTGGCTCATACGTATAAAAGACGTGTATTATTACGCATATATTTAGCTCATATGTATACAATATGTGTATTCTACATCTCGATATTCGTGTACTTCAACGTATGTATTTAATTAAAATTACGGGGTGTTACAATTTATTTACTAATACCTCTTAAATATAGTATGTATTTTTATACACGTGTATATTTGCCTCTTATGGATAAAATACGTATATTATACATCTCGGTATACGCATAAGTTAACATATATATTTAATTAAAACTACGGGGTGTTACACCTTAAATATAAGATAACACCAATGTCGCAAAGCCTGTACAACTGAATAAAGCTCCAGATCATAAGTGGAATAGTTCAACTTAGCCCCTTCCAACTTCTGACTAAAGAATGCAACAGGATGTCCATTTTGGCTTAAGACAACCCCAATGCCCTGCTTGGATGCATTACATGTAACCTCAAATAGCTGTGAAAAATCTGGCAATGCTAGAATAGGAGCAAAATTCATCATCTCCTTAATCAAGTGAGAGGCAACATCAATCTCGGGAGTCCACTCAAAAGGGCCATTTTTCATATAAGAAGTGATGTGAGCTACAATGCTACCAAAATTCTGAAAGAATCGCCGGTAGAAAGTAGCCAAGCCATGGAAACTCAGAACCTGTGTGAGGGTAGTGGGAGTAGGCCAATCAAGTATAGCATGTACCTTAGAATTATCAACCTGAACCGCTTGTGCAGAAATCACAAAGCACAAGAAAACAACTAAGTCAACAAGGAAGGAACACTTCTTGAGTTGTAGATACAACTTAGCCTCCCTCAAAACTTGTAAAATAACCTGAAGATGTTGAATATGGTCTGACTTGGAAATGCTATAGAGAAGTATGTCATTGAAATAAACAACGACAAACTTCCCAATATAGGGAAGTAAAATCTGACTCATAAGCCTCATGAATATAGAGGGGGCATTGGAAAGGACAAAGGGCATAACCAACCACTCATAAAGGTCATCCTTCGTCTTGAAGGTTGTCTTCCATTCATCTCCTGGTCACATGCGTATCTGATGGTAGCCACTGCGCAAATCGAGCTTGGAGAAGATTTTTGCCCTGTGTAAAGAATCAATCTTGTCCTCTAACCTCGTACTTCACCGCTATTTTGTTGATCACTCAACTATCTACGCACATGCGCTAACTCCCATCTGTATATTTGCCAATGGTGAAAGGAACTAAGCATCGTTTGTCAACCTTGACTTCATTCCCATTTTGGAGCTATTGGATTTTAAAGAGATCTGGATGGGTTTCAACCTTCAATTTCAACTTCTCTACCATATTTGTCACGACGCCCCAAATGTAGCCTAACGTCATGACCGGCACAGTATACCATACATTGTACATACCCGTATATAGTAGATAATATCTGTCAGCCTTCACATAGTCGCACAATCCTTCCCAAAATTTTCAAAAATTTCGGTTGCATTTCCCCATAAAATGGACATTTCACAAAACCTGATATACCACAAATCAAATCATATGTATATATATATAATCATTCACAATGTCAACCATTCAGTCACCATAAATAACCATTCCATCCATGTATCAAACATTCCATTGTCCAAGTATAGATATCATCGTCAAATATCTTAACAATCCAAAATAACCATTGATATCTCATTTTCCCAAAATAACCCCTCTAGATGGTAATATATATATAATATGTGTGATAAGTATATACATATCAAAATAAATAAAACAGGTAACCATTTCCTCCAAAGTATACGTACATCAACAAATGCTATGTCCTAGTCACGTTTTGATCACTTTCAAATTTTTCCTTTTCTTTTTGATTTTGTACTTGAAATGGTGAAGGAAATGGAGTGAACAACCAACAGCTCAGTGAATATAGCTCTTGACATGGCATATCAAATCGTTTAAATTAAAATATTTCAAAAGCACATATGTAACATTCATCAAAATAACGTACTTGCACACAATATACAGTTTATGCTCATTCAATAAACCCGTGCACAGTTTCATCAAAAATTTACCATCTCCCTCCTTTAAGGCAAGAGAGCAGGTCTAACCCTTGTATGACCGTTAGAAGGTAGCCACGACCTCTCATTACCCAATTCACAGACATTTCAAGGATCGCAACCCTTGTTAGGACAGACCTATTGACAATGAGGTTTCACAAAACCTCATTAGGGTCTAATTCCTAACGAAATGACATTATTATAAGCTCCAAATGCTAAGAATCAGTTTGCATGATCAGTAAAAACTCAATGCATTACATATAAATATAACATGCATACAATCAAACATTTTATATGTATACAATGCCATACAAGAACCAAATCAAGAAAACTATACTCACAGTGGTTACACGAGGTTTCTAAGCCAATATACACTCTAAAATTCAGCAACAATAAGCATCAAGGTTACTTGCATCATCAAATGTCCATCATAATTGCTTCCTCAAGAACATTTATCCATGCGCTTGAAGATGCTACTATACCGTTTCCACGGTCAATCCAAATATTTTCACAAGAAGAAACAATGAAAATAGATTTCCAAATCATATTTCCACTAGTTCTTAATTTCAGTTTTCTACTAAAAACATATATCAATTTTATTAAAAATATAGAACATTCCCAAAATTATTTTGTCCACATCGACACGTGTAAAATCAATCATGCTACCATTCTACTACCTTCAACAGGTATTTTACTAAGGTTTTACACATTCGCGAAGGTCACAAAAATAAATTTTACTCACAAAAACCATATATTTAGTTACTAAAAATATCAAATCATAGCCAAAAATCACAATCTTAGTATTGAAACGTCTGAAATTCAGTTCTCTACGATTCTAGGATCTCAAACCGGAGTTTCACTAGATTCCAATTCCATTTTATTCACTGGAAATAATCACAGTACTGTTCGCGTCATTGTTCATTAGAAACATGGATAATTTTTACTAAAATTGTCAAACGATCTCCAAAAATCATGAAATTAGCATCGATGGACTCACAACAGTTCATTCTACCATTCTATAGCCTTAAACTGGAGTTTCATCAGGTTTTAATATAATTCAGAAGGTTTCCAATATAAACTGTAACTTTTAACAAACTTCCAACAGCCATAAAAATTTTAAATGAACAAATAAATGAAATCTAATCACATAGTCGGAGCTTCTACAGTCTAGGGAGTGTTTTTCAACCCTTCAAGCAAAATTTTATTCAAGTTGGGTCGAAATCTCAATTTTGAAAATGCCGTAAAACGGTTTCCATAGCAAAAATTACTCCGAGGAAATTGTTACATCTAGCTTAGATATTAATTTCACGAAGAAATAGAGTGAAATGAGGTCTCAATTTGGCGCGAATCCCGTGTTTCTCTTTTTTCTCCTCCTCTTTTTTTTCGTTCTGCACGTTCCTTCTTCTTTTCTCTTTGTCTTCTTTTTTTTCTCTTGTTGTAAAACGTTGGAGATAGAGATTAAAGGGAGAGATATATATTTATGTTTTTATCCTGCTCCTCTTGCTCTATAGTTCACCAACTCACCCCATAAATTAATCAATTTAATTCAACTCCATTTTTAACTTGTAAGCACCCATATAAGATGATCCCATATGTATCATCTTCATTTAATAATTTTATTTATTTTCTTATACCCCTTAAATATAGTATGTATTTTCATTCACGAGTATATTTGCCTCTTACGTTTAAAATATGCATATTATACATCTCGATATAAGCATAATTCAACGTATGTATTTAATTAAAACTACGGGGTGTTACAATATCTGTAGGAACAATATTCTCACTGGAACTACTATCAATGATCACATTGCATAGCCTACCTTGCGACTTACACCGAGTGCGAAAAATATTATGGTGAAGCCATGCATTAAGATCATGTGGCGAAACGGGGGAGATGAGAGAACGTCTTACAATCAATGTCGAAGCACCTGACTCAGCATACAAAGCAACACCCAAATCATCATCGACAATTTGGGGTTCAGGTTCCTCCAAAGCAACATGCTTCTTCTTGGAACACTTACTGGCACGGTGACCTAGTTGGTTGCACTCAAAATAGGTTAACCTAACACCTCCAAGGATCGAAGGTTTGGCTACTGTAGGGGAAGGTGCACTAAAACCCCAGTCTTCTGTTACTATAATTCTTCAGCTTTCAAGGCATATTTGATAGCTTCTGACATGTTATGAATCTCCTTGAAAGCAAGATCTTGTTAGATGAACTGTCGCAGACCATTCAAATATCTCCCAATTCTCTGTTTGACTCTCTCAACTAACTCGACCCTGGTGACAAGCAAAAGAAATTCCTTTGTATACTTAGTCACACTCTGAAAGCGTTGCTTCAAGTTGTGGAATCTCATAAAAAGATCTCTCTCATAATCTAGAGGAATAAACTCTTTTTTCAGTTCTCATTGCATCTTGTCCCATGTGGTGACCTTATCTTGCCCACTGAGAAGACGACTCTATTGCAATTCATCCCACCATACTAGAGCATAACTTGATAACTTGGTAGCAACAAGTTTCACACATTTAGAGTCCTTTTCAATTTTTTTTCAGCCAATCAAGAAAGCGATCAAGGTGAAGTTTGCCATCAAACTCGAGAATATCAATCTTGATATCTCCATATTGATTCTTCTCTAAGATGCGCAGAAAATGATTGAAATCAATGTTAGTTGCACCATTTTTTAACCCGCCTTTGCCTTGTGTTGGCGTTTTGATCCTTGGGAGGGAAGGGACTAGAGGCCAAGCTATATTGTAGGTCATTCTACTGCTGAGTTCGCTGGGGGTGCAGGGCAGTGCCCCGACCCAAAACTTTTCTGCACCTCGCTATGGTGAAAACAAGGCTATAGGTGCCCTAGATGGCCATCTCATACTCACCTTTGCAGTCCCAAATGATGTACAAAATCTGGTGAAAGATCTCGTTCATAATCTTCGCTATAGGCCACATTTCAATGCCAAACTGGTGTGCTTGGGTCATCGTGATGATTATATAGCAACCCGGTTCTAACCCATTCATCTACATTCGTCGGTGCAAAACAAACCTCATGACGATGATGTGTTGCAGACAAGCACCTGTGATGGCAACGATCCTTGCAATCCAAATTAATCGCATAAGATTGGTCAGATTCGGACCCCTGCTCCAAATCTGCGACCATCTCCCTATCTTGGACAACAACCGATTTGTGACGTTGTTGTTGTGACAACGTCAAGTGCAAAACAACTTTTGTTAATTGATTCAGAGTTTTGGCAGTATCAATGATCAATTCTTCCAGTCAATTGACCCGGGGATTGACTACGGGTCTTCCTCTCTTCTTCGGCACCATTGTAAAAAAAAAAAAAGCAATATCAATCTGTCTCTGATACCAATTTGATGTAGATTTCACGAAAGCAAGAATGAAAATATACAACGATAACCAAAATAAATCTATTAATTTGAATTTTGTAGAAGAATGCATATCATCTCCTAATGGCAAAAAGCCTTATTTATAACAAACTATCAAATAGAATCCAAAATTGACACAACTTTCAACTACTTAACTACGTTGGTTCAAACCACCTAACGTGGGCCTACTAACAAAGACATGAAACGAAAATAGAAAACATAATAAAAATAAGATATGTTAAACACGTTATGCACGTGTTTCATGCATCCCTGCATCACAATACCTCCAGTATCACTTGACTAGCGTACATTTTGCCTTCCCATTACGAAGGAATGGGAGATGCCATACATTGTACATAACCTGAACCACGAAAGAGTCACCATAGATACAATAGATCTAAACACTCCATAGTAATGCCATACAATTATCATTTTAGATGCATTTAATAGTTCCTCTTGGTATTGTGATTTCAAGTACATATAAATGTCATTTTGGAGTACATAGACAAATTGTAAATGTTACCTCATTTCAATACAATTGAGTTTTTTTTGGAGTATTTTGTGCATGTTTATAGTCAAGATTCAATGTTAAGGTATATTTGACAAACAAAACACCAAAAAAAGGGATAAATATATGGTTCGGTGGTGTGCTATCGAACCAATGCTCTCGGTTCTGTACCACAAGACCGAACTGAGGGCACTCGATTTTGTGGAGGACTACCGAATCGTATATTTATCACTTTGTATTGCAAACACTAAATAAACCACAAAATCTGCTTTTTCTACTACCACAGAAACATAGAAATAAACGGTTCGGTACCACATAATCGAATTGTATTTTTGTGGTACGGTACCACATGACCGAAATGCAATAGAATATATGGTGATAATACGGTTCGGTCCTATGTTACCAAATCACTTAAATAAGATTCGGTATCACACGACCGAACATTGTTTTTTTTTTCAATTTTAACACATTTGTTAATTTTTCATACAAATATACTATTCGGTTTTGTATCACCGAATCACCATTGTACCATTCGGTGGGATAGGATCGAACCGAGAACTTGTGTTCGGTGCCACAGGACCTAACCGTATATGTCATGACGCCCTTGACGTAGGTTGACGTCATCACCGACACAGTGTACTATACACCATACATACCCGTATACAAAATATAATACAATGTCAGCCTCAACATACATTCACAATAATTCTCAAAAATTTCAAAAATTTAGGCGGCATATCCCCCATATGCTGGACAATTCATATTTTTTCCTGATATACCACAAATCAAATCATATATATATATAGATAATTCATCCATAATAGTCATCCATACATCTAGCCATTCACATTCCATTCATTTATCAAATCATATCATTCATTCTTTCCACCATGTAATCGTGTAATCATGTACATCGTCATTAGCATTTCATAATCCAATATATTCAGCTATGATGTATATGCCCACACATCCAATCTAGATGATAATACATATATAAAATGTGTGATATATATATATATATATCAAACTAACACAAGTATAATCCATTACTCTAATGCATACATACATTAACAAAGTAAGGATCCGGGTCACGAGTCGATCACTCTCTAACCTTTCCTTTTCTTTTTAACTCTGTACCTAAAATATTGAAGGAAATTAAGTGAGCAAACAACAACTTAGTGAATATATATCTTAATATGACAATCATATACATTTAGGAAAACAATGGCATTTAAAATCATTTAAAATCATTTAAAATCATTTAAAACAATTATTAAACACATAAATCATTCAACGAATATATCATACATGTCAACAACATAAATTTCATGATTTTTCAAGAAAACAATGCATCATTTTCAACTAAAACCACAATCTCCTTCCTTCTCATAATGGAGCGGGTACGAACTCCTTATTATGCACCGATAAAGAGCCTATGCTTGGACCTCACATTACTAAATTCACAGTCATTTCAAAGATCTCCAATCCTTGTTAGGACAATCCTACTATCAATGAGGTTACGCATAACACTCATCCAGGGCTAATTCCTAATGAAATGACATCTTATGCAACCTGCCTTCGCAAGTCTCACATGCTCCAAATGCCAAAATCATTTTGAATGATCAATAACATTCAATGCATTTACGTATATAACACGCTTACAACTAAATATTTCATATAATACAATGTGATACAAGAACCAAAATCAAGAAATATACTCAAAGTACAAGACTTTTCAACTTAAAATACAATCACCATCGCTTTCGAGTCCAGTTCCTCTCAACCTGTCATAACTATTCTATAATTCAATTTCTAATTCATAGTACTTATTTAATCACTTAATTTTAACTTTCCAATGCTCATAATTAACTTCCAAAATTCCATTTCGGCCTAAAAATTTCATGAGATGTCTTAAATATTTTCTACCACCTCATATAATATTTTTATGGTGAAAGAATAGTAGAAATAGGTTTTCTAGCCATATTTCCACTAATTTTCAATTTCATTTTTCTACTAGAAACATATATCAATTTTATTAAAAATATAGGACATTCCTAAAATTATTTTGTTCACATCGACACGTGTAAAATCAGTCCTACTACCATTCTACTACCTTCAACAGGTATTTCACTGAGGTTTTACATGCTCGCGGGAGTCACCAAAGTTAATTTTATTCAGCAAAACCATATATTTAGTTACTAAAAATATTAAATCATATCCAAAAATCACAATCTTAGTATCAAAACGACTGAAATTCAATTCTCTACGATTTTATGGTCTAAAACTGGAATTTCACCAGAGTTTGGCATGGTTCCAAAGGTCACCAGTGTCAAATTTGGCTTCTAACAGCTGTACCAGCGCCAATATTACACGTGAACACAAACAAACTACATATTTACGATCTACACGACTATAAGAGTGATAATATATAATTTTAACATGTTTCTACTCAAAGTGGGTTAAAACTCCATTTTTGGAAACACCACAAAATACCTCTTGTAGCAAAAATTAGACCGCTGGAAACATCATACACTAGTTAAAGATCAATTTCACGGCGAAAAATAATAAAAATAGCTTACCGACACCCCAAATTTGGCCGTGAAACGTCGCTAAACCCTTGTTTTTCTCTCTCTGGACATTCTTCATCTTCCCTTATTTCTTTCTTCTTTTAATTGTTAACCACGTTGGAGAGATAATGGCATTTGTTTCTTTCAAGCACACCATTTAAGAAGATGAGCATCAATTTACATGATTCCATGATACCCATCTTTAAGTAACCAAACCCATTAAATCATTTAATCATCAATTCATTTCACATGTTTAAGTAACCAAACCCATTCGACTAATTAAACTTATATTATTTATTTAATAATTTAATTTATTTGCTCATACCCCTTAGATATAACATGTATTTTCATATATGCGTATATTTGGCTCTTACATATAAAATATGCATATTATACATCTCAATATGCGCGTAAGTCAACATTTGTGTTTGACTCAAATGTACGGGGTGTTACAGTATATTAATGGAATTTTTTTTTCATTTCAAACCCTTGTATAAATCACAACACACTTCAAAGTACCATTCCATGCACTTCAACAATGAAAAAAAAAACACAATGCCAAAAATGATAAAACATACATTGTAAATTAACCATATTACAACACATTAATAATTCCATAATAGTCAGTACAAAATAAAGATATTACAGTTCCAAGTTAAACACAATAGTTTGAAATGAAAAAAAATCCAACCAAAACTACTAATTGTCTCTGCATTTACGGGTGTATGTTCTCTTTTCTAATGGCCCTACTTCATCACTCCTACCAGAGAGAGTCCCAGATTCAACACGTCCACTCCTTGATGGCCCTACTTTGTCGCTCCTACTAGCACTCAGTAAGTTAGTTCCAGAAAGGACATTGATAATGGAGTCTACGGTGATAATGACGCCAGGAAGTTTCAGCCCCTGCTCTGATCTAGATCTCCACTGTAGTGAAATATCGAATGCACGTCTGATTATTAGTCATAGTTAAAAAGATAATTAGGAAAACAATAAAGTGAACATACAATATAACTCATGTAATTTGAAAAAACAAATGCATTGTCAATTATTTTCGTTGGATTATTATCAGCATTCATTTCTTGATGGGCACTAACGTTTCGGTGATCTGGGTTCTGAATGATTGGATGAGATATAGAACGATACCACTCCAGATAATTGAGAACTGCATTCCATGGGCGTTTCACATGTTGACCGCGTGCTCTAGCCGACAACACATGATTATCCCATCTCTTCCATGTTTGATCATACAAGGTGTACGTCACTTGATATTGTTTCGCTTTTCCATCCCTATTTTCCTGTACCGAACGAAGAGGCCTTGGTGAAATTTTTTAGACATAACCTGGTTGACGAAGGACTCTGTCTAGATGGTAAGGTTCTACGACATTCATGCTCTTGATGCACCCAGTATAAAAAGCAACCATGGAGACAGGATGGTCTGATCTCAGACTTTGATAAGGATCCCAAACAACTTGAACTATGCAATACAATATAGTTAAGTACGTCAATTATTCTAAAGTTTATTAGTTTATTAAATCATAATAATAAAAAAATTATATTACCTCCTCAGGAGTCAACTCATCAAGTGTCTCGCGCAAAGCAAACACATGGTGGTCTCCTAACCCCATTTCTTTTTTTGGGATCCATATTTGAGCTTGTGGGAGTTGTTCGTATATGAAGGGTTGGCAAGTGGACGAACCAATTTAAAATGCTCATAACACCAAGCTTGATTAAATAAGGATAAGTACAATAAACATTTTGCTCGAAGTCGT
Organism: Paratinospora sagittata; assembly: GCA_035771175.1. Lineage (NCBI taxonomy): Eukaryota > Viridiplantae > Streptophyta > Magnoliopsida > Ranunculales > Menispermaceae > Paratinospora > Paratinospora sagittata. The sequence continues at coordinate 57,610,710 of CM069595.1, forward strand.
ATAAACCAAATGGAAAGATAAGAAAGATTATATTGCGAGCAAGGTGAGATACACTGCAATTCCAGAAACTTCATGTCGAGTGGCGAACCCAAGTTGTCGATACAACAATGCTAAACATGCAGCCCTCCATGAGTATGAACTAATCGTGTTTAGGTCCATTAACAAATGTAGAAATGTGACAAAAACTCATGTTCCAGATTTGTCCACAAACAATGTGCATCCCAACAAATATAGCAAAAATGCCCTTGCTATGGACTCAACTGATGGGTAAGGGATGTTGGCCTGCCTAGTTGTGCCAAAAAGGCCCTTAAGCCAACTCAGGCTCATAGATTTCCCTTTTTCAGTTTTGATCTCGTCATATGCTCGAACGTACGAGACTTTCAACACTTGCATGAGTAGCGAGACTGCATCATCATTGTCCACTAGAGGTGATGAGACCATTTGGCCCGTGAATGGGATCTTCAGCAGTACATCAACATCATTCAACGTAATAGTCATTTCACCAAATGGAAGGTGAAATGTATTCGTCTCCGGTTGCCACTACTCCACAAACGAACATATCAGAATTTTATTGGCAAAAGGGTAGGTGTTGTTGATGAGTAGCCTCAAACCGAATGACTCAATTATCTTATCGAATCTTGCTTTCTCAGGATGACAATTTAAGTCTCATTCATGCAATTTGGCGTCGTGGTTTATACAATAAAGTAACTCACGATGTTGACAACAAAAAAGAAAAAAACAAAGATTAAATAAAATTAGTATCGTCAACACACACCTTATCAAGAATATATACTATTCAATTAAAACAGACAATTACTTACTTCATTTCTCCAAATGAATGCAACAATGTGTTTCTTAAAGCTAATGAGGATTGAGGTATCAGTAGGGCCTCAAAGACATGGCGCACCATCATCCTCCATTGGTACTACCTTCAGGTTCATTTGTGGTAGTTTCATCTACTTCTTTTTCTTATACATCCCCTAGCTCCATGTCCTCTCGGGTACTAGGAAAATTGGATTCAATTGCGCATCATCTCCTAGCCGATGTCGTAGGTTGGGTCCGAGAAGTACTTAGCTAACTTGATGATGCACTCTCACATCTTCCTCTTGCCATTTCTACATGTAAATCATGATAAATAATAAATTCAATGATTTAAACTCAAAAATAAAATGTATGGTTCGGTCGGTGAAGATAGGACCCAAAACGTAAGGTTTTGTCGTCTCCGACCAAACCACCACGATCAGTTCGGTATCGCAGGTCTGAACCGATCGCGAACCCGTTCTTCCCATGGAGATTTTCTCGGACACTCGACAACGTTTTTCGCAAACAAAAACACCAAAACATACCATTTTAGAGGATTTAAATGCTAAATATGATTTAAAAAAAAATCTCTAATCGATTTCATAATTTTTGTTCACGAAACTTCGAATCGTAACCGCCCTTGGTGTCAGAAAAAATGATACAAAATCCAAAACTACTGATTTTTCCACTGAAGATGAGATAATAGCAAGGAAGTAAGTGATTTAGGATTTTCAGTGTTGAGAATGAGAGAAAAATAAAGAGGAAGCGGTGGAAACGATAGGGTTGGGTTGGAGGGAGATGAATTTGCTTGAAATCGTGAGAAAGGTATTTAGGGAAGTTCAATGTGGTAAGAATAATATTTCTTCAGATTATGTGGTAGAAATAGAATGTCGTGCAAAGAGCCTTTTTTTGTGATGTAACTAGCTGCCCTCAATTTTTATTGTTATTATTAATGTACCCTCGTATAAGAATACTTTATTAGATATATATTTTTAAAAAATTACACTTATATATCCTCTCCTATCTACAAGACTACAACTAGACTTTATTGTATTATTTTAAAAACTTTAAAAGCCTAAATTTTACTAAAATAAAATGTAATAAACATTTTTAAATAGAAGAATAAGAAATCAAACCAATAAATATTTTATCTATTATTTTAATTTTTACTTGTTTTAAATAAAATAAAATAACCATTTAAAACTAAAAGAATAAAAACTTGAATTTGGTGAATTTTTAACCTTGTATTTTATTTTGTTACCCACTATTTTAATCTTTTTAAAATAAAATAGAGTAAATATCTTTAAATTAAAAACTAAAGATATCAAGTCAACAAATCATTTTTATCTATATATTTTATTTTTAACTCTTTATTTTGTTTGTTAATAAAGGAGAATAACTATTTTCAAATCATAAGAACAAAAAAAAAAAAGATATTTGACAGTTATTCAACCCTATAATTTATTTTCTAACCCTCTATAAATAAGTAATTTTCAATTTAAAGAGATAAACAAATCTTCAAAATATTTAACATTTTTTATGTTATGAGATGGGGAAATGAAATACACGAGAAAGATGGGACATGGCAAGATATAAAGAATGGTATATGGATGCAACACCCTCATATTTGTAAACCGGGTACCCAAATCAGTGTAAGGCATTGACCTTAGTGTGAGTCATTGTATGGTGTTTTGCATGTGTGAATAGGTGCCGCAAGTGTGTAAAGCATGTATATTACGTTTGTGTGTATGCATATACGAGTATAAGTAGCTATAACATACTTTTACGCGTATAAAAGTTGACAGGTGGGTTAACTCAAAATTGACACGTTAAAAATGGTTAATTATGCAATAAATGAGTGCAGAGTGTGCCTTTACATACATTTTGATATCTAATAAATGTATGTTTCGCGTTTGGTTGGTCGTTCAACTGACAGAGAAAGAATAGGAAAAATAGTTGAACCAGTCGACTGAATTCGACTAGATTTCTTGTATGTGGGCCCAACACTTGAACTGAGGCGGTGGGGCGTGATTTAAATATTTTATTTCTACTTTTTATGCAATTTTCACTGGTTTCGACAGAAAAAGGGGAGAAGACGGTCGAGGAGGAAGAAACTATTATTTTGCAACCAAATTAGGGTTCTGGTAAGCCGTTTTTACTTTTTTGATCTTTAAGCTATGTGTAACAATCCTACCGGTATAATTTTTTCCATAAGGGGTTTTGACCCATTTTTATTAGAAACATGTAGAAATGATAGATTATCACTCTCATAGTGGTGTAAACCCTGAATATGTAATTTGTTTGATTCAATTAGTATTATTGGTGTCGATGCAGCTATCAGAAGCCAAATTTGACATTGGAGACCTTTAGAACCATGTTAAATTCTGGTGAAATATCGGTTTGAGACTGTAGAATCGTAGATGAGTCAATTTTGGATATTTCGATATCAAAATCATGATTTTTGGATATCGATTACTATTTTTAGGAATTGATTGAATGGTTCTGGTGTATAAGTTGAATTTGGAAACTAGTGGAATGATAGATGGAAGATTTAAAATTGTTGTCTTTTATCATAAAATGATATTTGAAATACTTCGAAGGAGTATTTGGAGACTCTCATCTGTGAATGAGACCAAATAAAATTAATTGGATACTTTTATGCTTATTTATATACATGGTGTGTTATATGGAATATAATTTGATGATTATGGATAAATGAATTGTGCAGGTGATATTAGAGAGTTGTGATACACTTGGTTAAGAGTGTGGAATTTAGCTTCTGGCGGTTGTTTGTGAGTAGAATTTCAGTTATATTGTTATTCATGTCATCCTATTATATTTGAATTGTGGCGACCCCGACCCAGACCACATCCCCCGTGGGATAGCGTGCGGAATGCCAGGACAGGACGCTCGACGTAGGCATCTCCAACTACTCCACATCACCCATGGGGTGATCGAGACCCTACAAGCCTCAACCAAACTTTTCATAGAGTCTCATCTTACCTCAAGTCCACATGTCTCCAATCTAGGACATGAGTAGGATCATGATAGTATTTTCTCAGCATCGACACATGGAAGACCTTATGTACCGCCACTAGTTGAGGTGGCAAGGCTAACTGGAAAGCGACAGGGCCGATTCATTTCAGAATCTTGAATGGCCCAATAAGTCTTGGAGCAAGCTTCCCTTTTTATTCCAAACCTTGTCTGGCCCTTTTGTGGGGAGACCTTCAGCAAAACATGGTCACCCACCTTAACTCTATGGCCTTCCACCTATTATCAACGTAACTTTTTTGCTTGTCTTGGGCTGCCTTCAAACTATGTTTGATTCGCTTGATCTTCTCTGTGTGTTATCGTACAAACTTTGGTCTTATCACTGTGGTATCTCTATCTTTGTCCAACATACTGAAGATCTACATGGCCTATTCACACAAGGCCCCAAAGGAGTCATGCAAACATCTGGCCCATAATCACCGTTGTACACAATCCCTCACACAGTTGGCATTACGCCCATGCTAAAAATCAAGAATTCCAATCACCAAGACTGTAGCCACATGCTTCTATTCTCATTCCTAGGAGATCTTTATCCTTCGGTTTAATTTCCAAATGCTACTTGATGAAGTCCCATAAGAGGTATGTCAATATACACCTATGTAGTCCTTTTTCAACTCCTTCATCCTCAACAAAGGTATGTCAAAATGTTAGCTCATTTATCTCTTGTAGAGGTATGATGACCAGCTCCTTCCTTCCCGGCAGAAGCATGTTGATCAGCTCTTTCCTCTCCTACAGTGGTATGTTGATCAGCTCCTAAAGTGCATCCTCCCCAATGGAGATATGTCGACACATTGACTCTGTCCTCTCTGATAGAGGTATGTCAAAATATCGACTCCTTCCTCTACGAACATGCACTAGGGAAACACTCATCCGGGTAGACATTAATCACACAACAAAATCAGGACCAAACGGATCATCCTTCCTCAGAGAATTCAAGGAATCCTACCGCGGATCCATAACAATACATTTCGTACCCTTACTAATGAAGGGTGAGCAATCACAATTCTTGAGTCACCTATTAGGCTACTTATACAATCTCTACCCTCCATTTTTCCCAAGTCATCGACCATCACATTGGAGTTCCCGAGGACGGTACTCCAATGTGAACATCTAGATTCCTCTGGAATTCTAACCACTTTCCTTGCTTCACATTCAAATCCTTTGTAGAGACAAATATTCCAGGCTCATGTGGTCAGAATAAGGCGCAAGCCTCTCTTGGTTTGCATTCTCCAAGTGATCCATCTCATACATCCGCCTCCACCGCTCAGATACTCTGAGACATCAAATGAGGCAAGCATCACATATAGAGATAACGGACCACCTATTATCATATATATCCATATCATATAATACACACAGAAAATATGATTGTAAAGCGTTTTGTTATCTTTCAACCTTTTAAACCTAAAGCTTTCCACTCAATCACCCTAGGTCAAGTCATCTAAGTCCACCACTAAGACAAGCCTAGGCTCTGATACCAACTGTGGCGACCCCGACCTCAGACCACCATCTTCTGCAGGACAACGTGAGGAATGTCAGGGCGGGACGCCCGACGTAGGCATCTTCAACCACTCCACATCACCCGTAGAGTGATCGAGACCCTACAAGCCTCAACCAAACTCTCCATAAAGTCTCATCCTGCCCCAAGTCCACATGTCTCCAATCTAGGGCATGAGTAGGATCATGATAGTATTTCCTCAGCATCGACACATAGAAGACGTTATGTACCATCGCTAGCTAAGGTGGCAAGGCTAACTGGTAAGCGACAGGGGCCGATTCGTTTCAGAATCTCAAATGGCCCAATAAATCTTAGAGCAAGCTTCCTTTTCTTCCAAACCTTGTTTGGCCCTTTTGTGGGGAGACCTTCAACAAAACATGGTCACCCACCTTAAACTTTATGGCCTTCCTCCTATTATCGGCATAACTTTTCTGCTTATCTTGGGCTGCCTTCAAATTATGTTTGATATGCTTGATCTTCTTTGTGTGTTCTCGTACAAACTCCGGTCCTATCATTGCGGTATCTCCTATCTCCATCCAACACACTGGAGATCTACATGGCCTATTCACATAAGGCCCCAAAGGAGTCATGCTAATGGATGATGCGGGATGCCCCAGATACCTATAGGTTGGAATTATGACAGGTTGTAGTACTTGATTGAGGCTTGTAGGGTCTCAACCATCTTAATGGATGATGTGGGATGGTTGATGATGCCTACGCCAAGCGTCTCGCCCCGGCATTCTACAAGTTGTCCCGCGGAGGATAGTGGTCCAGGGTGTAGGGTCGCCACATGAATTCTTGTTCATGTATGCTTATGAAAAATAGCATGGTGTGATTTAAATGGGAAAAAACCCTTTAACTCATGTGAGTTGATACTAAACATGAATTAAAGGAGAGTTTTATAAATTTTCAATTGGTTATATGGACGAGGCATTATTTATTGTTTAGCGGGGTTACATGATCAATATTAGGTTTATTCTCCGAAAGGAGTGGAAATAGACTTTTAACAACATCATGGAGAACTCACGCTGGGGTATTAAGTGGACTTCATATTCATAACCACTGATGAAAGTTATTCCAGTCAATAATATTAAATGTGACACAAGGTTGAGGTTGGGGCTGAAAGGTGTTCCCTCACGGGCTATATGCCTAATGTAAATTTTGGGACACTCGTCAAATCACTAGAATAAAGGTGAATAAGGCGTGATTTTAAGTTGCATTGATTATATGATAACTTGAATTTGTTATATATTGTTATGCACTGTTTTATTTCATATCAATGAGCATGCATGCACACATGGGATGTTAGGTGTATAAATAATAAAATAATTAGATTCTATTCACTGTGCATCGTTGGCTCACCCCTTTTCACATTTTTTAGGTCCTTCAGGGGTGGATAAGGGCAAGGGTAAAACCTATCAGTGAGAATTGAAGTCTTGCCAGGAGATTTATCTTTTGATGTAGCTAGTTATATGATGTATATGTTTATTTTGTTACTTTGGATTATGTAAATACATATATCACCCCACACTTGTAATATAAATGGCGGATGATTTTGGCGTGGAGATCGTGTTAGATAGGGATAGTATCTGACATGAATGTTTATGATACGTGTTGATTTTGTGGTGTATATGGACTTGTGATAATGGTGGATAATAACATTGTGTAAAATTGTATTGTTTATCAAGTTGAAGATGTGATAGATGACCTATTTATAGAGGAGACTATGTCGGAGTTTGGTTAAGGCTTAACAGGGGACTAGTTGTCCTATAGGTCATAGGATGCTTAGGCTCCTGTGCCAGTCAGGATGCTCCTGGTAGAGTATAGGAAGGGAGGTCCTGACAATGGATATGATTAGAATATTGAGTATACAATGGGTAATAGTGGAAGATGAAAGAAAGTGCAAACAGAAATCAAATACAAATCTGGTGGTGTTAAAAAAATGTGACAGGATGAGAAAATTTTGATGGTGCCAAAAACAATAATAAAAGTAATTGTAAAATGACCTCAGTCGATCAATACATGGATAAATTCTTCTTTTGTTGTACATATTGCTTTGAATATCATCATTCCATATTCCACAACTTTTTACTTCATAGAATTCACTTTATAACTATTAGATTTATGTATAAGTTAGATATTTCATAACCTCCAATTTATGAAATTAATTTTGTTACTACTAAATTTATTTATTGGTTGTAAATGAAATTTAATCTTTATAATAGCCAGGAGCTCATATAAAAGATTACTTGGGCTCTAATCAGGTTGCTTGCTTTATAAACAATGTACAAGACTTACATAAGCTTAGATCAATATGAGAATGAAAATTTTCCTGTCTCTCAAGCTAAGCTTATTTCGTTCATTTGTAATTTCTTCCCCTTCATTTTACATCTCTTCTATTTTAGCCCTTTGCTCTCTTTTCTAGTCAAATTAACTTGCAGGCGGGAATGGCATTTTTGCACGACGTTTGTAAGAACAAATTTACGTGTGAAACTACTAGTGGGCTAGGTATTCTATCTGAAAGCCATTTTTTTCTTCTAAATAAAATTTTCTATAAATTATTATATTATTTATCTTGAAAATGATCAAGAATTTGTAAGAACAATCCAATTGAGTGGTAACATGTGGTTGATATTGTATTACATGCCCAAAAGCAGACCCAAGCTTACTTGTTGCTGCTACAACCACCACACATAAGTTGGGGATTATAACTTATTAAATCATGCAACTTACTAATCATTCAAGGGAAATACTAGATAATTTACAAGCTTGAAAAACTAGCCTTCAACTCATAGAAGCAAATTGTGCGCCATACAATCATAACAGTTTCAAATTGAAGTATTGTGGTGGTTATTACAATGCAGAGGCATAAGAGACAATGAACTAGTGGGTAAGCATTACATATTCCCAGTTGAAAAATCCTATATAATTTATCACAAGCTGCACAAAGTCCAACTACTAGGAGTTCATGAGTCGCTCCATGATCAACTCGACAACCGCAGGAGCATCAACCGTGACAGCCACCTTCACACTGGGTTTATTAGACCATGCAGTGACTTCACCAAACCTGGTTTCATTTTGGTAGTTGCAAAATAAATCAAAAACCAAACAGGCAAAATGATATTTAAGCGTACAAGAACCATTAAGTTTGTAACACATAGCAAACACAAGCATTATGGCAAGTGAGACACCTACTAAAGATCCTAATATAACATATTTGACGAGAACACACTGTTTAAGTATGAAGAAATATATTTTCCAAATTTCCACATAATAAATGGATTATATCAAGCACAACAGGCTATTATCTGACATGTACAAAGGTACAAGGGAAACTATACAGTAATTGATTCATCCTCTAACAATAACTTCGAGTTTTCCAGTTAGTTTTACACCATCACCAATAAGACAAACATCCCCGTAGAAAAAATAAATCAGGAAGAAAAATATTCTCTTGATCAGAGGCTGTCAAATCCCACTAGTCAAAACAAATGTAGCACAGTAGCAGTTCACAAAAAAAAGGTCCAAATGCAGGATGAGAAAAGATTTGACTATGTTAAATGTCAACCAAGGAGGAGATCCATGGGACTCGGTGGACCCAACAATTTGAAAGGTCCAATATCTTGCAGATGTGCTACTGGCACAGCAAGGAGTTGCTCCACACAACCATCATTGATTGGATTCCCTGAATCAGATATGTTTTCGAGAGAAGAATAAATCTGACCTTTTCTTTTTATTGTAAAAGATCGTCAGGCCCCTCGTTATGCCACTTGTCTGAACCCTTACTACACCTTCTGCGTATGTGAACAATGAAGGATTTACAGCTGCCAGAATAGTTGCTGGATCATGAAGGTATACACCTGAAAGACGTAAGATTCATCAGCATATATAAGAAAGAAAAATATACTGTATTCTCTGAGCTTCATGCACCATATTGACCTTTTGTGTTATATGAATCACGGTGATATGAGAAATAGATCTCTAAGATCTTGCACAAGTACTGTGCAAACTTTCCCTTCGATTGAGAAAGCTTGTCTCGATCAGCATCTGCAATATGCAATAGTGCTTATAAAATTAGTGAGCAGAAATAAAATGAGCTGCAGGAACATTTTAGATTATTTACATCCAATCCATGTCAACAGGTACAAACAAATGCTTTGGAATTGAGTCCAATTGTGAAAAGATGAGAAGGCAGATTTTCATCGATTTTGAATTCAACCGTAAAACATATGATTAATATTGTCTTCTAAAATTTGATAGAATATGAATTAACAGAAAAAGAACTACTAATAGACAAATCCACAGATCTTGTATCACATGGCATCCTGTTTCTGTCAGCACAAAGTAAATCAAGAGTGTCTACCTGAGTGTAAATTAAGCATAAGCCAAGCAAAAAAAAATTCCAATCACAAATTTACATATTGATTTTATTAGGAATTACAATACAATCAAATTGATATCAAGCATCTCAATCAGAGTTTCAAACAAATTTACAAAATTGTCTTCTCAACTTAGGAATCCCAACTTCTAGAGCTAAAAAAGAGAGAGCAAATATCAAACTCTTAACAATCAATCTGTTGCTAATGTTCATCAATGTGTTCTTACTCATACTTTTTGTTAAAATAATAAAAGACACAAAGATATAACGTGGTTCGGCTCCAAGGCCTACATCCACGGGAGAAGAGAAAGGATCTTTTATTCTTGTATAATGTCTTAATGGAGGGACTCCATATATATAGACATACAGGGCTATGTACTTATGGCTACATTTACAATTTTGGTAACTGCTATATTCCTTAAAGGAAATAAATCCTTAAGGAAATAATTCTGTACAAGAAACAAATCTATCAACAATAGGAAACAAATCTCAACACTCCCCCTCAAGCTGGTGAATAAAGGTTTACCATTCCCAGCTTGGACACATTTGCTTGAAATGCAGTATGATTTAACCCTTTAGTGAGCATATCGGCGAGCTGATTATTGGTAGACATATATGGAGTACAGATCAACCCACTATCAAGCTTCTCTTTAATAAAGTGTCTATCAATAATCAGCTTCAGCACTAATTGCTTGGTTCGATCATGTTGAACTGGGTTATGGGCAATACTAATTGCAGATTTATTGTCACAATAGAGTCTCATAGGGCCATCCCAGTGTATTTTCAAGTCTGTTAAAATTATCTGCAACCATAATAACTCACAAACTCCTTGTGCCATTGCTCGGAATTCTGCTTCAGCACTAGATCTGGCCACTACATTCTATTTTTTACTTCGCCATGTCACCAAATTCCCACCAAGAAACGTACAGTATCCAGTAGTTGATCTTCTGTCGACTACTGAACCAGCATAGTCTGAATCAGTATATGCTTCAAGAACCATTCCTGTGTGTCGTTTAAATAAGATACCCTGTCCTGGAGTTCCTTTAAGATACTGTAGAACGCGATTAGCCGCTTGCAAATGAATATCTTTAGGATTGTGCATGAATTGACTTATAACACTCACTGCATATGCAATATCAGGTCTTGTGTGAGAGAGATAGATGAGTCTTCCTACTAGTCTTTGATACGTCTCTTTATTAACAGTCGACGCTTCTTCAGCTTCTCCAAGCTTGTGATTAAGATCAATAGGAGTATTCATTGGTTTGCATGCTAGTTTCCCTGTTTCTTTAAGAAGGTCTGTAATGTACTTCTGTTGAGAGATAAAGATGCCATGTTTAGAGTGTGCCACTTCAATCCCTAGGAAGTATTTCAATCTCCCTAATTCCTTGATCTCAAATTCTTTGGTCAAACACCGCTTCAAAATTTGTCTCTCGTTCTCATTGTTTCCTGTCATGATGATGTCATCAACATATACTAATAGAGCTGTAACTCCCCCTGAAGTCGAGTGCTTAATAAACAAAGTGTGATCTCCTTGGCTTTGTTTATATCCCATACTTGTCATTACTTTGGTAAACCGACCAAACCATGCCCTCAGAGATTGCTTAAGTCCATACAGGGCCTTTTTTAATTTGCACACTTTATCTGTGGTGCCAAATCCTGGAGGTACTTCCATATAGATTTCTTCCTCTAAATCCCCATGTAAAAATGCGTTTTTTACATCAAATTGTTGCAGATCCCAGTCATAATTAGCTGCTAATGACAAAAGAAGTCTCACAGTATTCATTTTTGCAACTGGAGCAAATGTCTCTTGATAGTCCACACCATATGTCTGAGTATATCCTTTGGCTACCAATCTTGCCTTGTAGCGTTCTAGTGACCCATCTGCTTTGTATTTTACTGTATAAACCCATTTGCATCCAACAGGTTTCTTTCCTGGAGGCAAGTCTACCAACTCCCATGTTGTATTTTTCTCCAGGGCTTCCATTTCCACATTCATAGCTTGTTTCCAATTTGTATTAGATAAAGCCTCGGATAATGACGTAGGAGTTTGAATATTATTTAGGCTGGTAAGGAAACTCTTATGGGTTTGTGAGAACTTCTCAAAGGATACAACATGAGATAATGGATACAAGGGATGTTTAGTGCATTCCCTTGTTCCCTTTCTAATGGCAATGGGAAGGTCATTGTCAGGTTCAGAGGCTAAAAGATCATTGTTAGTTTCAGGAACTAATGAAATTTGTAAGGAGGGTTCAGGGTTTGTTACCTCATTCTCAAGGATTGGTTCAGATTCTTGAGCTTGCATTGGTTCAGGAGCTGCGGCTTTATTCCTTGAGTACACTTGTCCAGTCATCCGATCCTTAGGTTCGTCATTGGGTACAGGGGTTGTGGGAGATTCAGGTTTGGTTTGTTGGAGAGTAAAGGGGTCAAAAAAGTCAAAAAGATTATCAAGGGAGTTCCGATCCTTATCTTCCATGATGTCATTCTCCCCCGGAAGAGAAGGAGCGGTAAAATAGGGCTCAGGTTCATAGAAAGTGACATCGGCTGAGACAAAGAATTTCTTTGATGGCGGATGATAGCATTTATATCCCTTTAGAGTGGAAGAGTATCCGACAAAAACACACTTAAGAGCTCTAGGGTCCAACTTTCCCCTGTTGGGTTGGTGAACATGGACAAATGAAACACGCCCAAATATTTTAGGTATAAGATTATTGGAGATTTTAAGCTTAGGATAAAATTGACGTAGCTTTTCCATAGGACTTTTGAAATCAAGGGTCCGGGATGGTAGACGGTTAATAAGATGTGTTGCAGTAAGGACAGCTTCCCCCCAATAGGACTTAGGCATATTATGTTGAAATAAAAAGGCTCGGGTTGTATCAAGTAGGTGACCGTTTTTTCTTTCAGCAACTCCATTTTGTTGTGGAGTGTGAACACAGGATGATTCATGAATGATCCCCTCAGTTTGGAAGTAATTGGTCAATGTTTGATTAAAATAGTCTTGAACATTGTCAGATCGAAATCTCTTGATTTTAGCACCAAACTGGGTATGTATCATGTTATGGAAGGTAGGGAGAATAAAGCTCACATCGGATTTTTGTTTTAACAAGAATATCCACGAGACTCTAGTACAATCATCAATGAATGACACAAACCATCGCGCTCCAGAAACATTAGGGATTGGAGAAGGACCCCAAATATCACTATGAATGAGATCAAAAGGATCTGAACTTCTTTCATTGCTAAGTGGAAAAGATATACGTTTGTGTTTCGCAAGTTCACACACTTCACAATGAAAATCTTCAACATTCAGAGATTTAAACAAAACAGGAAACATGATTTTAAGAGATCGAAAAGAAGGATGGCCAAGGCGGCGATGATGGAGCCATAACTTTTCTTTATTGGAAAGTTTGTGCTCAGAGAGAAATGTAGCGGTACTCGTGATAGGATGTACTGGTGTCTCAAGATAATACAACCCGTCCTGTTCCTTAGCATGTCCAATCATCGTCCCCAAGTCCTGGTCCTAAAATGCACAGTAAGTAGGGAAGAAGGTCACATTACAACTCAGATCATGGGTCAATTTTTTAATAGAGATAAGATTGGTAGATAGTTTGGGAACATGAAGAACATTTCTGAGTGTAAGGGTGGGGCTGATGTGAACATCACCTATACCAGCAACTGTGGTTAATGATCCATCAGCTGTGGCTATTTTCCGACTACTAGGACATGGGTTGTAGGTATGAAATATATTGGGAGAATTGGTCATGTGATCAGTAGCACTAGAATCTATAACCCAAGAGTTAGCAAAAGATTTATCCGAGACGTTAAATCCAATAGAAATAGGAAAATTACCTGAATGGGCCAATGAACAGGTACCTGAGGGTTTGTCAAGAGTGCCAAGCAAGGATTTTAATCTTTCAATATCGTCTTGCTGAATCTGTCTGTCACCGGGGAGGCTGCAATTGTTGGTTCAGTAGACAGATGTGCTTGACCACTGGTTTTCTGCTGTCCTCCGGTGTAGCCCCAGTCTTTACTGGAAGTTGAAGGCTTGCCATGAAGTTTCCAACACTTCTCCCTTGTATGTCTAGTCTTCTGACAATAAGTACACCTTAGATTGTCCCTATTGTCTCGATTTGGAACCTTTGATGATTCAGCGCGCGGAGTGTGTGTCCTCTGATCATTTCCCCGATTGGCGATCATAGCTGAGCCTTCCAACTTCTGAGGTGTGAGCATAACATTTCTTCTGCTTTCTTCAATCCGGATAGCAGAGATAGTCTCATTTAGAGTTAGTAACTCTTTGCTGAGAGTTTGAACTCTTACTTGATCAAACTCTGCATTGAGTTCAGCCAAGAAGTCATAGACTCGATCCTTCTCAATATAGTTTTTCAAAATTACAGCATCTGCAGGGCATTTAGTCTCAATACACCTATAATGGTCAAGTTCTTGCCAGAGATTTTTCAAGACATTGGCATATTCAGTGACTGTCATGTTGCCTTGTTTTGTTGTTCCAACTTTCACTTTGATTTCATACACTTGAGCTGCATCATGGGCCTTAGAGTATGTCTGATGAACGGCATCCCAAATGTCTTTGGCAATAGTTAGAAACATGCATGTATCGCTAATATTTGGTGCCATTGAATTCCATAGCCATGCCATTATAGAAGCATCTTCGTTATCCCACGCTCTAAACTTAGGATCTCCGGGTGTAGGTCCAGTGCCCAGAAGATGACTTAGTTTTCCTCTGCCCTTCAGAAAAGTACGTACCAGCTGAGACCACTTCAGATAATTTTTTCCATCAAGTCTGTAGGCGGCTTGAATGTTCGGTAGTTCTCCTTTCTCTATTTTATCAACTGTTTCTTCTATCTGCACTGTTTCGGAAGTAACCGACATTTTTTTTTTTTTTTTTTTATGTCGTTCTTCGATGATGTGAAGAAGAAGAAACAGTTACAGACGAAGATAGATCTAACAGTGAACAAAACCAGTGAACAGTGATACGTGATCGAAACCAGTGAACAGTGATCAAAATCAGTGAACAGTGATTGAGATGATGAACAGTTGCAGAACAGTGATACAGTGATACAGCGCGAAGCAGTTCGCGATGAACCAGTTGTGAACCAGTTGTAAACAGTGATACCACTGCAAAGCAGTTCGCGATGAACCAGTTGTGAACCAGTTGTGAACAGTGATACCACTGCGAAGCAGTTCGCGATGAACCAGGTTACTACGAACCAGTTCGCGATGAAGAAGAACGAAGAATGAGAAGCAGAATCAGTTGCAGAAGAAGAGAGTACGTGGAACCTGTTGAAGAAGACGATGAACAGTGAATCGCACGAACCAGTCGCGATTTGCAGGCGATCCAGTTGTCCGACGAAGAGGAAGTTGCCGAGGAAGAAGAAGAAGATGACGGTGACGTGAAATCGAGTGGCAGCGGCAATCGGCTCTCAACCAAATCTCTCCTGCGAATCGACCAATCTTCTCGAAACCATTATTCTTTATTCGAGATTCAATCGATTTTGGATTTGGTTTCCGATAGGATTTTCAGGTATGAGATTTGATGGATGAACGATGCCGGAACTGCGTAGCGGAGTGCGCGACAAGGACGCGAAGAAGACAAACTACATAACGATGTCGGAGTGTTCGCGACAAGGACGCGAAGAAGACGAACGGTGAAGAATAAGCAGCAACAGCAGCAGCAGCAGCAGCAGAGATGAATATTCCGACAGTGCCGACAGTGACAACAATGAAAGCCACTCAAGGGAATTCCGGCGATGAAGGCCGAAACAAATTTCCTAGTAATAATAACCTAGGGCTCTGATACCATGTTAAAATAATAAAAGACACAAAGATATAACGTGGTTCGGCTCCAAGGCCTACATCCACGGGAGAAGAGAAAGGATCTTTTATTCTTGTATAATGTCTTAATGGAGGGACTCCATATATATAGACATACAGGGCTATGTACTTATGGCTACATTTACAATTTTGGTAACTGCTATATTCCTTAAAGGAAATAAATCCTTAAGGAAATAATTCTGTACAAGAAACAAATCTATCAACAATAGGAAACAAATCTCAACACTTTTTGATCTTCATATCTAACATTTTTTCTTCCATTACCAAAACTCTTCATCATTTTAATAGTATAGAGTATAGAATTCAGATAATTCTGAATTTCATGTCACAAGTTCAAACATGGATCTACCGCACAATGGTTTGGTCATCAAGTTAGATATCCCAATTTCTTAAGCAAAGAACACAAATATCCAACTCTAACAATCAGTGGAGTTGCTAATGTTCATTAATTGGTTCTTACTAGTACTTTTCGATTTATATATTTTACATTTTTTGATAAAGCAACTACAAGTTCCAAGAAAAGAAGGGCAGAGAGTATAGCAATCTTTGCATTATCTTCGTCCACCTGGCACAAAAGAAATGAAGAGGATTTTTATGGAGTCCTTTGAACTAAAGAGGTTTGGGAACTGAAGAGGTTTGTAGATGTCTTCAGATGAGAAGTTTGGAGTAGTCCCCATTGAATAATTGGCTTGGGTGGAAGTTTTGTTTTAATATGTTTTGTAGCCCTCTCTTTAAAATTCTCGGTGGATGCTCCCACACTTATCTCAACAATCACTTGTTCTGATTCTACATATTAATCATTTTGAACTAAAAGAAAACATTTAGGTGAAATATTCACATTATGTTTGATGTTACATGGTGTATGTTATTTGCAAATGATATATTGCTAATAGGTGAGAATGCGAATCATAAAGTTAAAGCAGGAATAGTATTATATGATCGAAACATCCCGTTAAAGTTAATAGGAAAATTTTATAAAATTGCTATTAGGCCAATTTTGCTATACAGAACAGAATGTTGGGTAGTAAAAAAACAACAAGTGAACAAACAAGTGTAATAGAAATGTGCATGTTAAGATGACATATGGTAAAATATTAAAATATAGAATTAGAAACAAACATATTTCAGAATATGGTAGAAGTAGGCCTAATTGATAGATAAAATGAGAGAAAACTAATTAAGGTGGCCCTAATTGAAGATAAAATGAAAGAAAACTAATTAAGGTTGTTTGGACACATACAACAAAGACCTTTAGATGCCTTAGTTAGTAAGAGTGGTCTATTAACAATCCATGGCAATGATAGAGGTAGAAGAAGACCTAAAATAATATTAACAAAGATAATTAAGAAAGATATATAACTACTTATAATTTAGATGTCAACTTAGTAGGGGTGTCAATAGATTGGTTCAAACCGCGAAACCAAATAGAACTCATATGTTTAGTTCAGTTTTTAATAAGTACGATTTGGGTTAGGTTTTGGAAAAAGTATAATAACCAGATTGGTTTGGTTTTGATATGGTTTGATACTCTAAAAACTGATCTAAATTGAATCGAATTGATTTCAAAAGAAAAAATGTTAGTATTTATTTTTTAGTGTCTAAGATTCTTTTATAATACAAACATTATCCTAAAAATTAGATAATCATCTTATATAGTATAGATTGTTTTAAAGTTTATTAAATATCCATTAGAAAATTTAAGATTATTTCATATATACAAACATAATTAATTATTTTAATATATTTAATGTATGTACATTTAAAATTTCAATTTTGAAATTAACCCAAATTGAACCAAACTGATTATGTTCAGTTTGGGTTGGTAATTCCGAACTAAACCAATTAACTTAAACCAAACCGAACCCGATAACATATGATTTAGGTTAGGTTTGAGCATCAAACCAACCCAAATCGAATTGTCAAATGTCAACACCCCTAGCCCTAAATAAAGCGAAGTGGGGGAAGCTGCTTTATGAAGCTAACCCCATGTAGTTGGAAAAAGGCTTAGTTGAGCAAAGTCTAGTATTCACATTATGTATAGAAACATCCTCCACTTTCATTGGTCACCAACCCAAATAAAATAAAATAGTTAAAAGTGAAATGGAAAAAAGAGGGGTTTAGTTCTAAACTAAGATTTTTTAATTTTCTTTTTACATCTGATTTCCCTAGAAGAGGGGTAAAAATTGTCTGTGAGGGAGTTCTTTTCCTAGGCACAGCTAGTAACAGTAACATAAATTTTGTTCCTTATGCCAAAAAACATAAAAATCTTACATTTTTCTTCCTCATTTTATACTTCTGTAAAAATCCTTCTGAATTTTCATGTCATAGTTTGAAACATGGATCTGCTGCACAATAATTGGAATGAACAACAAACTTCATGCAAGAAAATTGCACGACTCGTACTTATTGCATCGCAAAGCTGTTATGCAAATCAATAATGAATGGCCATGAATGTACAAAATATATACATTTTTATGCCACATTTCATTTATGTGTGTGAAAAGGCCAAAGTAAGCCAAAGTAATATCCACTTCTACCATCATTTTTGTATAAAAATATACAAATCAAACATGATGGGGCTTTAAAGTTTGATGTACTCATGGATGTATGGATATTGCTCTTTCTGATTGCTAAACTAATTTCAAGTTGAATTTAAGGATATGATATTCAAGTTACAAAAATGAAAAGTTTTTTCTCAGAAGGGCATTAATAAGTGCAAAATTTGACTTGAAGAAATTTGAAAATATAGAAAATCGTGAGAGCTAAAAGGAGTAAAGGAGATTCCAACAATCCAATGAGCGAGCAAGGACTCGAGTAAGATGTAAATCAAGAGCATTAAACTCCAGCATAAATTTTAGCATGTTGCATGACCCTTAGGATGAAAGACCACCACAAACTAAATAGAGCAATCAAAGTCAAATCAGGATATGATCCTACCAACAAGGATAAAAATTTTGATTTTCCTATAAATATCAGCTGCTTAAAATACAGAACTTAACATGTGGAAGTCCACTTTGATATTGAGAATTTATGTCAAAATCTTCAACTTTGAGAAAGTTCATAGAATTTATTCTTATACATTAAAGATCAATATATCCTTGAACGTATGCTAAATAGCATAGCAATAGAATTATAACAAATGAAATTATAGAAAATCAATGTATACATTAAGATTTATAATCTCAGTAACGCTTATTATATAATATGTGCATAGTGAAGTATTTTAGGACTTTAATTGCTTTAAATTGACTTATACAACAAAAATAATATCTTTAGGCTTAGCATATATAGGAATGAAGTTCATACTCACATTCTTTTCTTTTTCTAGGTTGATATTGGAGACTTTTTGAACTTATAATGCAGGATGAGAATAGAAAATAAATAAAATAATATTTTAGATAATAATATCGTCGTTTATTTTAATATGCTTTTATTTCTATTTCAAATGATGGGGACGAAGAAGAGAGAAAAAGAAAAGAGATAACCAAAAGTGTGTATTCTTTCAATCATGATCTTAACTCTATTACAACCTTTATTTACAAAGATCTAAATGACCTAAATTGATTTCTACTAAATTAAAATCTTACTAAAATAAAACTTGATTCCTCTTATAATTTAGAAACCAAAATCCTACTAAAATAAATGATGATATTAAAATATTATTTTATTTATTTTCTATTCTCGTCCTACATTATTCTCCTCCTCTTCAATTACTTGACTTCAACAAGTTAAAATGCACCAAAAAATGAACAAATGTCCTTTCCATGCAGCCAAGTATTATTGGAGGAGATAGTCGATGGTTCAGTGATCATCATTGGTGGTTCAACAATAATCATAGAGCAATCCAGCCACACCCATTGCACATTAAAATCTTCGATGAAGTCGATAAGCATGCCAAAGGTAATAAAACATGTAATGACATCACTGCTGCGAGAGAGTTGGCTATTGTATTCCATCAGGTAAGACAAGCAGAGAGAGAGAAACTGAGAGTGGGAGCAAGAAGAAGTAGAATGAAAGAGAACGACAGAGATGAAAGAGAGCAAAGTAGAGAATGTCAGGAGAGAGAGAGAGAGAGAGAGAAAAGCAGAGAGAAATAGAAGTAAAAAAAGGCAAGAGAGAATAATTAGAAGGGAGGGCAAACGAAAGGGGGTGAAGGATCAAGCTTGGGCTCTGATACTATACTGATCCAGGACAAGAAAGAGAAAGAAGAGAGAAGAAGAAGAAGAGAAAAAGATATAATCAATATTTTCAATTCATTTAATAATCTTATCTCTATAACCTTTATTTATAAAGATCTAAATTACCTAAATTGATTCATACTAAAATAAAATCCCACTAAATTAAAATCTTACTAAAATAAAACTCAATTCCTCTTATAATTTAATAACCAAAATCCTAATAAAATAAAACTATTAGAATTGAAATAGAAATCAAATCAAATTAAAATATACCCTTCACTCCTCTTCTTTTCTTCTCTCTTCTCTTTCTTGTCCTGCATCAACCTATTTACCCATTCTTTTTTAGTAATTCTTTAAACTTGAGCTTTGCATCCATATATTTGCATCTCCAAGGACATAGTCCAATAAAATCAAGTTTGACATCCAAATGTAAGGAACATGTGCAATATACCCATATCCAAAATAGCTAATGAAGTGCATATAACAATAATTTGAATGGCGTTACCTGTCAGAACAACTTGATGGGTAACATTAATTCCTACAGCCAAAATATTTGCTCCACTTGTGAAAACAAGATCAGCAGCCTCAGGATCACCAAAGATCTGGTCATTACCAATCCACAAACCAATGTCACAAAAGAACCAATGAAAAAAATGGAAGTAATAACACAATTCAACTTAACAAAGTCTTTTTCTAACTATAAGTAGTTAAGTACATGATCCACTTCCTCCACTACACTCAATCAAGGGTTTATTCTATAATTATATTACAAGTAGCCATACGTTTCTAAATTGTCTCCGCCCAACTATTTCAAGTTTTTCCCTTCCTAGAATATTGTCAATTTTCAATACGTCACTATTCCAAGTTGTTACATCTAATGGTCTTTATTGTATGTTTTAAACCATTTAAATTGGTCCTCTCTCATTTTATCTCAAATTAAGGCTACTCACTACCAATACTCGAATATGCTCCTTTCTAATATGATCTTTTGTTATTATACCAATACCATAGACCTCACACCCATTTTAACATCCACGTTCTGGTTACACACAATTTATAAAATTTTTAAATAAAGAGCAATATTTTAAAAATATTTTTGATCAATTACAAGGACCCCTTGCAAGTATCAGCTTCACATAAAAAAACACGTGTTCACAACAAGATACATGGCATTGAGGCACAAAAGCACATCCCCTAGGACTTGAACATGCAACCCTCTTGACATTCTTCTATTCCATGTTGACAACCACTTACTCTGAAAGCTAAAACCGTCAAGGAAACAATGACCTATGTCTATCCAATGGTTCAACAAGACCACCACTTCCCATAAAAAATAAAAATAAAAAAAAGTATGACTACCACTTTAATCAAATGATTAATGTTCATTTTTGTCTTTGTATGCTCATAGATGATCTCACTCACTTGTTTGCTTTATTTCCCCTATTTTCTAAACTTCTAATAGTAGAGAAATCTTCTTATAAATCAAGTAGCATATCAAACTTTGGAAACTATAAAGGTTCAGTATGGACGTAGAGATTTGCACAGACAAAAGATGTAAAAAGGTGTATCCGGTACACAAGGCGCCGACCATTGCAAGGTCTAGGAAGGGATGATATATCAATGGTATTATTTATCACTAACATCATTAAAAACTAAATGAGGACATATCATACTTTAAGCATTTCAAATTTTGAGTTTTAAACTATCAAAAGAATGAATAAATAGATAGCAAACACATTGTAAAAGTTTATGTTACCCAAACTCTTTACTTTAGTCCAAGTACTTGGGTTGACACTTCATGATACCAACATGGCTATGGGATATGTGTCTGATACTTTAAATCTTAAAATATTACTATGTACATTCCCCAAACAAAGAACAAAGAACAAAGAAGTTAAAGCAAAAATAATAATAATAATAATAATAATAAATGAATAATTAATAGGTGACAATTCACTATGAGGAACAAAAGGACAATAAATGATTGAAAAAAGTTAAAAGAAAAGAAGAAAAGATATAATCATAACCTTATCCAAAGTACCCATATTTAAAAGAAGAAGAAGAAGAATAAATGAATAATTAATAGGTGACAATTCACTGTGAGGAACAAAAGGACAATAAATGATTGAAAAGAGTTAAAAGAAAAGAAAAAAAGATATAATCATAACTGTTGTAAAAATAAAATAATGAAAGACACAAAGATGTAACGTGGTTCGGCTCTAAGGCCTACGTCCACGGGAGAAGAGAGGGAATATTTTCTTATTCTTGATGATGTCTTAATGGAGGGACACCATATATATAGACATACAGGGCTATGCACACATATAGCTATAATTACAATTTTAGTAACTGCTAAATAAAACGACTACTAAAATTATCATCTTTCCTTAAAGGAAATAAATCCCACTGATTTTGCTCCTCCACAACACTCCCCCTCAAGCTGGTGAATAAAGGTTTACCATTCCCAACTTGGACACATTTGCTTGAAATGCAGTATGGTTTAACCCTTTAGTGAGCACGCCGGCGAGCTGATTATTGGTAGACACATATGGAGTACAGATCAACCCACTATCAACCTTCTCTTTAATAAAGTGCCTATCAATCTCTATATGCTTGGTTCGATCATGTTGAACTGGGTTATGGGCAATGCTAATTGCAGATTTATTGTCACAATAGAGTCTCATAGGGCCATCCCAGTGTATCTTCAAATCTATCAAAATTATATGTAACCATAATAGCTCACAAACCCCTTATGCCATTGCTCGGAATTCTGCTTCAACACTAGATCTGGCCACTACATTCTGTTTTTACTTCGCCATGTCACCAAATTCCCACCAAGAAACGTACAATATCCAGTAGTTGATCTTCTGTCAACTACCAGCATAGTCTAAATCAGTATATGCTTCAAAAACCACTCTTGTGTGTCGTTTAAATAAGATGCCCTGTCCTGGAGTCCCTTTAAGATACTGTAAAACGCAATTAGTTGCATGCAAATGAATATCTTTAGGGTTGTGCATGAACTGACTTATTACACTTACTGCATATGCAATATTAGGTCTTGTGTGAGAGAGAGAGATGAGTCTTCCTACTAGTCTTTGATACATCTCCTTATTAATAGTTTAAGATCAATAGGAGTATTCATTGGTTTGCATGCTAGCTTCCCTGTTTCTTTAAGAAGATCTGTAATGTACTTTTGTTGAGAAATAAAGATTCTCTGTTTAGAGTGTGCCACTTCAATCCCTAGGAAGTATTTCAATCTCCCTAGTTCCTTGATCTCAAATTCCTCGGTCAAACACTGCTTCAAATTTTGTCTCTCGTTCTCATTGTTTCCTGTCATGATTATGTCATCAACATACACTAATAGTGTTGTAACTCCCCCTGAAGTCGAGTGCTTAATAAATAGAGTGTAATCTCCTTGGCTTTGTCTATATCCCATATTTGTTATTACTTTGGCAAACCGACCAAACCATGCCCTCGGAGATTGTTTAAGTTCATACAGAGCCTTTTTTAATTTACACACTTTATCAGTGGTGTCAAATCCTGGAGGCACTTTCATATAGATTTCTTCTTCTAAATCCCCATGTAAAAATGCATTTTTTACATCAAATTGTTGCAGATCCCAGTCATAATTAGCTGTCAATGACAAAAGAAGTCTCACAGTATTCATTTTTGCAACCGGAGCAAATGTCTCTTGATAGTCCACACCATATGTCTGACTATATCCTTTGGCTACTAATCTTGCCTTGTAGCGCTCTAGGGACCCATCTGCTTCGTATTTTACTGTATAAACCCATTTGCATCCCACAGGTTTCTTTCATGCAGGCAAGTCTACCAACTCCCATGTTGTATTTTTCTCAGGGCTTCCATTTCCACATTCATAGCTTGTTTCCAATTTGTATTAGATAAAGCCTCAGATAATGATGTAGGAGTCTGGGTGTTGTTCAGGTTGGTAAGGAAACTCTTATGGGTTGGCGAGAACTTCTCGAAGGATACAACATGAGATAGTGGATACAAGGGATGTTTAGTGCACTTTCTAATGGCAATGGGAAGATCATTGTCAGGTTCAGAGGCTAAAGGATCATTGTTAGTTTCAGGAACTAATGAAATTTGTAAGAATGGTTCAGGATTTGTTACCTCATTTTCAGGGATTGGTTCAAATTCTTGAACTTGCATCGGTTCAGGAGCTGCAGCTTTCTTCCTTGAGTACATTTGTCCAGTCATCCGATCCTTAGGTTCATCATTGGGTACAGAGGGTGTAGGAGATTCGGGTTTGGTTTGTTGAACGTTAAAAGAGCCAAGAAGATCAAAAGGGTTATCAAGGGAGTTCCGATCCTTGTCTTCCATGATGACACTCTCCCCCAAAAGAGGAGGAGCGGAAAAATAGGACTCAGGTTCACAGAAAGTGACATCAGCAAAGACAAAGAATTTCTTTGATGGCAGATGATAGCATTTATATCCGTTTTGAGTGGAAAAGTATCCGACAAAAACACACTTGAGAGCTCTGGGGTCCAACTTCCCCCTGTTGGGTTGGTGAACATGGACAAATGATACACACCCAAATATCTTAGGTATAAGATTATTGGAGATTTTGAGCTTAGGGTAAAATTGCCATAGCTTTTCCATAGGACTTTTGAAACCAAGGGTCCGGGATGGTAGGCGGTTAATAAGGTGTGTTGCAATAAGGACAGCTTCCCCCCAATAGGACATAGGCATAGTATTCTGAAATAAAAAGGCTCGGGTTGTATCAAGCAGGTGGCCTTTTTTTTCTTTCAACAACTCCATTTTGTTGTGGGATGTGAACACAAGATGATTCATGAAGGATCCCCTCGTTTTGGAAGTAATTGGTCAATGTTTGATTAAAATAGTCTCTAGCATTATCAAATCGAAATATCTTGATTTTAGCACCAAACTGGGTGTGTCTCATGTTATGGAAGGTAGGCAGAACAAAGCTCACATCAATATTTTGTTTCAGTAAGAATATCCACGAGACTCTAGTACAATCATCAATGAAGGACACAAACCATCGCGCTCCAGAAACATTAGGTATTGAAGAAGGACCCCAAATATCACTATGAATGAGATCAAAAGGATCTGAACTTCTTTCATTACTAAGTGGAAAAGATATACACTTGTGTTTCGCAAGTTCACACACTTCACAATGAAAATCTTCAACATTGAGAGACTAAAACAAAAAAGGAAACATGATTTTAAGGGTTCGAAAAGAAGGATGGCCAAGACAGCGATGGAGCCATAGCTTGTCTTTATTGAAAAATTTGTGCTCGGAGAGAAATGAAGTGTTACTCTTGATAGGATGTACTGGTGTCTCAAGGTAATACAACCCGTCCTGTTCCTTAGCATGTCCAATCATCGTCCCCAAGTCCTGGTCCTGAAATGCACAGTAAGTAGGGAAGAAGTTTACATTACAACTCAGATCATGGGTTAGTTTTTTAATAGAGATAAGATTAGTAGATAGTTTATGAACATGAAGAACATTTCTGAGTGTAAGGGTGGGGCTGATGTGAACATCACCTATACCAGCAACTGTGGTTAAGGATCTATCAGCTAAGGCTATGTTCCGACTCCCCGGTGCCAAAAGGATTCAGCCAAGACGACATAAGTACACCATAGATTGTCCCTATTGTCTCGATTTAGGACCTTTGATGATTCAGGGCACGGAGTGTGTGTCTTCTGATAATTTTCTCGATTGGCAACCATAGCTGAGCCTTCCATCTTCTGAGGTGTGAGCATAACACTTTTTCTGCTTTCTTCAATCCGGATAACTGAGATAGTCTCATTCAGAGTTGGCAACTCTTTGCTGAGAGTCTGAACTCTCACTTGATCAAACTCTACATTGAGTCCAGCCAAGAAGTCATAGACCCGATCCTTCTCAATATAGCTTTTTAAAACTACAACATCTGCAGGGCATTTAGTCTCAATACACCTAGTCAAGTTCCTGCCAGAGATTCTTCAATACATTGGCATATTCGGTGACCGTCATGTTGCCTTGTTTTGTTGTTCCAACTTTTACTTTGATATCATACACTTGGGCTGCATCATGGGCCTTAGAGTATGTCAGATGAACGGCATCCCAAATGTCTTTGACGGTAGTTAGAAACATGCATGTATCACTAATGTTTGCATCATTGAATTCCATAGCCACGCCATTATAGAAGCATCTTCGTTATCCCACGCTATAAACTTAGGATCTCCAGGTGTAGGTCCAGTGCCCAAAAGATGACTTAATTTCCCTTTGCCCTTAAGAAAAGTACTCACCAACTGAGACCACTTCAAATAATTCTTTCCATCAAGTCTGTATGTTGTCTGAATGTTTGTTAGTTCTCCTTTCTCTGTTTTGTCAACTGCTTCTTCAGTCTGCACCGTTTCGGAAGTAACCGACATTTTTCTTTTCTTTTTAGGGTGCAAGACGGAAAAAAAAACGAAAAGAAAAAAGAAGGAAAGGGTTAGTTGCAGTAATACCGGATGCGACAGAAGAGGAGAAGAGGAAGAAGGCGTTGACAGCGGGCTTCACTGAACAACGGCAGGCAGCGTCGACGGCGAGATTCTGCTCAGGTACAAGAAGATCGCATTGATGGTGATGAAGAAGAAGAAGAAGACGAAGACGGTGATGCGTTACTGATACCACAGTAAGGTTTACAATGGCAACGACGAAGACGATGATACAGCAACGGCAACAAGGGTGTACCACGGCAACGACGACAACGAAGACGAGCGACAAAGACGATGATGCGACAGTAGTAGCAACGCAACAACAGTGGATCAATGGTGGTAAAACACACCACTGGTAGAGATCAGCAACGTCAAAGGTTTCTGACAGCAACGGCAATGGGTGTGCAAGTTCTAACAACAGCAGCAATGGGTGTGCAAGTTCTGACAGCAGCGGCAATGGGTGTGCGAAACAACTGCGTCGGTAGTGACAATGGCCACGAGCAGCAGTTCAACAGCAAAGATGTTGCGATTGCAGTGATGAAGACGCACGCACCAATCAACAACACGTTTAATGGCGATGAAGACCAGCGAGGAAGGTTCCGGCAATAAAGGCTGAAAATAAAAAAATAATTCGACAATGAAGGTCGAAAAGAAAAAAATATTTTCTAGTGGTACGAGCCTAAAGCTTTGATACCATGTTGTAAAAATAAAATAATGAAAGACACAAAGATGTAACGTGGTTCGGCTCTAAGGCCTACGTCCACGGGAGAAGAAAGGGAATATTTTCTTATTCTTGATGATGTCTTAATGGAGGGACACCATATATATAGACATACAGGACTATGCACACATATAACTATAATTATAATTTTAGTAACTGCTAAATAAAACGACTACTAAAATTATCATCTTTCCTTAAAGGAAATAAATCCCACAGATTTTGCTCTTCTCCACAACAATAACCTTATCCAAGTACCCAGATTTAAAGTTTTGCACACTTTTTAGCCAAGTCCCTTTATCTCGTAATATGAAAATGAACAAGTCCAACCTCTAGACATGTACCCGCATCTGACACCTATTATTCCCGTTGGGTAACATAAGTAAAAATATTAGGTCTTTGCAATTTCTCCTCATTTTAAGCTACTGCAAAATTGTAAAATGAAATTAGAATACTTTTTCATAAGTTTTAAATTGTTAGGTCAGCATTTCTACATTGCTAATAAACTTAAAGATATATTTCAAAAGGGGCCTTTCTAAGACGGCCTCAACCTATTTAAGTGTAAAAAGTTTTAGTCTATCTCAAAAGAAAGAATCAATTCTTTAAAACTAAAATATTTGGTTATAATAATCCAAGAGTCAAAATCATAAATTTATTTTGATTTTTCTTTCTAAAAAAAGTGAATTTTAATAATGTAAAGCTACAACGTAACTCTCATAATATGGTCTTGAGGTGCACCTCAAATGATTTTTAATGTCCACATGCATGACGTGTTCATTATCTAATATCTTGGAAGTTAAAATTGTACTAATCAATTTTCTTTTTTTCTTTTTCTTTTTCTTTTTTTGTGGTTTTTAATGTCATTGACAAATGCAAATAGAACTTCTAGCATAACAAACTTTAAGTTGTTATATGATCACACTTGTATGATATATGCTAGAAGTCGAGAAACAAATTACTTTTGTTGTGACAAAAGGGGAAACTTTTAAAAACTAAGGGCCCATTTGATATAGAATTCAAGAGTGTTTTCTGCTTTTGC
This sequence comes from Paratinospora sagittata, assembly GCA_035771175.1. Taxonomy (NCBI): domain Eukaryota; kingdom Viridiplantae; phylum Streptophyta; class Magnoliopsida; order Ranunculales; family Menispermaceae; genus Paratinospora; species Paratinospora sagittata. Next base: position 57,638,667 of record CM069595.1, read on the forward strand.
AAACAAAGATTTCTTAGTTAAGCATTTCGTTGAAATGTTTTTGACAAATTCAAATACTGTTACTAAATCTAACTCTAAAATTTGTGTTGTCTTTGTTTCCTGAAATGAAACTGTAAGAACTGTCTTCAAAAATTTTGTTTGCAAAATTATTTTTGGATGCTGAACAAAACAGGCCCTAAGCAATTTAGAGTACAATGCAAAATAGGAAAAGTTAGATAATTTAGCATCTATGCCATGTCAACCACTCATACTGGATTGAAATGGACACACAGTAAGCTTCCTTCTTGGTTTGCAACACGTGTCTCTAGTTATCAAATGAGTCTCTACAGAAGTTTGATACAATGCTAAGAGTTACATCTTTGTGGATGAATAAAGAATGATGAATCCTATGAATTAACTAAAAGGTCTAACGCATATAGCATATAAGAACATACTAGAAACATGGGGCTCTCATAGAAAGGACGTTCTGAAGGGCAACTATTGCAAATGCCTATAGCTGATTTCATCTACATCCTTCTAATCATTTTAACATCAGTATTTTCAAGGCCACGCTTAGGCCACAACTAGTCCATCGCCTAGGCCATATGAAACTAAATTGCCTATTCTATACTAAAGGCAGACCATGGGGCTCTTTGCAATTTTGAAAAGTATAAGGAGGCTGATGTAAATAAATAAGGCATAAGGTTCTTTGTCTTTATTATATTACTACAAATATTTTCCATTTTGTTATGCTTATAAATAAGTGTTACATCCAACATGGCTCTTTAAATCATTGTACTTTCACTATATACAAACTTTCCTTATTTGTTCATACGTTATTTGGTTTTTAATTTGTAAATAAAAAATTGAGGAGTGTAAAATATGATTAATTTTTTTTTACACAAGATTTGACTTTTATATTATGGAATATGCGTGTGATTATATATAAAAATTTTGTAATGTAAAACTAATTAATTATTTATTTAAGGAGCTGTAAATAAATATTATTTATAACGTCAAGGCCTCACCTAGGCGATGCCTAGGCACCGCCTCGCCTAGATGGGAGCAATCGCCTAGGTATTGTCTTAACACCTTGAAAACATTGTTTAATATCCCTAGCAACTAATACATTTGCAATAAAATATCAAATCAAGGATAGTTAAGGAAAATAAGATGACACACAAAACCACAAGTTTCCAGAAGCATACATTGGCCTCTGCTGCAGGATTTACATTTCCATTGACTGCAAAAGCACCACCAAGAAGAATAATCTGCCCAATTTTTTTGGGAAATTCAGGATCTTGTTGGATTGCCTGCAACAATACAAAATCTGTAAGGAAATAATATAAAAGAAGAGATTTCCAAAGCACAGTATAAAATGTCCAGGATACTGACCAAGGCAATGTTTGTAAGTGGGCCAAGGGCTACCACAGTTATTTCTCCAGGGTATAAATTTGCATGTTGAACAAGAAAAGAAGCAGCTGACTGTTCAACTGGCTTCCCTTTTGGTCCAGGACAATTTTGATTCCCAAGCCCATCAGTACCATGGACAAAATCAGCTATACGAAGCTTTGTACCATTCTATACACAAGCAGAGAAAATTGGATTCAAACACCAGTTCAAACCTCTATATACAGAGTTTTATATGAATATATGGAAACTTCTAATTAAAATTACTTTGATGCTTTGTGTATGCATTACATGCAAGAGAGCAAAGTGACATCTGCTCTAATATTGGGCTTCAATTAAATACACTTGGCTTGGTTCAGCCCTGTCAAAACATGGTTGAGTCATAGAGCTACCAAAATAGCCAATGGGGGCGTTGGCAAGATGGTCAAGCGCTTGGAGGGGCTGCGGAGGGATCGCAAGTTCGAGTCGCGGGGGCAGCGGTTTTTACCATTCACAGTTTATCAAATACGTCACAAGTGCACAAGAGGACTTTCTAACATGTGCGTAGGTCCTACGGGAGGAAGAAAAGCGTGGAAGGACATTTTCAAACGTTGGTTCGTGCCTAGTTCATGCAGCGCTTGGCCATTCTTGTACCCTTTCGTGTGGGGATTAGTGGGTTCCAAAGGGGCCTAATACCCCACAGGTGAGAAAATGGGGCTCAAGGTACATGTTTCTACTAAAAAAAAAAAGAAAAAAAAAATGAGCTACCAAAATAACCAAGCTTATCCTCTCCAGATTAGATTAAAATTAATGTCCTGAGTATGAGTTTTAAGAGATGACTTGCATTGGGTTGAACCTGCAGTCTAGGCATTGTAAATCTCTGGTCACAGTCAGGTTAGCATCCAACAATTTCAATGTAACCCAACCAAGCACGGGTTAGGCAGCAGCATGAAGGAAACCATATGAGATAAACGGTGTGTTCCTACTCAACTGATGCAGATTCAAATTAGCTTTGTGAAGTGATCTACACATGTCATTATTAATGACAGGATATGACATATGATATCTAGAATCAGTTCAAGAATAATTAAATAGCTACTAGATATACGTTTTCCCTCATTAAAAGGGGATGGCAGAAGACACATCTTGAGGGGGAAAAAGGACACCAGATCAATGATATCAAATCATATCCTCACTCATCTGAAAGTCAAACATAATGACCTGCTAACCGAGCAAATTATGGAATTTATAGATATTTGCAACTCAACAATGTTTTTGTCCAATATGCAATCAAAACTATTATGATCTATACCATTAGAAAAACTCATTTAGGAAAACTATTCTAACTATTCTAGCTAATAAAAAAGAGCAACTACTCTATTATGGTTATTGGACCATGGACTACATATCTTAATATGTATAACATGTGCATATCCAATAACCATAACAGTGATGTAGTTATATTTTTTGTAGTTAGGATAGGTTTTTCCACCTCGTCCAATGCAGAGTGTTTGTCCCCTTTGCTGATGATCAAAAGATATTAATATATCATATAGAGAAAAACAAACCATTTTCTTTTTTCTTTTTTTTTTAAAAAAAGGGGTAAGCTAGCTCTTGAGACACAATGGATTAGAAATACTCGGAGAATAAAGACAACTACATACGGTGATAGTCACATGAGATCCTTCTGCCACAGGAATATCCGTCCTCCCAGAAACCTCCAACTGAAAGAAGAAATCAAACAATAAGATGATAAAAATGAGGATAAGTTCCTTACAGAAGAATCGAAAAGCTTCAGGACTGGTAGTTTACCAAATGTAGAGCATTCCTGGTGGCCAGAGTCGTGTAAACGTTCCCAAAAATGGTCGTGAGTCCAATCACCTCCACCTCGGGTGATTGGAGTGCTACAAATATTGCCATGGCATCATCTGCGTGCATCAAGAGATTTGAAGCAAAAACAAAACCAACCTAAGTTCTGGATCCAGATCGCAAATAATTTGAAGAATATGATAAAAATCAAAGTAGTTTGAAGAATAACCATCGGGGAATTCTGATACAATTGATAAATAAAACTGATTTCAAATCATGAAATAAAACTTATAAAAAAAAATAAAAATAAAATAAAATCATGAAATAAAAACTAAAGGTCTGGGACGGTAGGTCCTACCAATTCCTGGGTCTGTATCGATGACGATCTTCTTTGGCTGCCCCATGAAGCCACGGCCAACAAAAAAGAAAAATTGTGCCCTCCTGTGCGCTTTATTTCCGGGAACTACAGTAATCCTTCATTCGCCTTTACGGAACTTTAAACTTTGAACGACATATATGTTCGGGATTAAAAGCACCTTGGCGCTTACGTCAGGCCACATGACAGACAAGGTTCTGATGGCATGTTTGGTAAATTATTAGTGAAAAAGGAGAAAAGGATTATTAGAGTAGAGCATGCCTGCTTTCATTTCATATTATTTAATTTATTTTACTTTATTTTTTTGATTTTTTTCAAACTCGCAGAAGAGCAACCTGGTGGTTTTCCAGTAGCGGATCTTGAAGGAAGAAGTTGAAAACAAAACGCTAGACTCCTCTTGTGCGTGGGAGGGAGTCCGAGAGAGAATGATGAACAGAGCAAAAAAAATCCCTCCAGCATCATCGGGTAGGCTGGATTCGAAAGACTGTTCGATTCCTCGGAATCCACTCAAGGAACTCAACAGCCTAAGCAGCATCGCCAACAGTAGTACTAGTAGCCCTCTTCCGCGTCAATTGAAGCTCCAAGAGGCTGTTTAAGCTTCTTAATCTCTAATTCTTCTTCAAAAACCCCTTTATACAGGCCCAAGTCCTGCCATAAAACACCTAAATCAGCCCCCAATCCAAGACCTTTGAAACCAACATCCAAACACCCAGCGAAAAAGCCAGAAAAACCTACACCGCTGGTTCCGCAGAGAACTAAGAAGACTGCTCCACGTCTCAGCCGCTGGCAAAGAGGTAACAGTTGCAGCAGCGCTAGAGACATTGCACCAGTGCCGCATCCACCTAAACCTAGTCCAGTCTTGAAGGAAGACTACGCCAGCGGCTTCTTTACGAACAAAATAACGGAATTCGAAGGACCACTAGAGAAGCACAAATCGCAGCAACAGCCAGTTACAAGGAAAAGGGTAGATGATACAGGTGAGGTTCATGAAGAAGTAGGCTTTAGTGGTAATTTTGGGAACAGCTCCCCTACTATACAAAAATTGACTTGCGGATCCAGTTCGGACGCTACTCCGGGTAAGGATGTCAATGCAGAGAGGGAGAGGTCTGTAACAACAACCACCGCCACTACAACACCTCCTGTTCAGGCTTCAATATCTCCTGAGATCCAACTTGGGTCCTCCATGATATCAACAACGCCTGCTTGTTTTGCTACTGGCCATGTTCTTTCTAGGGTCACTGACAAGAGAAAGTGCAGGCCAAGAGGGATACTAACTGCGGGAGAGGATCTACATCTAGGGTGGTTTTCTAAAACTGGAGCTCGTAGTAATAATGCAGATGATGATGACCATGGTAATAGTTTTCTAGGAAGTATTAGTTGCTCTAGGCTTTCTTTGATCCCTGCACCAGCTGAAGCCTCAATGCATTGGCTACAGTCCCCTCGCGAGGAGGATCAGAAGGGCAGTCCCAACCCCACCCAATCTCCTTCTTCACCTTCATCTGGTCATGGGTTTTCTACAGATAGTCGTGGCAGCAACAGTAGATACTCAAGAAAGGCGGCTTTTATTATTTCCCCTAGTTGGTCTCCATCTTTTGCCGCTGTATCATCAACTTTTGAGGTCGCTCCTCATGGGTCCCCGTCATCTTCAGCTGCTGCTACCTCTACTTGCAAAGCTTCGATGTCAAAAGAAGAAAGAGGACAACGTCGGTATGACAAAGAAATCGCAACAGAGAGTTTCTCTTGTGACTCTTTGAGTAGTCAGAATGTGATATGTACTCCCCAGTCCGATTCAAGCCCAGGTAGATGTGTTGGATTGTCGTCTGGGTTGAAGAAGAATGGAGAAGATCATCACCGGTTCATGGAGTTCCTTCCGGATGCAAGTTTACTTCCCATGGACGGCGGGGCTGCAGTGGGAGATCCAGTCGATGTCCTGCCCCTGCCTGGTTTCAGTTTCCAGTTCACACGTTCGACTACACCATCCAATCCTAGCAGTAGCAGTAGCAGCTCCTCTCGAGTTCAAAGTACTTGTAGGGCAATGGCATTTGGGAGTTTCAGTGGTAGCTCTGGAAGTGGAAGTTTATCATCACCATCACGGGTGCGGATTTCTTGGAGAGAGGGCCTTGTTAGTCGAATTTTTGAGATGGACGAGTTTGATTGCTGCCAATGGCTGTCAGATGAAGAGAAAGATGTCACTCTTTCTGATAATGACCATTTCAAATCTGAGTCTAGTGATTGTGAGCTTCAACACAACAAGGAAAATGCTCCGACCTTAGCCAATGCTCCAATGACACCTAAATCTGCATCTGAGGAACCGGGGGAAGTCAATGAGCAAAACAAGGTAAAGAAGCCTCCTACAACATCCTGTTCTTGTGCAGAATCCATAAGCACCGAAAGAGGTTGCTTGGTAGCTTCAGGGGATTCAGATTGGACTCTCTGCTACAAAAACTATTTGTTTCAACTATAGATTCTTCTTCCTTAATTTCCTTTCATCCAATCTCAGTTTCTCAAAATACAAATTCTTGAGTGATAAAAAGTCTCTCAAGGAACAAAGGCCGCTCTAGTTGTGTACACTCTTGTATTTTAATGTAGGATTCGGATGAAATTTAGTTTCATCCAGGTAAGAATCTTAAGGTGATGATAAATATTACTATTCTTATTATTATGATCACTGTTAGTATTAGTCATCTCTTTTTGTTGGACTAGTGTAAATAATTACAGGAGTGACAAAATTGGTATCTTCCTAAAGTTTGAAGAGGACTATGACCATGTTGTGAGATTGGCTCCTAATTACTCTTTTAAATTTTGCATTTTCCTTCCTATACTTCTAATCACGAAAGTGCAACTAGATTTGCAACTATACCTTCATTCTCATTAAATACATATGCTTTACACATTTATTAAATTGAAGTTGCATTTTTTCGTAGTTAGATTAGCATTTCCTTGCACATTTTAATGTAATGTAATAAATGATCTAATAAACATGAAGGATCAATTACATTTTCTTTATTTAAACTGGCGTTTTTCATGATGGAAAATGCAAGCATTGTTTGTGTGAATCACATGAAAATAATATTGACAAACTTCTACCACAAACAATATCAAATTTGATAAGAAGGAAGAGAAGTGAGTACTATGAGTTCAAGCATTCAATATGAATGTGTTTGTTGATGGTCATCTAAACATCAATATTAACAATGAAAGGAAGATGATTAGATGACAATCAACAAACATATTCATACCTGCAAAATCAGGAGGTGGCTTTATTAAGTTCATTGTGAATGGGTTGTTGATAGCATGTATTGCAAATCTGAGACTGGAGGACGTACATATTTGTAAGTGCAGAGTACATTGACTAAATAGCATATTCTGGGAATAATACCAACAAATTAAGCAGCATATGCCTTGAGAATAAACTTTCTGACTTTCTTTTCGTGGTTGTTCTGGGATAAGGACGTTGTGTGAAAGAGTAGAAGAGAAAGAGGGGGATTGAGCAGTTGGTTCACCTTTGTATCATGGTAAACCAACTGCATCAAAATGTTGGTTAAATGAAAGGAAATTTTCTTTTCCTTACATTAATTCAGGGTCCTAAAGATGCAAATAGCAAGGTTTTCTTCATCTCCTTAAAAATAAAATCACAATAAATGTATACATGCATAGATTTTATCTAAGAAATCTTCAGCAACTAATATTGAAAAGAAGATATGAACTCGCACTCAATTCAGAATATAACAAATATTCTCAATCTAGTATTTTATTCAAAAAGGTTATACTTGGGAGTCAAATACAAGGTGCCTAATTTCATGGCGACTTCCTCAAGTATGGTGGTTTAACTCATATTAGCTGGCAATATTCCAGATCTTGACCTCTTTGGATCGAGAATTTCTGTTTCTATTGTCATCCAGTGCATGTCATGACTAACTGATGCAAACAGTTCTAATTAATTTAAGAGTTTAATTACACTGCATTTTTTTCCTACTTTCTTAACTAATAATCCCTAGCAAGCTTATTTTGTTTCTTATTAAAAAACTGAAATTTTAAAATTTTAACAGTACTTTTTATCAGATGAAGGTTTGACTAAAATTTCAAACTGGAATCTGAAAGGAAAATTCAATTTCATACCATACATAGATTCCTCCAATTTGATAATAAGAAAGAAGACACGTATACATCAGTATCTCTTGGAAATTCTTTTATAGAAAAAAAAAAAGAAGATTAAAAAGGATAAAATTAAAATCATAAAACTATATATGCACGCAATTGAGGAAAATTAAAGGGCAGCCCAGTGCACAAAGTTCCCACTTATACAAAAGGTCCTGAGAAGGATTGGACCGCTTAGAAGAAAATTAAATTGTAAAATAAATCAATTATAAGAAAAGATAATTCATTGTAGTGATTCGACTAGAATCTCCAACTCAATAGTTAGATTCAAAGGAAGTAAATTATAAACTGACCAAGAAGTTTCTTATTTATTCAGCATAGCATAGCTGTCACCAGATCACGTTATGGACATGTTAAATGACAATCACAACAATGCATAAAAACAAGGATGATAGGATCGAGAACAAGAAAGGCGCTATATAACCATATTGTTGGCCTTCAAGCAAAGTATATGTAGAAAGATCAGCAGATATCAAGAGAGAAGGCACAAGAAGCATATGAATAGAAACAATCTGATAATCAGTTTCCACCTGCAACTAGTAGTTAGCCTAGTGATCACCCATTTGGGTGTTGGGCTCACTGTGAAACCAAACAGTAGTGAATGGCTGTGTAGCCAGTGCACTAAATGCGACACCACCCAATGTCCTGCTAGTGAAGCTTTCCCTCACATGACAGCTTGGGATGATTCCCTCATTGCCGGCGCTTTGCAATCCGACTATGTGGACATTAGGGACAGAGGAGTTTACTCAGTTCCTAACATCAAAGGTGGTCAGTACTCTGATAAGTACAATGCATACTATGGCTGGAAATCAACTTCTGGTTCAGCCTCAGGCTATCATAGGTATTGTAATTTGATTATTGACTATATCATATATATGTATATACTTATTAATATTAGTACCACCCACATGCATGTTTAATTTCTTAATTAAGTTTTTACAACATCCAATGGATGAATCACATATATCTAACACTATTAATGATTAATCTACTGTATCTTCATAATCATTCACAACAGGTTTAGCAACTACATGGATAAATGTTCAGCAGGACAAAACTATCTTAGTGTTGATCAGCATGGTAAGGTAACACTCCGCTCATTGAGATCTCTTGAAAACTTAACTCAAGCGGATTGGAAATCAATCAATCCCCCCAAGGAGTTGAATCATCGTGAGTTTCGATTTTGGGTCTCTCACAGTACTGGGAAATGCTTGACAGTGTTTGGAGGAAAGACAAACAAACGAGTAGTGGGAGTTACTGAGTGCAAGTTAAATGGATCAAATCCTTACCAGTTATTTGCCTTTCGGTTCCACTATAAAATGGCATTCTGCTGCTGCGGTCAATACAATGAGTAAATATTTTGGGAACTAAACTAGTATACTGGAATACTCACTAATTTTCCTTAAACTATATTAGTATCAGTACTATATAGTAATAAGACAGCAGGTTGTCCAAGCCTCCCCAACTTGAGAAAATTTCTCAAGTTTGAATATGTTGCATTTTCTAAGTTTTCCAAGAGAGAAACAAAAAAATGAAGCTTTCAAGTTTATATTTTAATTAACACATCTTTGGCAAAGCACCATGGTGACATTAGCATCCTATCAATTTCAATATGTTAATTAAATTAGTACATTTTTGCCTTAATGCACTGCGGATGAAGATAGGACAAACATAAACTGTATCAAGTCTCAGTCAAAATCGTGTAATGATATGAGACAAACATATAATGTACATGACAACTAATAGGTAAGGTATAAGCCTAGGTGCAAGGAAATTATTAAATAGAACTTTAATTTCTTGTAGCTGCAGGCTAGATAAGTGAGCCTGAGAAAATATTAATGGAGTCAAAATGAAATTTACATACATAACAAAATATTTTTTTTGGTTTCAGGTGTATCAGAAAATTGATAAAGGCAACAGTTGTACGTAATTTGTTATTGCTTGAAGAAGGCTATACAGTAATTTATATAGCAGCACAGAAGTAACTTAGTATTTAACCTTACTTTTATTCACTCCTCTGGTCTTTTGTAATATTTATATTAATATATATAATGCATGCCTATCATGAAATGCAAGACTATATGGCTTGCATGGCTACCAAACCCCAAAGCCATTGCAAACACAAAAAGAGGTGTAAGATATTCAACCTCAAAACTTGATTATTTGGTTTATTGACAGTAATTTTAGAGCCAAGAGATATAGCGATAATATAGTGTTGACTGATGGAACTAACTCTGAAAGAAATGCTAAGCTAGAGGTTTGAAGAGAGGCTCTAGAATCTAAAATTTACAAGATTAGTAGGAATTAGATTGAATACATTAAATGTAATTTTAGCGTAAGGAGAAATATTGATAAAGAGATAGCGAAATTTGAAAGCCAAGAGATACTAACGAGGAAAAATTTTAGGTACTTAGGATCCATTAATCATTAAGGAGAAATAGGTGAGAATGTGAATCAAAAAATTAAAACAAGATGGGTTAAGTGGAAGAGTGCTTTTAAAGTATTATACGATCATGCATCCCATTGAAGTTGAAAGAAAACTTCTATAAAACCATCATTAGGTCAATCATACTCCATGGTCAGAATGTTGAGCAATAGAATAACAATGTGTGAACAAACTAAGTGTAACGGGAATGTGTATGTTAAGAAGGGTATGTAGTAAAACATTAAAAGGTAAAATTAGAAATAAACAAATTTGAGAAATGGTAAGAATAGCAACAATTGGAGACAAAACAAGCGAAAACCTTCTAAGGGGAATTACAAATGGAGTTGAATATATGACCTACTTGAGGCCTTCTAATCTACTATTCATGAAAAGTTGAGAATGAGGCCCCCTTTTAAAAAGGACAATGAGGCTTTCATGATTGATGGTCTCCCCCCTCCCCCCTCCCCCCCCCCCCCCCCCTGGCGAAATTGACATTCCAATTCTATCACCTAACTAAGATCCCTAAATTTTATCCACATTTAACTTTTGCTATACAACCACATTCAATATTCATGTATTAGTTTGGGACAAGTTATGCAAAGGTGTAAGAATGGTTTTTCATTTATAGGTTGGTTTTCTAGAGGCAACTAATTTTGTTAAAAGCTAGGCAAAACATTCTTACAAAAGTGGAATAGAGGTATCCCTTAATTTCTCAACTATAGCAACAAGTTATCCTAGAACTTTATGAGGAAGGACACCAATTCAGGTGTATTCATATAAATTAAAGTTGCACAATGTTCGGTGGCTTAGTTTATTTCCTTCCATGTGTGGATAATAGACAATCTTCTCTCTTGTCCAAAGGTTTAGGATTAAAAACCTTATCGCCTACAGATGCTCTATCATTTCATTCATGATTTAACACAAGAGTAGAGAATTTATTTCAATTTGGAAAGGGAAATCATTGTATTTCCTAGCAACCTCAATACCTTTGATTAATGTCAATGCTTCAGCTTGAATAAACACTTGTTGCTTTGGAGAATCCAGCAATTACTAATACGCATGGTTGGCATTGACTCGCCATTGTGTTTTGCAAAAGATCCATCTATGTTTAAGACTTTAAGTTTCAAGGCCCCCTGAAGAGGAGGGCTCAGCTGGTTGACACCACTCCTTTTTCATAAGTGGGAAGGGTTCAAGTCCCCGTACCAACAAAATAAAGGCAGTTGGTTGTTAGTTCGCCATAGTCTTATTGTGAACCTATGGCCTTTGTTGTTGGGGCCTATGTGCCCTTAGTTGTGAGGGCTTTGCCCTCTTTTCCTCGGGTCTCTACCTACTTCCATGTGTACCTACATATTCTCCAAAATGATTCGTAATGTTGGTAAGATGTACTCCAAAAAAGGAGAAATATTATAGTCTTGTAAAAAAAAATCAAGAAGTCTGCAAAGTTGATTTTGAGTTGTAGTGAGTAGCTTTTCTATGATTATATCATTTGTGAAATTCTAATTTAAGTGTTTCATAATAATTTTTATTGTAAGTGAAAATGAGTTTTTTCATCTATTTTCTTCAGAAGAAAATCATATTTTGAGATATAAATTAAATATGAAACGCATTTATAATACTTGTTTAGTTGAATTCAAATGTGAATCATCGTAGTTATTGTATAAAATTGAAAATGGAGCATCGCCATATTGTAATCACTCTTTATTCTCCCATATCTACGTGTACTCTGTAATCATTATTGATTAGATATATTGTAACGTTATTTATCCTTTCATAATTTCATTTGAGTGTATGAGAAACTTTTGTGCTAAATCAGTCAATTTACAATGTGTGATAGATGTTTGTTCGTAAAATTTATTAAATTTAAACAAATGGGATTAGAAGATTTTATGATAAATGATAGGCTAAATCGAATGAAACTCTCAATCTTTTATGGAATGGGTAAATCGACAGGTTTAAACGAAGTCAGTTTACATGAATCTTCCAAAAAACTTAACAGACAATGTTTAACAGAGAAAATACAGATAATGATAAGAAATTACTCACCTCCTTCCCTGTAACGCAGTCTATCCTTCTCCGTTGCGGAACAACTTCCAACTTAGATAGGCAAGTGCCAGCGACCAAAAGATTGAATAAGTAAATGAGGCTTTCCACTAATCTCCAGGATCGTTGTTCTTCGAACATTTGCATGTTCGTCGATGTTCAACGGAGAAAAACGGAAGGAGGGGTTCGATTATAGGTTCGGTTTGATTACCCAAATTTTTTATTCTGCAAGCGGTGAGACGTGGATATTAGCGCCATTTCCTCCCGCCACAGCCAAAATGAAACAAAAATTTAACAAACTACCAACGAAGTGAACTTCCCTTTTTGGTGCTCCGAAATGTACCCCTTGATACAGTCACAAAATACCCAACTACTCGGGTTTACCCAACTTAAAAAAAATAATTACACTTTTGCCAAAAATTATATACCTAAGTTTCAACAATAAACTAGTCAATAGTCAATAGTCAATAGTCAATAGTCAATAGTGAGGTTTACTAACCTAAACCTTACCCAACCTAAGTTTCAACACTAAAAGCGTCTTCCGAAAAAAAGCTTTAATATAATTTTTTTTTTTTTTACAATGGAGGCATATTTCGAAAAGGCACCTTGAGTGTAAATATTTTTATACTGAAAAATACCTTTAATGTGAAAAAAAAAAGAATTAAATCTTAAATAATGAAAAAATAAAACTTACATCAACATACCATGACCAATTCACAAGGCGTTTTCCACCCGACCACTTGAGACACGTCCAAATACATCCCTAGGAATTGTCGGAATTGATGGAACTCTGTCCTAATGCCCCGATTAATTTTTTGCCCCCCTTTCAAAAATCAAACCTATTTTTTTTTTAGAAAAAATAAGTATAACCCGATACCCATCTCATTCGTGGGAAATCTAAGTCATGCAGCACTTAACTAATATCCACACCAATAAGATCCGACCCAACTGCTCCTCAAAGCTAGCTCATTGTCAGCCCAAGCAGCTACTCTATGCCAATGAGAGAATTTGAAGAAATATAATATCCACCTCTATGAAGTCCCGCATCAAACCTTCGATCTCGTGTAATAAACCAACCATTCGAACTATCGAACCAATGCCTTATTGGCAAAATCAAACCTACTTCAAAACTTAACTAACCTACCCTACCGGTTTGAGGCTGCCACGACCAATTGACCAGGCGTTTTTAGTCCGAGCCGCTTGGGGCATGTCCAAATACATCTCTAGGGACTATCAGAGTCGATGGAACCTTGTCCCGATCAATTTTTCACCCCTCCTTCGGGGGAAGATGGTGCTACATTCTTTGAAAATTACACTTGTGCGTATTATTTATAAATGATTGTGATTTGTGCATACATGTATTATTATGTTGCAAATGCTCACTAGTTTGTTTTATTGTTTTTATGTCATATTTTTCTTTGGATGCATATACAATGTTATTTGTGAGTTATATTCGTTGAGCTTGTATAAGCTTAGATTTTTCCTTATTTTTTCAGCCCGATAGAAAAGACAATGGGAAGGCAGAGTGATATTTGTTTGTGCAGTCACAAGAGTTAATTCAAGTAAAGTCTTTGCAACCATAAACTCTATTTTTTGTAATATATGTACATATACCACAAATATATGTATAATATAATTATTATAGTAGATGGTTGGGTTGATTTGGGACTCGTGACTATATAGTGTAATATGGATGACTTGGAAATGTGGACTTGATGATATATCTATGATGATTTGAAATCAGTTTGAGATTTGATTATTTAGAACATGCTATAAACGTAAGTACAAGTGTTTGATGACGTGATAAGTAGGTATGTGGTATAATACAAGCTACTCGCTGATGGATTTTGGTTTTAAAAAAGTATTATCATGATCTTAATTATGCCTAGATTAAGGGCAACTGGGATTCTAAACCGGTTAAGATGCCTAGAGAATTGGGTCTTGACATATATGTACTCTAATGCGCACACTAGGCGTCTTTTTCTCTCTCTTTTTTTTAGGCTTTGAAAAAATGGGTTCTTGTGTTTGAAGGGATGACATTACGAAGTACGAGACATCATGACGAACATCCTGCACCTATCAAGACCAACATCGTACGCCCATCGAAACCAAGACCGAGTGGGAACAGGATTTGCACATTGATGACATCAGCATAGTGCAGTTCTTTTTTTTTTTTTTTTAAACTCGATTTTTGGGTAGTTTTGTATTATTTCAATTTACTTAATCACAGAGACATCTAAAGAGAGCGAGAAAACATTGAGAAACCTCCTACAGTGCTCCAAAATGCATTTGGAGAGTAGATTTTGGCTTTCAAGCTCGGTTTTCAAGGATCGAAGTTATGATTTTAATCTTTTACCTTCTTTCTTATGTGGAGTTGGAATTCATGGGTTGAATCTTTTTCGGTTGAACCTTTTTTCACCAAGGGTGTAGATAACGTTTTTTTGTTTGTTTTTACCTCGATCTAAGGATTTAAGGATTTAATGGTGAAATAAACTCAAAACCACCCAGATTCATCTTCTACGTGAAATCTAACCATAGGTTTCATGTTGAAACCCATGATAACTTGAATAGGTTCTAGATTTGAGGGTTTTGAATATGATAATTGTTTCTTATGATCATAAAATATGATGTTATAAAGTGAGTATAGTTTCATCCTCCTATTATATATATATATATATATATCATCATCATAGATATGTAAAACCTGTTTTAACATGTTTTATTGTTGTTTTATGAATTCTTATATAGTTATATGCATGTGTACAACACTATTTTGTTTTATAAAAACGAATGTTTGTTTCTAATTCGTGACTTATGGACTGTTATGCATGATTTTGAATAAAATTTAGTTTTCTTGTGGAATTGACTTTAAAGATTACGTAAACATGATTGACGTGGGATTTAATTCTTAAGTTACGAGTATGACTTAGATGAGTCTCCTCACATGCTTTTATGGAATGAACTTTAAGTTGCCTAGTTATTAGGTCATTGGAAGTTAAGTAAGGAACCTTTTAGGCGTAGTATTGAGATTTAATCTACCTGAAAATCTAAATAGAGACCTCCATGAACATGACCCAGATATACATAACTTTATTTTTTATTATGAAACTTTATCTTTGTCACACCTCAGTACACAACACACCACAGTGTCTAGTACCTCGGGATGTGATGAGTACCTCCGCAGGGCATACTCCAGCCATAGTACCACATAATATTATTATACCTCAATACACAGCCAGCACACAACGTCTAGTATCTCCGAGGTTTTTTGTCCATACTATTCATCATGAATAGTGCAGGGTCTCCCCCAGAGTCGAACCCGCAACCTCATAAGGTTTAAATCCGAACTCTGAGTAACTACTGAACATATATCAGATCTCGACAAAATTTTCGGATCTTAATCCGACATGACAAATATCTAAGTACTCCCATCAAATCTCCCTATCTCACACATATACAATATGCTCAGTTTATCAATAGAATTATGGTGTTCATTGGAAGCATATATAATGGTCATCCAGATGGTATCATATCTACCCATAACCCATAAGATACCATTTGAATCCCATCTTCCTTTAACACAATCCATATTACCAATTTCATAATCTTTCATACTGCTAGCATACTCGTCTCATCATAAATTTTACTACCTGAATATGAGTATCAATCAGCTGAACATGCATTCGAGCACAAATATCTAGACATGGAGTAAATAAATATAACATGCATACAATCAAACATTTTATATTCGTACAATGCCATAGAAGAACCAAATCAAGAAAATTATACTCACAGTACAACACGTTCAACTTAAACCCAATCATCGTCGCTTTCGAGTCCAGCTCCAAGTTAAATCCAACTAATTTAACCTGTCACAATCACTCCATAATTCAATTTCATGTATTCATATCTATTTACATCTTTAATTTTTCAACTCACTTCAAATCACGAATAATAAATCCATTTAGGACTCATAAACAGTTGAAGAAACTATTATATCATTTCTGTGGTCAATCTAGATATTTCCACAAGAAAGAATAGTGAAAATAGATTTCCAAATCCTATTTTCACGACACAATATACTTAGTTACTAAAACTATCAAATCATATCCAAAAATCATAATCTTAGCATCGAAACGTCCGGAATTCAGTTCTCTACGATTCTATGATTTCAAATCATTGTTCATATAATTGTTTACATCCATGTTCACAGTACTATTCACATTACTGTCACTATTTACATCACTGTTCACTATTTACATCACTGTTTATAGTACTATTTATCACTATTTATTAAAAACATGTAAATTGTATTAAAATTGTCAAACGGTCTCCAAAACTCATGAAATGGAATCTAACCATATATTCGGGGTCTCTACCCTCTAAGGAGTGTTTTTCTACCTTTCTAGCGAATTTTCATTCACATTGGGTCAAAATCTCAATTTGTCAAAACACCGTAAAACGGCTCCAACAGTCAAAATTACTCCGCTAGAATCGTTACATCTACCTTAGATAGTAATTTCACGAAGAAATAGAGTGAAAATCACTTACCGCAAGGCCCGATTGGACGCGAATCCCGCGTTCCCCTTTCTCTTCTTCTCCTTCTTATCTCTGCCTGTTCTTCCCTTTCTCTCGGTTCAGCAACGTCGTTTGTTTGTTTTTTTTATTACATACGAGTACTGTTCATAGTACTGTTCGGTAAACAGTACCCGCAAATGAACAATAACTTTATTTATCTTTTTTCTTCTTCGATACACTCCATTCACATATTTAAGTAACCAACCTCATAATTTAAATCAACTCCAATGTTTAACTTGTAAGCACCCATATAAGATGATCCCATAGGTATCATCTTCTTTCTGTACTCATCATACACACGTATATTGGAATCATACGTATAAAATACGTATATTATCAAACATATAGTTAGCTCCTACGTATAAAATACGTATATTATATATCTCGATATACGTGTATTTTAACGTATATATTTAATTAAAATTACCGGGTGTTACAATCTTTATGTTACATTGTTTTATGCACTTGTTACATGACATAATTGTTTAATTACATGTATTGTTTTAAATTATTGGTGAATATGTGATGTTAGAATGTGATATCGTTTCATTAGGCCTTTTAAGCTCACCTAATTTTTCACTTCTCTTTCAAGATCTACTAGTGCCTTAAAGAAGGGCAAAAACGTTGCATATTAATTTGAATTGCTCAGTTGGTCTGAAGTGAGGGTGCAACAATAGTTATAGGCTAGTTAGGATTTATTTTATAGTTTATTTACTCTATTTTATTTGGACATATATGCGAAACTTGCTTGATGAAGCTACAATTTTAGAGAAGAAACAAGAAGTGTGTTTGATAAAAATAAGAACAACAGAGAAAGATCTTAGATGCTATGTAGCAAAATGGAGAGACGAATGAATTCTCATTTATTAATAAAAGTTGTTACAATGGTATTTATATGGAGTTGAGCTCTCCAATTAACATATTTTTAACAGAATAACAAACTGAAACAAAATTTTAGAACTGCAACAGTACAACATGAGCTAAATGAGTTATTTAAGAAGAAGATGCTGAAGTGTTGGATGATTGAGCTCTCACATCCCATCTAAAATTAAACCTTGGGGATCTTATCAAGTTTAATTTAGAACAAAAATGATGGAAGTTCTTGATGGAAAAGCCATTAGTTAATACATCAACCTGAAACTGATTAGGAATATAACGAAGCTCAAGTGCTCCAGTAGCTAATTTCTCACAGAGGAAGTGAGCATCTACTCAATATGTGCTTGGTACATGGAAGACTGAATTGAGAACAAATGATGTAGCACTAGTATTGTTATGCCATAAGATAGGACATGTTGGTAGGAAAAAAACCAAATTTAGAGGATAAGGAACTAAGCCAAATTATGTCAAATGTGGCACAGGCCAAAGATCTATATTTTGCTTCGGTGCTTGAACGAGCAACCACTTTTTGCTTATTAGCGGCCCATGTCCACCAAGAAAGACATAGGTACCACTTGTAAACGTCAATCATCAAGGTCACATGCCTAGTTAGCATTAGAAAAAGCTTCTAAATGAAGTCTAGCAGCTGATTTGAACTACAAACCATACTCAAATGTGCCTTTCAAATAGCGCAAGTGTCGCGACCCCCTCCGTAGGGTGATGTCATGACTAGCACAAAATACCATATACATCATACATAGACGTACATGATACTCTGTCAACCTTTTCATACTCTAAAATACTAAAAATCTTCGCAAGAACCTCCCCATAAATACGAGGTCTCATAAAAACCTGATAATCCATTATAACTCATTTCCACATATCCAAGTACCATGTCATAGACACATATAACATATCTCATTTCTAAACCATAACATTCACATCTCCATTATCATCATTTTATAAAACCCTATCCATACTCATTACATTTATGCATATCATAAGTAGTGTGATACATACATATATATATACAAAGTAAGAAAATGTAAACCAAATGTCCCTGCTCATACATACAACAAGGAAATAGGCACAGATCACCCTTATGTAGCCTTGCCCTTGCATTCACCACCTATAATGAAAGGAAACTTGGGTGAGCTACAACAAGCTCAGTGAATAATCTACCAGTGACATTATATATGTATTCATAATAAATTACGACATTTGAAACACTGTAAATCAAGTATGCAAGCAACATATAAATATCAATACATGATCAAGATATTTTGAATCACTCTATACATTTTAAACAACGCATAAGTCAAATAAAACATAGCCTCACAATCTTGGTGTATGAGTGAGTCTATATCCTTATTCTGCATTTATAAAGAGAACCCAACCTCATTTAACCATCCACTTCGATCATTCCAGGGCATCATCCATTTTAAGAACTGCACCAATGTCATGAGTACTTACTTTGTACATTCAAGTCTTCAAACCTAGAGATTTACCCCAATGGAATTGATCGCATACCTTACTTACTCTAGTAAGCCTAAGTATGTTCGATGTTCAAAACACATTTTAATGCATTCAATTCACAATGCAATCATTCATGTCATGCTTACATTTCATAAATAAGGTTTATAAATACAATGTCACACATAAAATCAAAGGTACGGATACTCACAACACAATGGTGTAAAGACTTACACCAACACACTTTCTCTACACACTTCACAACACAAATAACTCAACAACACACTTGTACTTTCAATCCTACACAAGTAGCTCACTTGTGTATCCTGTCCAAATCACCAATTCACCAACTTTCTTCCACAATTCTCTGCAATTACCATTGCCAATTCACATTCAATCATAATCCAACCATAATTCACATTAAAACACATTCAAATCACCACACAAACCTATTCCCACACCCTTAGTTGCTTCATCACAACTGGGTTGGAAAACCATCAATTTCCACAAATTTAACCATCAATGAACTTAGGATTTATCAAGGAACCAATTACCTTTCAATTGCACATTAATTGCTTCCAATTCCAGCTCAAACCCTTTTTTTCAATCCACCAAACTTAGATTTCATCAACCTAGCTCATTCTCCTTCATTCCTCTGGTTTTCTCCAACTCCAGCAAGCTCAAATGAGCTGGAAAAGTCGAGAAATCTTGTTAAAAACATGTACAACCGCTTCACCGACCATTTAAAAAAAATTGTTAGTACGCCAAGGAGCGCACTTTTCCCCTCCAGGAGCACACTTCTCGCTGCCAAAAAGAGGTTTTCACTGGAATCCCGTGAGGAGCATGCATCTCCCCCTCAGGAAGGCACTTCTCTGAAAATCCCAAAAACATGCACTCTCAAGTTTCACTGTAGGAGCACGCTTCTCAAAGCTTTAAGTGAAAATTTTTCTAAGTGTTGGGTTTCCAAATACTATATCTAGGGTCCAGATGCATCTACCACCCTAGTATTCACACATTCACCCTATTTTAAGGCCATGTACACACGTATGTTTGATAATATGTACAAGTCAACGTACAAGTTTGACTCACAAGTACAGGGTGTTACAACAAGACACATTTGCAAGTTGACTAATGGGTGTCTGTGGGGGCAACCTGAAATTGACTCAATCGATTCATAATAAAAGCAATGTCCAGCCTTGTATGAGTAATATGTTGAAGAACCCTCAATGGTGCTTTTATATAAAGTGTGATCAATAAATGGTTGTGTAATACCCTGTACCTATGGTCAAACTTTTTTTTATATGCGTATACGTATGTATATGGCTGTAAAATGTTGTATTTGTGTATATACTAGAGTCGTGGGAACATCAGGACCTTAGATATGAACTTTATGGTGGAAAAAAAGTTAGAAAATTCATGTCTGGGCACTTGGAGCGCACTCCTCTAATGACAGACAAAAACTGGTTTTCTGGATAAGAGTGGCAGCATGCTCCTAGAAAGGAGTAGCGCGCTCTAGTGGTGGTAGACATAATCAAACTCTCTGGAATTATGAAGAAGCACATTTTTTGTGATGATAGAAAGCAATTTATTTTTCTAGGCAGGAGGAGCGCGCTCTTGGAGAGGAGAAGCACACTCCTGCATGTTCTGAGCTGGTTTTGTTTCATAGAAAGGGGGGAAACGAAAGGAAAGGAGAAACGTGAGCTAGGGTTTGCATTTTCCAAGCTAAGGCAAGTAATTTTGGCATGAAACTTGTAAATTCTCATAGCTTTCTTCTAGTTATTCGACAAATATGAATTTGGGTCGATTTGGGGGATGTTTGGAGGAATTGGGAAGACCTGAAACCAAGGAAATTCATGGGTTTCACTGGTGAATTGTGCTTCTAATTGATTTGTTGATGAAAAATGAGTTTAAAACATGTAAAAGTAGCAAGGAAAAGTGGGTTGGTCGAAGGGTATGATCAAACCCTATTTCAGTTGAAGCAGCTGAGGGCTTGGTCATGGCCAGATAGCTGATTTTTGTCTAATTTGGTTGAGAATTGTGTTTAAATTGATTTCCATTATGATGGTTACGGGTTTTGAATGTAAATTGGTTGCATTTGGTGTGAGTTGCTTGTGTGGTAAAATTGTAGAGAGTGGTTGGTGACAGAAAGACTTAGGGACTTGGTTATTAGTCAGTATGTCTAACCTTGGTCATTATGTATGACATTATATGATATAATTTGTTTGTGAAAAGATAAGCATACTAGTATATATGGGCATTGTATTTGAAATTCATGAAATGATTTGGAATGGAGCATGTCTTGGACTTGTTAAAGTGGGTCTTAGACATGGGTATCATTCTTTTTGGGGGAACCTACTAGGAATAAGACTTGCAAGAGCGATTGTTGTGCACTCATGGTCTTTGGTGTTATCCTAGTTAAGGAATGAAAACCCAAGAATGGTTACATAATATTAAGTATGTAGAGGCTCGATGCTACCCCCATAGATGCATAATGAGGGGTAAGTCTCACTCTAATATTTAGAAGATGGGAGATGATCATATGGGTTTTTCATTGGATTTGCATTGTTTGTGAATGACTGCATTAATTGAATTATGTTTGGCATGTATTCTTAGTTGGTCGGATTACCTGCATAAGTTGTTTAAACTTGTTTTAATGTCATGCTTTATTTATTGATGCATATATGATACCATAGGTATAATAATCATTGAGTTTGTTGTAGCTCACCCCCAAACTCTCAATTATTACAGGTAAGAACGTCAAAGGCAAGGGGAAAGCTCAAGAGGAGTGACTCTGTGCACTGTTTTTGAATGTATGTATGTTGAGAGTTTTGGTAAACAAGTTGTAATTTGTAATACATGTATATATAACACCTATTATTGTATAATACCATCTAAATGTTAAATGTGTATATGTTAAGATGAAGAGTTGTTCTTGATGAATATCTATGGAATTTGTAGTATATGATGGATGTATAGGGTGTGTATAATGACAAGTTTAGGCTGATAAGATGTCAGATGTGTCATGATATGACACATGTGATATTTTGTGTCGCTCATGACGTCACCCTACGAATGGGGGTGGCGACAAGTTGGCCATGACAAATAGAAACTTAACCCCAACACTAGTTGGTGTGAGAGTAGATTTTGCATCAAGCATACCTATTTTAGCTAGTAAATCCATAATATGCTTATGCCGAGTTAAATGCAAACCGGAAGTATCACGAAATGCTTCGTAGCCAAGAAAATAATCAACTTCTCCCACAGTTTTGAGAGCAAACTTAGTATGAAGCCATTGAATAACATCTTGAATTTGATGAGGATTTGAACTAGTAATGAGAATGTCGTCCACATAGACAAGTAGCAATATAACTTGATTTCCTTGTCTCTTATAGAAGAGAGAAACATCTGAAGCTAAATTTTGGAAACCCCAAGACAAAGGTGTTGATTTCAACTTAGTGAACCATGTTCGAGGAGCTTGCTTGAGTTTGCAAAAATGAGTTGGAAACCTTTCATCAATGAATCTCTCAGGCTGAATCGAAATCCCCAATCGTTCGTTATTGAACCTAAAACTCTCTGCTTATCATGTAAAGTAGTGTTCTTGCTAGCTGGAACAGAACTATCAAATGGAGGAACTAGTCAAGCGTAGGTCTTCTTTGAGTATAGCTTCAAGTAGCTCTAAGAAGTTTACGACTTAGCAAGTAGTTACGAATCATTGAGAATCAAAATTTAATTTTGCTTCTTATGATAATTTGTGTGTTTTCGAATTTAACGATTCAGATTTTGGTGTTGTTAACTTTGAGAACAAATTTGGGGTTTTGGTTGTCAAGTTTAAGTTTTTTTCAAAAAAAAAGATAAAAAAAAAGATAAGAGCCGGCGCTGGGAACGCCAACACAGCTCCCTCTGGCTGTGCCATCAGTAAGGAGAGTCGCGACCATCTATGCCGCCGCTGCACACTTTCTTTTTTAATTTTAGGCGTCGGCGGAGGCCGCGCTGATGAGGGCAGTTGTCGCAACGTATTATCTGTGACGTCATGACCGACAAGAAACCCCGAGTATATTCTCCCTCGATATCCCCAGTATCCCGTCAGCCTTCTAATAACACACCATAATCCCAATAATCAACATAAAACACATGAACAATAATAGATCATCAATGTAAAAGCATACCCAAATGACAACCATAATTTTTTTTTTCTAAGTCCATAATGTTCAAAATATATAAAATCCTACTTAACCATAAATTACAACCCATCTATGTGTTAAGTATAAGCATTAGGTGTTACATAGTACAATTTATCAAAATAAATGTAGAAAAGTACTAAACGCCTACGTCACAAAAGTGTAGGAAAAATGTTCGCAGCTAAGCTTTTTCCTTCCCCTTCTTATCCGTACCTGAAAGGATAAGAGTGAGGAGTGAGTTACAACAAGTTTAACGAATGTTTTCTACAAATGGCAATATATATATGCATTTATGTAAAACATTGCAAGATCATTAAAACCATTTAAATATCATGGATACAAATAAGATTACATACATGCTCAATATAATGCATCATTTCATATACAAGACAATGCATATCATTTATAAACATGTTCATGCAATCCTAACACCTCATGAGTAAGAATCAATACAAGGGCCTGAGTGCGCGTTTAATACCTAAAAAATTTGAAGGGTATTTACGTAATTATAAAAAATACTTTCTTTTATATTATTCTTGCCATAACGACATGATTATTCTTATCATATAAAAGATGTTTTATTTTATATTATTCTTGTCATAACGGGATGATATAAAAGATATTTTCTTTTATATTATTCTTGTCATAACGGGATGATATAAAAGATATTTTCTTTTATATTATTCTTGTCATAATGGTATGATTATTCTTATTATATAAAATATACTTTCTTTTATATTATTCTTGCCATAATGGGATGATTATTCTTATCATATAAAAGATATTTTCTTTTATTAAAGCTTCACCCACATTATGGGATGAATATTATTCTTATCATATATAATTCCTTCAATTCCATAATTTAAAGATTGACATGTTTTCTTAAACAACCCCATAAAAGCAACTCAAATCTTTTTCATATATTTTTTAATTTGCCTTTTTTAAGCTATTGCCAATATACACCAAAGACATTCATAAAACCCTAAGCATATAAAACCTTCATATGCAATCTAACACCACTTTTCTCGTCATATACTATCCCACATAAGCTCATTCTTCCTCTTCGGAGATCTGTAGCCCTTGCAACTGGAAATCCTGCAACTACAAAAGTAAGTTTTACACTTCCTTTTCTTTCCTCCTCTACTTGTTGCATCTCTTTTTCGTGTTTTAATCGAATGTTGTACCGACAACGTTGGTGTAGTGATGCACCACATGTTCTTCTCAGCATTCTCTTGGACATGGGTTGCCTATGAGTACCATGTGTGGTTCTTCACCTCACCATCCCTGTTTTCGAGATTATTTATCTTCTTTCATATTTTTACGGCATTAAGGGAGACAACAACAACTGTTGTGACCATGGCCAACATATGCATGATAGTGAGTTATCTACTACCATCACACACCACCAACATGCATATATCACATGAAATATATATATATATATGTATATATATAATAAAACCCACCACCACCAACCACTTCTTTGTTATACAGATTATATATATTATAGTAGTATATATATATATATATATATTATAAACTAAGTGGTGGCACTTCTCTAGTATACAAATTATATACATATATATTATAGCAGTATATATATACATACATCTTATTGTTACCCAACGCATATATATACAACTTATTATAATATATATATTGTAGCAGTTATATACGTATGTATATACATACATCTTACTTATATGAGTAATATATATATTTGGGTAGGTACGTGTGACTAATTCAAAGGTAATACATATGTATAGGTTGAAGACGTATGTTACGCACCAAGAATTTTGACAATAACGAACTGTGTGCGTAACAGGTGGGGAAGATATTATGTCTTTATAATATTTTATTTTGATATGTAGATAGGAATATTAAATTAGTTAGATTTATAGTATCATTAGATTGCTCATGCACGCTTGTCTTACATGATTTTACATATTATGATTTGTTGTCCCAAGTTGATGTTGGATGCACGTAATTCATGTGTACTTTTTAAAGTTTGATGATGAGATATATGACGAGAGTATTAGCATAATTGTTATAATAAAGTTCATGCGTGAATGTTATTATTATTTGACATTGTGATATGATATCATGTGTTGTGAAGTTTGAACATATCATGTGAATAGAAGTTATATATCATATTTATGTTGTATGTATGATACTGTGACATCATTAAAGAACACGATTAAGATAAGAATAACACATATGAAGTAGTTATTCTAAGGAATATAGCCAATTATTATTTTAGGGCAGTTATTCTAATGAATATCGCCAATGACTATAATTATTATGGGACAGTTATTCATGATGAATATCGTCAACGAGTTTTTAATTTTTGGATAGTGCCACCCTAGGTTTGATTTCCTAAAGGTACGTGATTTGGAACGTGATGAAATTCTCAACTCAAACAATCAAATGTTGCAACGATTAATGTGTGAAACTTGTTTGTAATGTTCTTGTGTATATATCATGATAAAATGTTGTGAATTGTTTAGATGACCCACTAGGCTTTCAAGCTCACCCTATTTTTCACATATAGGTACATGAAAGAATAGAGTCGCAAGTTCGTGACGTGTTTCACAGTAGTAGGGGTGGGTTAGTGGCTTCATTAGTGTTATAGTAGTAGGACTGAGTAATTATTTATTAATTGATTATATCAATTAAATGAGTTGTATTAGAAATCAATGCTTTTGGAACATTATAGTGATCGTTGAAGATTTCATGGGTCATTTTATATGTTTATGCCTTGGACTTGAACGTGTTAGTTCTACTTGATGAATATATTTAAAATGTTGTGTCTATAACGGATGGACAAGGGCAAGTACCCTCATGACTCAATATTTAATTTGTGTGATGAGAATCTATAGTCCGTGGCATAGAAATTGAAAGAGTATTCTTCTATCTTAACCTGTAACTTTATTTTGAATATAAATGATATTATTAAATTTATTTTTATCTGTGTAAAGATTTTGGGGTTAAGGTAAATGGATGCAATTCACGCCTCGATTTTCTTTTTGTTATTTTCTTGATAAGAGCAAATATTTATTCTTATTACTTTAAATTTAAGTTTTGAAAATCGGAGTGTGACAGCGCGGACACCCATCACCCGATCGACATCTTACTCGTATTCTATTAGAATTCCTAAGATTGCATGAACCATAGTGTCACGCCCCGGCCGCAGCCGCGAACGCGGGCGCACCACCACGACCTCAGCCGTGTGGCGAACGCCCAGCCATTATGGATCCATAATATTATCCCATCTCGGCCAGCCACGCCACACAAGGACGCCGGTCACCGAGATCATTTATCCCCCTGCACAAACCACAGCACAGGGAGGGCCTCCCCCAAGTTCGAACTCGCAACCTCTTCCTCATAAGGTTAGATTTCGCAACTTGAGTACCCATTGATCAGGGGGATAAATGATCTCGGTGACCGGCGTCCTTGTGGGGCGTGGCTGGCCGAGATGGGACAATATTATGGTTCTGAATGCTGTCTTAGGCACATCTTCCTCCCTGATCCTCAGCTGATGATACCCGGAGCGCAAATCAATCTTCGAAAAATACTTCGCTCCCCTCAACTGATCAAACAAGTCATCAATCCTTGGGAGAGGATATTTGTTCTTGATGGTTACCCTGTTCAATTGGCGATAGTCGATGCATAGACAGATCTCACACCTCTGAATGAACTGAGCTATTTCTCTCTTCATGTCGGGCCACCAATACATTTTTTTCATATCATGATACATCTTGGTTCCGCCAGGATGAATAGCATAATGAGATCTGTGAGCCTCTTGGAGAATACTCTGTCTAAGTCGTGGATCTGCGGGAACCCATAACCGTCCCCTAAATCTCAAGGCATCATCAGATGACAAGTGCCAATCAGTAAAATCACTGCTCTCAGCACAAGACTTGTATATCCCATAATCAACGTCAAGTCTCTGTTGGTCAATTACCTCATGGACTTGTGTAGGCTGAGTTCTCATTTGAGCACATATCACAATCTGATCTGAAGGGGTAGCACATATACTCATAACCGTAGCCGCCTCAAGTAGTTTTCACTCATGAGACATCTGGTGTGCTAAAATAACTGTCTCTACCGGCTTCCTGCTCAATGCATCAGCCACTACATTGGCTTTACCTGGGTGGTATTCCAATGTAAAATCATAGTCTTTGAGGAGCTCTAACCACCTTCTCTGCCTCATGTTCAATTCCTTCTGAGAGAACAAGTACTTGAGGCTCTTATGGTCAGAATACAAAGTGAATCTCTCACCATAGAGATAATGCCTCCAAATCTTCAAAGCAAAAACCACTGCGGCCAGTTCTAAGTCATGAACATGGTAGTTTTTTTCATGCACCTTCAACTGCCTAGATGCATAAGCAATGACCCTATCCTTCTGCATCAACACGCAACCCAAGCCGATACGAGAGGCATCAGTATAGATAACTAACTCCTGATCAGGCTATGGCAAAATCAACACTGGCGTAGATGTCAATCTTTTTTTCAACTCTAAAAAGGTATTCTCACACTCCTCGGTCCATACAAAGGACACATCTTTCTGGGTGAGCCTAGTCATAGGCGTAGCTATCTTGGAGAATCCCTGAACGAATCTCCTATAGTAACCAGCTAACCCAAGAAAGCTTCTGATCTCGGTCACTGTGGTAGGCCTAGGCCAACTGATAATGGCTTCAACCTTAGACGGATCAACTGAAATCCCCTCAGAACTCACCACATGACCTAAGAACTTCACTTCAGTGATCCAATGTCACGCCCCGGCCGCAGCCGCGAACGCGGGCGCACCACCACGACCTCAGCCGTGTGGCGAACGCCAGCCATTATGGATCCCATAATATTGTCACATCTCGGCCAGCCACGCCACACAAGGACGCCGGTCACCGAGATCATTTATCCCCCTGCACAATCCACAGCACAGGGAGGGCCTCTCCCAAGTTCGAACTCGCAACCTCTTCCTCATAAGGTTAGATTTTGCAACTTGAGTACCCATTGAGCCATTTGTGGCGTGGCTGGCCGAGATGTGACAATATTATGGGATCCATAATGGCTGGCGTTCGCCACACGGCTGAGGTCGTGGTGGTGCGTCCGCGTTCGCGGCTGCGGCCGGGGCGTGACAAAAAGGCCTTACGTATGCATAAGGCCTTTTTGTCACGCCCTGGGTTGCACAGCGTGCCCCCTACCCAGACGCGAGCTCACTCCCACCGCAGCGGGAGCGAACGCCTAGCCATTATGGATCCATAATATTATCCCATCTTGGCCAGCCACGCCACGCAAGGACGTCGGTCACTGAGATCATTTATCCCCCTGCACAATCCACAGCACAAGGAGGGCCTCTCCCAAGTTCGAACTCGCAACCTCTTCCCCATTGAACCAATGGGTACTCAAGTTGCGAAATCTAACCTTATGAGAAAGAGGTTGCGAGTTCGAACTTGGGAGAGGCCCTCCTTATGCTGTGGATTGTGCAGGGGGATAAATGATCTCGGTGACCGGCGTCCTTGTGTGGCGTGGCTGGCCGAGATGGGACAATATTATGGATCCATAATGGCTAGGCGTTCGCTCCCGCTGCGGTGGGAGTGCGCCTGCGTCTGGGTAGGGGGCACGCTGTGCAACCCAGGGCGTGACACATAGGATCCGCCCACTAAGACAAGTACCATGCCTAGGCGAATCCTAGCATACACAACTCATAGAAATTATCTGTCAGGTCCACAATTAGGGATCACCACTAGACTTACGAGATTCCCCGAAGAAAATCCCAACTAAGAGACTCTACCCAGTTGCTAACCCTATTAAACTATACTCAAATACATTTCATGAGACATTAAATCATGCATACTACAATAGATAAACATTTAAAACACATTTCTATACTACAATGCCCCACATATAGAAACCAACAAGTAAAGAAACACTCACAACTTGATTGGCTAGACTTAGCCAATCTAATCCAATCCACAAGAGAGCACTAGTATAACAACAATCACCCCAAGCACCTCAATCCCCAGTTGGCCTATTTGGGTTACTTAAATCAACCAACATCCCTGCATGAAATATGGTTTATACATTGCTGAAAATCAGTCCACTAGTGTGCCAAACAACCATGATCAAACCCAATTCCATAGCCAATTAAGATTCTAAAATGATTATACACATGAGCCAATCTCATATTGCTCAAATCAACCATTTAAAATCAAATTAAATCATACATAACCCAATTGAATGCAATAGGTTGATCCCCATGATCCAACCATTATAATACAAGACATTCAATCATAATTAAGGTCAGTTAGACTATTTATCAAGTCAAATTCATCAATTGACTAAGTCTAAGTCAAAATCCCAAAATTTGGGCAAATCCCCAAATTCATTGAAATTTCTCAAATTACATGACCTAGGCCAAAATTACATTACACTACGGTTATCCACTAAACAAAATCAGTAAATTGGACTACTATACATCCACATTTACCCATGTATTCAACATAAATCACATGCAAATTGAATAGGAAACCCTAAATCCAAAATTCTGGTTTAGGTCAAATACCTATAACCCTACCAATTTCTTGTTAGAAATTGGGGGTTTCATCATTTGTGGACTCTCAACATCCTCGAGATTAACATATCTCAAATGCAAGACCTAATTCCAAAAATGTATTTTTCACCACCCTCCTCAAATTTCGGGATTCATGAGTGAAAACACCCATTAGGTCAAAAGCAAGCTTGAATACATGAATGAAAGTGATAGAAGGAAGAAAGAATGAGAAAGAATGAGGAAGAAATGATTACCTTGGAGATTCTTGAGCAAGAATGCACCCAAAACACTAACTTTTCCTTTCCTTTTCTCCTCTCCCCTTCATTTCCTCTTCTCCAAGCTCCTTAGTCTCTTTTGGAAGTGAAAAATGAGAGAAATCACGTCTCAATGGCTTATATAGAGGTTAAGTGGCATTTTGGACCCACACTTAAAAAAAATACACTTTAATAAGAAAAACAGTTTTCCTGCTACAATTACTTTCACTTAGATAATCGATTTCTTACAAATGACCCCCATTTAACATCTTAACCGTTCAAAGGTTTTATGAGTTAGTTACCAACATTCTGGTCAAATTTCAGCTCAATCAAACGGTGGGATTGCGAGATACAGTCGTTTGATCAAAACTGCGCAAGAAAATTCGTAAATTCGAGAAACAGTGTTTGAAGTCTTATACCTCACAGTAGACAACTCCGATCAAGATCTTCACCGTTCATAATGAAGATCTATCAGAGAAGAATAAGTTGACAAAATTTTAGCTCAATTGTATCACGGATATAGGAGATCAATCCATTATTGCATTCGATGACAGAAATTTCTTTCTCCATGGAGCGAGCTCTATTGATCCAAAACATTGTTTTTGACATGATTCGGCGTCCAACAGGTCTCCGATCATTCCGAAACTTCACGCACACTCTAAACGGCATAAAATCATGCAAAGACACTCGAACTAATGTGCGTCGAGCATCATATACGTATACATACACGTATAATGGTACTCTATGGGTCAAAATGACGTCATCCTAAAGTACAAGAGTTACAGCAGCCGCGACATTGAACCACGTGGTAGCCATGACCGTCCTGGTTCAAGATTATGGTTTCCCTGTAACAGGGAAACTGATTTAAAAAAATAAAATTTAAAGGGCTTAAACAAGACAGTTCCTGTCACATTTTTTAATGGCACAGGAATTTAAATAATATATATATATATATTTTAAAGGCAGCACAATTAACGGAATATATATATATATATATATATATATATATATGTATATATATTATATTTTGATGATAACAAATTCTGGGTTGATATATAGTATATGGTTTCTAGTCTATCTACAAAAACTATCCAACAATTTTTTTTATTTTTATTTTTTAAAGAATTCAATTAAAAGGTGCAATTTTAAATTCAAATATTGGTATGTTTATATATATGTCAAAATGAATTAATTGAAACAACATGTCACCAAATTAAGTGACCTCTCTTATGGAAATTATTTCGTTTTGATATATAAATGATTGTGAGCATGTAACTTATGTAAATATTTATAGGCCCAAAAGAAGATTAATATTTAACAGAATTAAATGTGCATCTGTGGTAATAAATATGTGATTATTATGCGGTTTTACATGTGACCAATAAATCGGCCCAAAGGAAGATTTATTATTCGATATGTTTTTTATTATCAATATTTGATTACTATACCAAGATATCACTTACAAGTTAATATTTTGACAAAAGGCAAAATACTAATGGAGTTCCCAGTATCTTGAGATGGGGTTTACCTTTATTTGATTTTAATTTTTGTTTTAAGACTTATATGAGCTTGTTTTGTTTGTTTATTGTTATCTGTTCAGCTATCACTTTTGCTAATATTAATGCCAACATCAATTCTATCCCTATGCTAAATGGCTCTAACTTCAAGTCATGGAAAGAGAACCTCTTAATAGTTCTCAGAGTCATGGATCTCGACCTTGCGTTAAGGACTGATTCTCCCACACCTCTTACGACTAATAGTACTTCTGATGACAAGAAGGATTTTGAAAAATGGGAGAATCAAATCGCATAGGTATGATGATCGTGAAGAAGGGCATTTCGGAAGCATTCAGGGGCACAATGTCTGAAGAGATATGTGGTAGGACGCCCGACGTAAGCATCTCCAACCACCCTTAACCCGTGTGAGGCGGTTGAGACCCTACGAACCTTATACAAAAACCCGTGCCATTCTACCATCCATACAAATCATCAAGACAAAAGACAATCCATAAAATGATCCATAAATAATACCATAGTCCCAATAGTCCATCAAGATGGACATACACATATAGGTTCAAACCATGGGTACAAAACACTGTCATATGCCTACATGGTCTATCTAACAAGTCCCAACTCATCCATTTTACAATGCGGTAAGTGTTATAATTACATAGTCCAAAATATAATACATCATAATTAAAACAAAGTTTAATCAAAATGCCTCCTAACTCACACTCGAGGCCTTAAACTCCTTCACTAGCAAGGCCCTTAAGAAATGACTACTCTCTTACCCTTATTCAGGATAGAAGGACCTGAAAGAAGAAAATGAGGATGAGCCAACGACGCCGAATGAATAGAAGTCAAATATGTCATCAATACTCATTAATAAACATCATGTATGCATGTCAATGTGTAGCATGATTAAAAGCTCATAACATATAAATATCAAGCATTTATAATAAATTCGATGTAAGTAAAAGTCTTTCGTTTTGGATCCACATTCCACATGCATTGAGGTTATTAGTGCACGTCTATTTCACCATACCGTTCTCATCCCCAATTTGTTCATTTGGGGTTACTAATGCACGTCTATTTCACCATACCGTTCTCATCCCCAAATATTTCCTTTCTAAAACTCTTCTATGACAATGTTATGTCTCCCTATTAGCTAGATAGATGGGTCCAACCAAAGTCATAAGGTTTTCTCAAATCAATGCATCATTCAAAACATTAGAACACATTCATGCTTTCAACATAGAATATATATAAGTGATATGATGACATAAAAGATATAATCATAAATGAAGTCTACTCACAACCAAGCCTCGTGAAAGTATCTAACCATACACGGATACCAAATCGAATCAACCCAATCAAGGTCTTGAAACATTCATCAATATCCAACCATACATTAATTCCTATGCTCAATCACATAGACATTACACATCAACCCTAAATCAACCCACATATAGACAATAGGCCTAAATCTCATCTAATCCCATCATTCAACTCAAATCACATGACTTAGGCCTCTAATGCATAGTTTCCATTCATAAACCATTCAATTAATCAAAAATACTGATTTTCAATTCCTTAGGCATAAACATGCCCAAATTGAGGAATTTAATCATAAGTAGGCCTAACCCATTATATGGTCACAACCACCTAATCAGTAGCATAATCAATCCTAATCATGCTTAATTAGACATAAATTGCATCAATTTAATGATTCTAGGCCAAAAGCATCAAAAGCCCTAAAATATGAAAATTTTCATACTTAGGCCATATTGTCGATTTACACTAGGTCACCATGTTCAGCCATGTATATCACTGATTTTGTATCATGGGTTCATCAACAATGGCCACTAGGTCAACATAGTTGACATGCAAGCTATTTGGAATGGTCTAAGTTCATATTTTAGATTTAGGTCTAATACAAACAACCCCACCAATTTTCCATTTAATGTTCTATTCGGATGTATCAAGCTGCCAACATAAATATGTAATCACAAAAGCAACCGTACATATTGAAGTATATTAATAGACAAACCTTCTCAAAAAATCAGCTCAATCCAACGGTGGACCGAAGATATAAGCCTCTTTGATGAACATATCTCTAATCAAACAATTTCTCCTTTCCTACTGCAAATACTTGAACTCAAATGACTATATCACACAAAATACATGACCAATTAACATCTTAATCGTTCATAATACAAAAAGAGTATTCTTGAATCATCTTCAAAAATATTATATCCATCCAACGGTAGATTTAGGAGATCTATCAGTTTGATCTAAATTGTGCGAGAAATCCACACTTTCCGACCAATTTTGTTTGGGAGGGTATATCTCTCAGATGAAAACTTCAATCAAGATCTCCACCGACCAGAATGAATAAACATAAGATAATAACTGGCTGACAAAGTTTGAGCTCAATCCGACTATATATCACCAAGATCCATCACTTTGATGAAAACGTTGCTGAGACTTCCCTCCAAGCAACTTCCTCTCTCTTTCTCTTCTTCTTTCTTTTCTCTTCTTTCATCTCACTTTCTAGGACTTCCTTGGAGAAGAGAAGTGGGGCATGGGACACTTGTCCACTCTCATGCACCAACTTGACATATGCTCTCATGCACCAACTTGACATGTGTTGGAGAGGAGAAATGGGGCATGAGACACTTGTTCACTCTCATGCACCAACTTGACATGTGTTGGAGGAGAAATGGGGCATGTGACACTTGTACATTCTCATGCACTAACTTGGCATGTGTTGGTCTCATACTACCCATACCAACCACATGTACTTTAACCAATCTCATGCTTCTATATATTTTAATGTCCAATCCATCTAATACACCAAATTTTAATTCTCATTAATCCTTTTATTCAATCAATCATAACCCATATCAATTCATGGTTTAATGGACCCATGCATAAATAATAACACATGCTTTATACTTTATTTAACATGACCCATATACAATTTATAATGCATATATACATTATCAAGCATCAAATACACAAACATATGCATCAAACAAACACACCGAGTTTGGAGAAAATGCAAATGGGTTACATTGATTTTGTGGGATGCCAAGATAGTATGAAATTTACGTCTGGCTATATCTATCTGCTAGTTGGAGGTGTTGTGTCACACCCTGGGTTGCATAGCGTGCCCCCTACCCAGGTGTGGGCTCACCCCTTCGGGGCGAACGCCTAGCCATAGTACTACATAATATTGTCACATCTAGCCGAATTCGTGATACCCAACAGGGCCCTAGTAATGGCTCAGTGGTTACTCCAAGTGCGAAATCTAACCTCTTAAAGGGAAGGTTTTGAGTTCGACTTGGGGGAAGGCCCTTCACTATTCATGAATAGTGGGGGTAAATGATCTAGTCCGTTACTAGGGCCCTGTTGGGTATCGCAAATTCAGCTAGATGTGACAATATTATGTGATACTATGGCTAGGCGTTCGCCCCGAGGGGGTGTGCCCACACCTGGGTAGGGGCACGCTGTGCAACCCTGGGTGTGACAAAAAGGCCTTATGTTCAGTGGCTACTCGGTTGCGACGGAAGACTCCCTGAGGGGAAGGTCCTGGGTTCGAACCGGGGGAGGCCCTCCCTATGCGCTGCGGTGTGCAGGGGGACAAAAGACACTGTAATGCGCTACAGTGGAGACAATATTATGTATACGAAGTCTTGAAAAAAGGCCTTATGTATACATAAGGCTTTTTTGTCACACCCTGGGTTGCACAGCGTGCCCCCTACCCAGGTGTGGGCGCACCCCCTTGGGGCGAACGCCTTAGCCATTATGAATCCATAATATTGTCACATCTAGCCGAATTCGCGATACCCAACAGGGCTCTAGTAACAGACTAGATCATTTGTCCCCACTATTCACTCATAAATAGTAAAGGGCCTCCCCCAAAATCGAACTCGAGACCTCCCTTTCAAGGAGTCTGAATTCGCATCTTAGGTCCTCAGAATCGAACTCGAGACCTCCCCTCTAAGGAGTCTGAATTCGCATTTACCTAAGATGCGAATTCAGACTCCTTGAAGGGGAGGTCTCGAGTTCGATTCTAGGGGAGGCCCTTTACTATTTATGAGTGAATAGTGGGGGCAAATGATCTAGTCCGTTACTAGAGCCCTGTTGGGTATCGCGAATTCGGCTAGATGTGACAATATTATGGATTTATAATGGCTTAGGCGTTTGCCCAGAGGGGGTTTGCCCACACCTGGGTAGGGAGCACGCTGTGCAACCCAGGGTGTGACAAAAAGGCCTTTATGTATACATAAGGCCTAGGATGCGAATTCAGACTCCTTGAAGGGGAGGTCTCGAGTTCGATTATGGGGGAGACCCTTTACTATTTATGAGTGAATAGTGGGGACAAATGATCTAGTCCGTTACCAGGGCCCTGTTGGGTATCGCGAATTCGGCTAGATGTGACAATATTATGGATTCATAATGGCTTAGGCGTTCGCCCCGAGGGGGTGCGCCCACACCTGGGTAGGGGGTACGCTGTGCAACCCAGGGTGTGACATGTTGTTTCCTAGAAGAGTGCTAAACAGTCACTTATAGCCTTTTCTACCATGGCAGCAGAGTTCATAGCATGTTATGAGGCATCCAATCATGGAACATGGCTGCAAAATTTTGTCACGGGACTGTGCATAATGGACAGTGTTGAAAGACCACTCAGGTTATTATGTGACAATAAGTTCGTCGTTCTATATTCCAACAACAACAGGAGCTCGACGAAGTCAAAACATATAGACATCAACTTCCTGGTTGTTAAAAAAAGAGTTCAGAGTGGACAATTGTCTATAGAATACATCGGAACAAACTCCGTGGTTGTGAATCCACTTACTAAGGGATTGTTACCCAAAGTGTTTCATGAGCACACTGCTCGTATGAGTGTCATGTCTATTGATGATATTCAGTTTTAGTGGGAGTTTATACTTTTATATGTGTTTATGATATAGACATTTTTCAGTTATTTCAGTTTATGGATATTTTGAGGTTATTTTCTGCATAAATAAATTTTGGTTTATTTACACTTTGATTTTTGTATGGTTTGATCTCACTAAGGTTTAAGGGTGGACTAGTTGGAAATAGACATATTAAGATCACATTACATGAAATTTCCGTGCTACTCATCCACATCATGATCCATGTCATTCAGTTGTATTGGCATATGTGACCATTATTGGGTTGAGTTACGATAGCTGTAATGAAGACCGCTTTGATCCTATGTTTAGTTACATTTTGGTAATGACAACAAAGTTAAGCTCCTTCAGTTATTTTTGCAAAACATAATTATAAAGCTACACGTATAGCCCAAGTGGGAGATTGTTGGATCATTAATCCAACGTTGGGCTTATACGTGAAGAATTATGTATTGCGGACTGTCAAATAAAGATAAGCCTAATTAAAAGTGATATACTAAGTTTTAGATAATTTAGGTTTTAATGTATCTGATAGGATGTGGACCTTTAATGTGTAAAGACTTAAATGATACTCTCTATTTTTATGATGGGCTAAAATAGAGATATCAGTAGATAACAAGGTAGTTATCTATAAAATGTGGTTATGGTCCCCAGATCACACGTACCATTATTTTCTATTTCTGACGTTTCATCATCAGACATAGAACACAGAGAAAAGCTAAAGGATTCTCTTGAGAAAACGTGTTGATCTGGAAGACAAACCGCACGACTCTAAAGAGAATCGGTCATTATAGATTCAAGTACGTTTTCGCTTTTAATTTATTGATTCTTGATGATTTAATGTGAATGTTCTTGTTCTTTGGTTGATGGTTTTCGCCAAAGGAAATTCTTCAAAGAACTTCAACATATTTTGAAAGCATTATTACACTAGAATCAACTGTGGGTGATGAAGTACATCAATAAGAGATAATTTTTTGGATTATTCAAATGCCACATTGCTTTGTTTTTCGAGAAAAATCACACTCTAGTTCGATCCTACGTAGCCGGACCTTACGGTCACATAGGGTCGAACCCAACTTTATAAGGTTTGGCTGTTTTTGGCTGAACCTCCTATTTTATTTTATTTTTGAATTTTTTACCCTCCAGCATGTATTCTTATGCATTTCTAGACATCTTGACTTGTCTAGTCATATTCAGACATAAATTACTCCTAGTGGGAACGGTACCCCACCACCTAATTTTTCGGCCACACAAGGCCGAACCCAACTTCATAAGGTTTGGCAGCTTTCAGTCGAACCTCCTTTTTATTTTTTATTTTTATTTGGGTTTTTGACCCTCCAGCATGCATTCTTATGTATTTCTAGACATTCTTGACTTGTCTAGTCACATTCGGACATAAATTACTCCGAGTGCGGAACGATACCCCACCACCCAATTTATTATTCCGAATGTGACTAGATAAGTCAAGAATGTCTAGAAATACATAAACTCTGAAAAAAATGAAAAAAATAGGAGGTTCGGCTGGAAGTAGAGTTCGACCGAACCTTATAAAGTAGGGTGGGTTGAACCAGAGTGCGATTTTTCTCGAAAAAAATACGAATGAAACCTTTGAAAATCTCAAAAACATATATTTTCTTAATGTACGTTCTCACTCAAGCTTAATTCTTGTATAATAACGCTACCAATAAGTGTTGATGGTGAAAGTTTTTAAACCAAAAACACTTTAAAGAAGTAGAAACGGCTTTGGGAGAAGAAAATAGTGGCAAATGAAGAGAAGAAAAAGAAATTGGTGAAAAATTTATTACTTTGGAGTTTGGAGTTGGATCTAGGGTTTTAGGAAAGAAAAAGAAAATTGTAGTTAGGAATAGGATATGCAAAAGTGTAGCTTGAGACGTTTTTAAATTTTGGGTGGGGTGAGAATAGTCCAGGTATTTTTAGGTGGGGTTAATGTAGCATGTGGGGTAGCCTGGGTTCATTTAGCCACCCTTAAAAGAAAAAAAAAAAAAAAGTAAGAAAAAATTGTGAATAGGTCAAATTGTTAATAATACATTACAGCGCTAAAATAATAATATATTTGCATAACAAATAACAGTAATATTTTAAAGGTATTTTTAGGATAACGATATTTCTCTGTAAATGGGGGATTTCGCGGCTGCCTAGACGCTTGAGGGCCGAGAGTCGTAGGCGAGGAGATGGCTCTTATGCTACCAAAGCTTACCTTTTCACGTTCTTCACCAGTCTTCTCGTCCTTCTTCAAATCCAACAGATCAATGAAAGAACTGCACGGTAAATTGATGTTGTAACATTCCTTTTGCAAACTCCTCTTTTCTGATTAATGTGGACGTGCCGTTCCTTCAATCCTTCTTTTTTGATTAGCGATACAGCCCCAATTTCTGATGGTGTGCAAGGATTTAATTTTATTTTCTTTCTTCCACTGAATTACAAACCCATATCTTCATTTTATACGAATTATAATGAGTTTGCTATCTTTTGCCTTTATACCGTATCTGTTGAGATATCTTACTTACTTTGATGGTTTCCACAGTGAAGTGGAGCAATACCCAAATGCATTTCCCTCTTAGGACCTATGCTGCCATCAAGTCCGGGAAAGTTGCACCGCAGAAGAAGTAAGCTCTTAATCGTCTAGTTTGTTTTCCTTTTCCTTACTTTCTGTTCAGTCGTCGTGTAGTGGTTACTGTAATTGCTTCTTCATTGCCAAACCTACAGAAATTTATCTGATGAGTTTCTGTTTCTTGTATGGGCTGCATTTGGTTTTAGTTGAACAAACTATCATTTGAAAATCCTTTTACTGTTTTTTTTTTTTTGGATGAACCTTTTACTAGTTTCATCTTGGTTATTTTATTTCCGTCTTTCTCACATTATGAACTGGAGCCAACTTCAAAAAAGAACTGGGGTCAACTTTGTTTAACTCCAGTGTGTTTATTCAATCTGATTTAAGTTGCTTATACATCGTGTCTTGGTCTAATATGTAGAAGTGGGAGTACCTTATGGTGTTTCTGGTGAATTTTATCTGAAGTGAAAAAAAAAAAGTTAAATAATGCTCTGAAATGACCATTAAAGTCTATATATACACATATCTATGAGAAAGTCAGGAAATGGGCATTGAATTTTTCCTCATTTCAGAGTCAAGACATATCAGTATGATGCAATGAAAAGGTTATTGGAAGTTTGAAGCTGATTATCATTAGCAAAGCTAGGAGTTGGAATACATTGAGGAGTAGCTTGAATCTTCTTTAATGTGTCTGTAAATAGATGTACATTTGTTAATCAGCGTTGTTTTTTTTATTGTTTGTTTTTTCCCACATTGGAAGGCACCTACTTATGCACCTCCATTTCAACTAAATGTAGGCTCTAGCTGCTTGTTCACTCGCTCTAGGGAGAATGGCACGTAACTTCTTCAATTGTTTGCATTATTTTGATTTTCAATACAAAACTAATGTGTTCTTTATATTATCTTTTGTTAATTTTAGAGAAAAACATAACTGTAAATATTATTATTATTTTCCTATATGGAGCTTCTGCATGGAATATTTGAAATTGTTTTGCACGTATCATTTGTGGTATATATTACTTGAGGGGCTATCTTTGGTTATGCGAAAGAAAATGAAGGGGACATGAATGTGGAGAAAAGTTGTTATAAGCTTTTAAATGGTGGACCTTGCAAATGTGGCCATATGTTTTTTATTTATTTATTTATTTTTGACATTCAAGATATCAGAATTTTTTTTGTCGTCTTCTTTTTTTCTCCTTCTTCCAACACGCAGTTTAACACTCAACTAGTTCCCCGGGGCATATGCTAAATTCCCAATCTTTACACACTTGGTGAATCTATGTGGAGTGGTCCCTTAGGGTGGGTTTCAAACTCAACTCCTTCTTCTTTAAAGTCTAGACTGGTTATTCTTCATCACTCCAGCTCCTTGTGGCAAGTCATAAAGTTGTTGATGAAAAAAATAAAAATAAATTAAAGATAAGACTTGTTAATGGGTTGGGAAGAACTCGAAACTATTAAATAGTAAGTGGAAATGACTTGTTAGAGAAAATATGGGATTTTCAAGACGTGAGAGTTGCATTGAACTGCCAAATCCTATTACTTCTAGTACAAAAAATTATCTTCTCTATCTCACAATCAAAATGATCCTTCTACATTGGAATGGGATATTGAAGAGGAACTATATATAAAATATTCTCTTGAACCTAGAAAGTGGGCTTTAAGTTCCACTTTTGATTATTAATGGTTAAGGACTTTTGTCTTTCTTTGTTTCTTTTTTATTTCTTTTCTAGTCAATTTTGAAGAAAAAAAAATTCATACGACTATTAGTTGTCTTGAACCTGAAAATGCAACCATGATATCATATTAACTACTGTTTTCCATGAATCCATGCATGGAATTAATTTGGCTTTAAATTGTATTCTATCAAAGATGCATGCTTTTCACTTGGGAATTCCCCCCGCCCCCTTTTTTACCATTTTGATAGCCAACCTCTAGTAAACATTATCTTCTTCTGCCATACTGTTAACAGTTTCAGGAAAAGGAGACTGGATGAAATTTGCCTCGAAAGGTTTCAGCAATATAGTCGAACCTTTATACAGTCATGGATCTTACAAGGTGAGTTATTAACTGTCCTTTTTGTTGTCTTATCTTTAAAAAAAAAGCAATATAAAGCTTAGGCGTTCCTTTTTGTTGTGCAGTTTATTTAACTAAATAGAGTTTTCATGAGTTAGTAAAAAATAATATTTCTACTCAATTGAAAACCTACTAAGGACTCTGCAATGCATTCTTAAACTCAAACAAATGTTTTAAACAAAGGGAAGGGGGATCATAATTTTCATTGGGAATGTCATACATTGGCATTCTTTGTATCCTTTGTAATTTTTTAATGAAAAAAAGAGTAATTCCAAAAATATTACAAACTAATAAGATTATTCTTAAGCGGAAAAGACTCTTGCCTTTCTCTTTCACCTGCAATAGAATCATCCAAAGGCTAATGGCAGAAAAAAAAAAAAAAAAAACGTTGAAGAGAATTTGTTTCAAGGTCCAAAGCCTATTACGATGACAACAATACATGTACGAAAATTTAAAACATAATTATAACCTGATTTTGTACACAGTTTGTGTTACACTTGAATAAGCGATTTAAATGTTTGGATTATGTGCTAAGAAGTCGTTTGAAACCTGTAAGTGTACAAGTACTTATAAAATTTACAAGTTACAAAATTGAATCTATAGGGATTGACTTGTGTGACTAGTACAAGCACTTGATTAAGATTAAAAAAAAAATACATAGATGATTAATGTACTGCAGTTAGTTGAAGAAACCTTAATGAAAATGGCATTGTGCATTGGAAAGCCTCCTTAGTGGTGTCTCATATGTAACTCATTTTTGATAATTTGTAATTGAATAAAAAAATATCTAACTAGATAGCGAGACATTTGCTTCATTGATAGAATTGAACAAAATGAGTATAATTAATTAAAGGGCCAAAATAATTAAACACATGCCAATCTTTCATTGGAAATTATAATGCTCCAGCTCCTGGCGGATATGCTGGGCGAGATTTATTGAATAAAAAACCCTAAAAAAAGCTCAGAAATCTGTATTCATATACATATACATATACATATACATACCTTGGTAAGATGAGGTATTGAGAAGCCTCTTCTTCCTCTTCTTGAGAATGAGAAAGTGGTAGGGAGAGACATGACAAAGAATAGATCCAGTTAATAAAAGAAATGAAAAAAGCAGTTTTATTCGCTTCTTTCCTGCTCCAGGCGTGAAATATTATTGAGAAATATATATGAAGCAAGTTCGTTGAATGATTACGTCAAGACAATAATGCAAAAGTGAGTCAACAGTTGGCATTTTTTTAAATTATATTTATTTAGGTAGTGTTTGATAACTCTAATTATAACCACTAATTTGCTTAAAATCTACATATAGTAGAGGTTGGTAAAATTTAGGGTGTTTGGTAATTTTTTAACAACCTCTAAAAAATTTAGATGTTGACAGAAAATAGAGGTTAAACCTCTTAAAAAAAAGTGAAATTTTTTCACTTTTTTTTAGAGGCTCTTCCTCTAATGTGGGTGGAGGAAGAGGTGCGAAAAATTTCCGAAATTTTTTTTGTAAAATCCCAAATTGTCCTCTTCTACACTCTCTCCACGATTTCCTTTCTTTGGTTTGCAACTCTTCTCTGTATCTTCTCCTCGTCTCTTCATCTTCCTTCTCTACAAATCCGTCTCGCATCTCCTCTCTTTGTTCTTTCCTCTCCTGCAACCTAAAACTGAGAAGGAAGAAGAAGGAAGATCCAATGGAGAACAAGATAGTTTGAACAAAACCCAAATTTTTCAAAAATTCTATCTGTAAAAAGGGTTTCAATGGAGAACACAATGCCCAAAGTAGGAGGGTATATGAAGTGGGTATCTTTCTCTTTCCACTTGTAGTTTGGTCTTTCTTTTGTGTTTCCATAGCTGCTGGTGCAATTGGGTTTCTAGTACATCCGACTTATTAGGGTTCAGTGGGTTTTCAATGATCATTATTTGATCCCATGAGATTTAATGCATTTGGGGGTTTCTTTCTTCTTTCTTTCTTGATATCCTCTTAAGCTGCTCTTGATTTGAACTTGGAAGTTTCAGTTCTGGTAATTTTTTTGGGCTAGCTTGTCTTTTGTAATTTCTTCTGTAATTGCTTTGAGAATTGTACAAGTTACTCTTGTAAGATCTCTTTAGTACAGTACCACCAAGCTATTGTTCTAATCATTTTCTCTTGCTGCTTCATTTTTCGAATTGGGTTTTGGAGATGGATACAAATTTATTATGTTCATGGGTTTAGGTCAAAATTTGATCTTTTTTCACATTATGGAGAATTGGGGTTTTAAATTGGTTGTAAAATTGGCTTACAAAAGAAAATATTTGGGTGAAAGAGAAAGACAGCTTTATACTGCTGCTTTGTTGTTGTTGAGGAGGAGAAAT
Source organism: Paratinospora sagittata (assembly GCA_035771175.1). Lineage (NCBI taxonomy): Eukaryota > Viridiplantae > Streptophyta > Magnoliopsida > Ranunculales > Menispermaceae > Paratinospora > Paratinospora sagittata. The sequence continues at coordinate 57,682,185 of CM069595.1, forward strand.
GGAGATGGGAACGAGCAAATTTGGGTTGAAAAAGGAGGACCTTGGTCTTGCCAATGATGATTCTATTTGGGGTTGATTGTAGGTTTTTTTTTTTTTTCTTTCTAGTGATGCATTTTTATTAATTGGATTATATTTATTATCAACAACAAAAATAATCTAATTTCATAATATTATTGTTATTATTATTATTATTATTATTATTATTATCAACAAATATAATTTTATTAAATTAATTTCTAATGTAAATTAAATTATTAATCTTATATATGTACAACAAAAAAGATAAATTACATTTTTCATAAAAGACATGAATTACCCTTGTATTAAGAGGGTAAAATGTTGTTTATCAAACACTCAACCTCTAAAACTGAACTAAAATTAGAGGTTGCAATGTTCTTTACCAAACACTGTGTTTAAAATAAGCTCCAATTAAATAAGCTTTTATTTTAGTAGAACTAAAAATATAAGTGCTTTTTAAGATGTAGAGTTACCAAACGCTACCTTAATAATTATTAAATCTTCATCTTTGTCTTGCTTCTGAGGCAATAGGTTTTAAGGTACGTATTCATAGAAAAAAAAAAAAAAAACAATCGTGTTAAGGAATAGCTTATTACTCGTGATTTAAGTAGGGTACATGAACAAATTAGCAACAGTGGTTGCAGGGTTCGTCTTAAGCTCTGAATCAATTGTAGTAACAGCCACAACAAATCAACAAAAAGACCCTAAAAAAAGTCCAGAAATTTGTATACACATGCGTATGCATGCCTTGGTATGATGAGGTTTTGAGAAGCTTCTTCTTCCAAAAAGAGGGATCTATACCTAAAATGATAAAAATGATAAACGTATTAAGAACCAGCTAGTAGAACTATGACTTTAAAATATAATCTTCTCTAAAATTGCAACTTAAGTGAAAAATAGAAAGAACCTAAAAATTTTGATTTTAAGATTTCTATGATCTACCTTATGTCTTACATCAATTAAATAGTTATGAATCATGTCTTAAAGTCCTAATTCTTAAATTCGCACAACACGTGGTATGTACTTGAATGTGAAAGTTTAAACAAGATACTCTAAATCTATGAGATATTAAATATGTATTTTTACTTTTTATAAGATTCTTATAAATTGCTTGAATCATAAGGAATGGAATCATGAATTATAAGATTTTGTTTGGAATTCATAGTAAAATTCATAAGCATTGCGATTCATCTTAAGGATTCAAATCATTTTTCATGAATCGAATTGTGAATCGTAATATTCATAGATTTGAATTGGGATTTTGACAACCATGGGAATAAAATCTTGGGCAATAAAGAAAAGATGCGTTGGCATATGTGTAACAAAAATTGTGACTGTTAAGATGGATATGCTTTAAGACATTGCAAGATAAAATTAAAAATAAACATATTTGAGAAATTGGAGAAGTAGTCCCAATTAGAGATGAAATGAAAGAAAACAAAATGAGATGGTTTATACGCATACAACAAAGACTATTTGATGCACCAAATAGGAACTAAGGAAGAATGGCATTTTATTATAATTATTCGTAATGATAGCAGCCAAGAAAGACCTAAAATAGCATGAATAGGGATACTTAACAAAGATATAATTGTTTCTAAAATAACTATCAACTTGGCCCTCAATAGACTAATAGGCTGGAGTGGAGGAATTGAATTCACGTACCTGATCTTTTGTAATTGTAAAAAGGTTTTGTTAAGTTCTCAGTTGAGTTTTATATTTGCATTTCTTGTTGTTGAAAGATATTTCTAGATTAGAGTCATGTAAAAGTGCAAAATTTCTTGCTTTTTTATTTGTTTGGATCTCTTCTCTTTTTTAACCAATCTATATCTCCATGATTCCATTTTAGGCAAAGTTAGCGTGGATGGAAGAGTTGTGAACAAGGCTGGAACGCCTGTTAGTGAGAAATCAATTGTTGAGATAGTGGCCGAAGTTCCAAAATATGTATGTAGGTGAATACTCTTCTTAAGTTTCTTACTAGCAGTTTTGATTTTTTGCATTTACTTTCAGTAAAATAGTTATGCACATATGTTCATTTTTCTAGTATGACCTTGTTAAGTCATCAAGTGGTTTTCCTCATCCTATTTGACACTTAATGTCCAGAGCAGGACACAAGTTAGAGGCTGCCATTGAGCAACTTAATGTTGATGTTGTTGGTAAAGTAGCTCTAGATTCTGGGTTGTCAACTGGAGGCTTTACTGATTGCTTGCTTCAATATGGTGCATCATTTGTTTATGGTGTTGACGTTGGATATGGACAGGTATTTATTCCACTTCGCGTGCTTGTATGATTTTTGTTTAAAAGAATTACTTCTTATTATTATTTGAATTAAAACAATAAACAAATGATAGAGAGAGGAAAATCATCTCCACCTTTCTTGGCATGTCTCTTCAATTGTTTTTAGAGTTGGAAATTGCAATTTCAAGTTTTTTATGCAAGGCAGAATGAGGTGGTTGCTTGTCACCTCCAAGATACCAACTAGGGATACTTGCACCAGTCCAAGCCATTTCATTGATTGGACATAGTTGTGTTATTGTTGAAGTAATTGATCTTTTTGTCTTGGTTAATATGCTATTTGAATTGTTTCATAATTTAATGAACATATTAGTTATCATCATCTACCAACTATTCTATTATGATCTTATAATGGTAGTCGTAGCATTTGTATATATTATTCAACATCTCACATACAATACATCATCACATCCTATTGCTTTTCCATGTCAATTTTGGATACGTTATTTTCACCCCAACTATGTCAAGCCTTATTTACCTTACCTTGTACATAACTGGCCCTAGACTTGGACAAAGGGGGATTGTATTAGATAATTGATGACTAATGCAATGCTTGTCATATTTGTTGTGAGCATGAATCCTTATTGAATTATCTGAATATACAAAGTGTCATTGTCAAGCAACATGTTGCACCTATTCTTGGGTGTCTTAGAAAAAGGCAAGGAGCACTAGACTGTTGCTTAGGTGTAGTGATCAATGCGTAAAGTTCCACTTTTACCTGAAGAAAGGCAAGCGAAGAGATCACTCTAAAATAATAGGCTTAGATTAGCAAGATCAAGTGTAGGAATGTTTACAGGTAAAGGAATGAATATACTAGTACTATGATTAGGAGAAAAACAAATGCCAACAAGGTGTTGGCCCGATGGTAAGGTGGGGAGGGACAAGAACATAGCTAGATGAAGGTCTCGAGTTCGAGTATGCACGTGACAGGCTGCGGGCAACAAGATTTGTGGGCTGAGCGATTGTTTTTTAGCTTGAGTGTTACCCTGGTGGTGTTGTGGGGATTAGTGGAATCGTAAGAGGCCGATACCCCATAGGCAGATGCTCACACACACTTGTGTCTTCTCAAAAAAAAAAAAAAAAAAAAAAGGGATTAGGAGAAAAAACAAATATAATTTGTTACATTCAACTAAATGGGAAGTAGGAAAATGGAGAACATAGGGTGCAAATTTTATTATACTAGGAATGATAGAAATAGGAATAGAGTAGGAAAGTTATATATTAGAATTTTAAAAAATATATTAATATTATTGGTATAGGTGATAGAATACTATTAAATAAACTTATCATAGAAGATTATATATTTAAAATAATTGGTGCATGAACACCCAATTAGGTAATTACGATTAGACCAAACATTGAAGTGTAATTTTGGGAATATGTAAATAAAGTAATTTGTGAATTCTAATAACTTGTGGCTTTATGATAGAGAGGAATATTTACTAGCCTTTAAAAGTGGACCTAACATACCTGATGCTTCATCTTTTTTTGTTTTTCCTGGTGGTCAAATGAATTGTAGGCTGAAAAAATATTGGGTCTGTATTTATCTTGCTAATTGTTGGTGTATTTGGTCGGAACGTAACAGTAGGATCTTTAAAGATAGGAGTAGCGTTTGTAGTAGGATATGGGAGCATGCCTTGTTTTTGTTTGCCTCTTGGGTAAATTCTGGTAAGTTATCTCTTGGGTATGGTATCAGAGACTGGTTGTTGAATTGGCACAACATTCTCCTTACTTTGTAATTACTTTGGGACACCTCGTCCCTTTCTTTATTATATATATTTTATGTTTCTTGTCAAAAAAAAAAAAGGTGGACCTAACAAGAGTTAGATAAACTTTCTCTCCCAAGAGGGTTGATAAATTGACATCTAAAGTCTGGAAGGTTATTCCACGAGAATCTTCAAATATTTGAAAAAAACCTGTAAAAGAAATTGTTCTGAGTATATTATGTGAAAATGAACCTAACATAATGTTGGATTAGATGGCTAATTGTATGGAAAAAAAAGCAAAGAGGTTATTGGGCAATCAAAGGGTGGAGAAGACCATTAGCTGAAAAAACATGGTAGTAGTATAAAGTTCAACAACTAAAAAATAAGGAATACATGTAAAACTTGGCAAAAGATTGGGACTAAGGAAAATAATTGAAGTTATAAACATGTAAAGAAGGAAGCTAAAAAAAGGGTAAATAATTCTAAAGTTAGTAGAACTTGTTTATATACAAAGTTAGGTTCAAAGAAAAGGGATAAGAAAAAGGGATATGCTAAACTTCGGGAAAGAAATCATATAGATCTTAATCATAAGAAATGTATTGAAAGTGACGATAGAAAAGTTTTAGTGAAACTGAAGAGACTAGAAAATGAATAATTTTAAAAATTGTTAAAATAGAAATCATTTGGAAAAATTAGTGTAAAAAATATCTAGTCCCAGTTAGTGCGATTCTTTGGCCCAAGAGAGGATGGTGGCCAAGGTAGAATATTGGAATTTATATGTTCATGAGGATAGGCTAAATTTTCAAAAAGCCAGAGTGAAGTGGCTAAGGAACATGATGCAAAATCCAAACTCTAAATGCTTTTGTAGAATCCTTAGCAGGCGAAAAGCTTATAATTCTATCTAGCCTACAATTCCATCAATAGGCTTGAGAGAGAGGATGGTATCTTGGCTGATAATGAAGGTGATGTTGGGACTTGGAAGAAAAATCATAAATTACTTTTAACACCTCTATTCACCACTGGTGCTTACAATTTGATGTGTTAAATTTCCTTATATTAATATAAATATAACTTGTTTCTGCTAATACAAAAAAAAAATAGTAGAAGGGTTCTTGGGGTGTGGATTACATTAGCTAGAACCCAATTGAAGAAGAGGATGTTGTTTGGCTAGAAAGCCGTTTGAGGATGAGGATGTTTGTGCCAACATGAAGTTGGTGTAGTTGGTAAAGAGGCGACTCTAGAACATAGAGGTTCCGAGTTCGACTCTTGTCCACAGGGTACGAACTTAAGATTGGTGAGGATTAATGGGTTACCAAGGTGAGCCCGACACCCCAGGTTGATTTAGATGGAGTTGTTACCAACTACTGATTTTGTTTCCTTTCAAAAAAAAGGAGAATGTTTGTAAAGTTGTTTTCGGTTGTGAGGGGATTCAAGGCACTTGGTCCTAATGGCTTTTTCTTTGCATTTTTTCGAAGTTGTTGGGATACAATTAGATGGGACCTTATGAGAGTGTTGGGGGAGTTATTCAACGACAGGGTCATCAATAAATGCACCAATGAGATGTACATATGCCTAACTCTGCCATGGTTAGTTCCAAGCGCAGGTAAAGGAGGAGGGTTGTGTTAGGTAGCTGACAACCAGTGTGAAACTTCGTCAGATCAACTATGACATGAATCCCAAAGCCAACTTAGCCCTTGATTGAGTGGAGTGGAGGAAGCGGATTAATGTAGCCAACCCATGCAGTTGGGAAACGACTTAGTTGAGTTGAGTTTAGATGTACATATGCCTCATGCCAAAAAAAGACAAGCCCCATAAAGGTGGCAAATTTCAGATTCATCAACCTCATGACTAGTCTCTATGAGATTGTGGCTAAAGTGTTGGCGAATAAATTGAGGCTCATTTTGCATAAGATTGTGGTAGACACTCAAATGGTCTTTTCTCAAAGGCGTCAAATAACCGATGTCATTTTGATTGCTAATAAAACAGTTGAGGATTATAGAATTTCCCTTAGAGGGCTGCTACAATAACTCCTAAAAAACCTATAATCTTGACTTGTGGGTCAGGTACATGAGATGTGGAAGATGGGAAGCTTTTTTCATCTCCTTTTTTATTTTTATTTTTTGATCTAAATATCCTTTTCACCATTCTTCTTTGAAAGAAATAATTATTTTCTTTTAAAGATTAAAATTTTTTCTTAAATTAAAGAGAATAAATATTTTATAATTTAAAGAATAAAAAACCTTGAATCGACAACTATTTTTTACAATTTAGTTAAATTTTTTTTACCATTTATTCTATTTTTTGAGTAAATATTTTAAACTTAAAAGAATAAAAGACTTGAAATTTGACTTTTTTTTAATCTTTTGTTTTAGTTTTAATTTTATAAAATTTAAAAAATAATCTAAAATAAAAAGAATAAAAATACACTGAATCAATGATTTTTTCCTTATTTCAAATTTTAATTTTTCACCTCATGTTTTAAATTTTTTACCTTATATTTTGTTTTTTTTAATTAATGATAAAAAAATGATAGTTTCCAAATAATGAATGGTATTAATAATAAATAAGAATAAATAAATAAATAAGAATTTAATAAAGGAGAAGTGAGGAAAAAAAACTCAAAAAAAGTAAAATTGTTAAGAAACTCACGTGACTTCCATCACATGATGGAAGTCGAGTTTTGAGTTTTTTTTTAACAGTTCAATTTTTTTTTTTCCCTTAAATTCCCATACCTTATGTTTTGGCAAAGTGGGATTTTCTCGATTTCATTCTCTATAAGAAAGGTTTTGGGATTAGGTGGAGGAAATTGATTAATAGGTATTTGAGGAACTAAGGGAAAGATAAGAGGCGAAAGGTGCTTGTGGCAAGGGGAACTACTTTCTCCCCTTTTGTTTACACTTGAAGCTATTGTCTTGGGTAGAATGTTGGATGAGGCTAGGGAATCTAAGTTGGTTGCGGGTTCCACCATGGTTGAGATTTCCCACCTTCAGTTTGCCGACGACACAATCATTTTTGTTGTATGAGGCAACTTCAATTTTCATAATACAAACCTTGTTTGGTGTTTTTGCTGGTTTTTTGGTGGTCATTGACCGTTGTTTTCAAAATCGTTTGGGGCGTATGGATTGAGGTGCCTCAAAGCGAGGTGCACAAAAACACCGCGAGGCTTAAGCCTCAAGGTTACACTTTGTGGCTCACATTGCAAGGCACATTGAGGCTTATGCCTTAATTTTTAACACCAAAATTCAGCTTTTTTAAATTTATTTTGAAAATAAATTTATCATTCAGGTTTTTGGATTATTATAACTAATTATTTTAGTTTTTCAGAGTTAATTCTTTTTCATTTGAGAAAAGTTAAAGTTTTTACTAGTAGCCAAGGCTGTCTTTGAAAAAAAAGAAGTAACTAGAATAGATATTAATATAAAAGAAGAGGAAACAAAAAAAAAAAGGCAAGAGGGGAGACAAGTCGTTTGCCCCAACACCTAGTCGCCAACAATGTTAACCCACCTATTGGACCAATCAATGAAGCTAAAACACCCTTAGATGGGTAGCGGCCAGATGCACCAGACTAACCAAGTAATTTTAAAAACTTTTGACGAATTATTCTAAGTGAAACTTGCATTAACTAAAAAATGGTGAGAAGTGACAAAGACCAAAATTTCTATAATATATTTGTTTACTTCTTATTTGTTTATCTTTTAATACTTAAAATTTGGAAAACTTGACATAAGCTTTGTGCTCTCATTTAGTTCTTAATGAAGTTAATGAAAATTAAAGCAATTAATATATTAAGAGACATCACTTGAGTTCTCCATACAGATACAAAAGTAGTTCTTTTATTTATTTTTTGCTTATTCTAGGTGTTTCTTCATTTATTATTGATACTATGTAATTTTGATTTTTCATGAGTTTTTTTTTTGCTTTTTAAATGTGAGGCTTAAGTCTCTTATTGCATCGAGGCTTATGTGTGGCTTAAGTCTCATACTACATCGAGGCTTACGCCTTGCCTTATAAAGGAAAACTACCTCAATTACACCTCACGACTCACTTTTTAAACCTTATCACTAACATGTTCAAAGTCAAATTGTTGGGATCACGTGTTGATTAGTCTAATCTTCAGACGACTGCTAGGAAGGTTGAGTGCATAGTTGCTTGCTGGCCTTTGAGGTACTTAGGCATGCCCGCAGCGACCAATCCTATCAAGATGGAGTTCTGGGATCTGAAGCTTGCTAAGATCTCTTGTATATTCAAAGGATGGTAGTGTTGTCAAGGTGATGTCTAGGCATGATCTAGGCATTGCTAATAATATTTACTTATAGCTCCCTAAGTAAATAATTAATTACTTTTTCACATACAAACCTTATATATATATATAGTTACGTACATATTTCATAGTAAAGAAGTATCCTGTGAAAAAATTGATTTAACTTTATTTTACCCTTTTCAATCTTGTGTCCATAAATTTAAAATTAGAAAAACATTTAAACAATAAGACAAGTTGGTATAATGAAAGTATAACAATTTAAAGAGTCACATTTGATGTAATACTTCTATGATAAAAATGAAGAATATTCACAGCAATATAACGATAGTACAATAGAAAATCATAACTGAAAAATAGGAAAAAAAGAAGAAAAGATATAACTTGCATAATGAAAATATAAATATAACACTACAATTGAAAGTTATGCCAATGTTGAAGCTATACAATATTACAATCACATAAGTAACGATATGAAGAAAAAAGAACTTTATGTTTTATATATTTATATTGACCCCCTTAAACTTTTAAAAGTTTCAAAGAGCTCCACTACTTGCCTTAAGTACTGCCTAGGTAATTTAGTTGTAAATGGCCTAGGTGGTGGGATAGTCGTGGCCGAGGTGTGGTCTTGAAAACATTGACGGATGGAAAACTTTCTCTACAAGAGGGAGGGTGACCCTAATTAGAGTGGTAGTTTATGCTTTTTCTACTTATTTCGTGTTCATCTTTTGTGTGCCAAGGAAGGTGGCCAACCTTTTGGAGAAGTGCTTTAGAGTTTTTCTCTGGAAGGGGGAGGATAATGATAGGAACAATCATTTGGTATCTTGGAGCATAGTTATGAGGAGGGTGGATTAAGGTGGTTTGAGTCTTGACCATTGGCAACATTGCTATGACGAATAGGGTGTTGGTGGGTAAGTGGCTTTGGAGATTTCCTTGTGAACAACGTTCTCTCTAGGCTTAGCAAATACAAAATGTAGTGCAACCTTGGGGACCAGCCTCGCCCCTAAATCTACCTTTAGGAGTCCATGGAAGGTCATTTTTATAACTCAGTCTCTCTTTAATTCTATAGTCAAGGTCTAATCAGGGAGATGGATGGATCCCTCTCTGGGAGGATCCTTGCTTTTGTATTTCCCAATCTTTACTGCTTGTCAACCCTCCACAGTAAACCCATTTCTTCCCTCTTTGTGGCTACCTCAAATAGTAATGGGGGAGGTTCCTCTTGGGACCTCCACTAAGGTAGAAATCTTACAGAAAGAGGAGTTAGGGGCATGTATTCTCTTCGCGTTTCTAACCCATGTTGAACTTTTTGATGAGGATGATGATTATAGTTGGCCTTGGGATTGTAGGTTTTCTATGTATGTATGTATATATGTGTGTGTCTATGTATATATATTATTTTTATATCCTTGTTCTCAATCCTTTCACTCCCTCCTTGTTGACAATCTGGAAAGCAGTTGTGTCTTAGGTTTTTGGGTTGGGTCATTGCCTTGGGTGCTCAACACTAGTGATGTTCTTAGAAAGAGGCTTGCTAAGTCGATTGCCCGCATTTTTTTCTCATTGTAGGTTTGAACAAGGAATTTGGTTTAGGTCGAGCTTTTATTTTCTAGTATTGACTCTCCAAGGGGGTAATGTTTTCTTCCATTTAGATCAGGGCTTGAATGAGTGTAAGCAACATTGGAGCGTGGTTTGTCTTGCAATGGTTTGGTGTATTTTGAAGAAAGAAGCAAGAGATTTTTGTGGGGGATCGAGCCAAGCTTGGAAGTTGTGGGGGAAAATTTACACTTTTTTGGGGTTTCGGATTGTAAATTGTCCAAGGGGCGTGGTTTTTCTTATTGGATTACATGGTGGAGGAACTTTCCTTGTTCTTAGGATTTAGGGTGAACGGATTGTTCTCCCCTTTGTCTACTTTCTTTTATGTTCTATTCCTCTTCTATATATTTATTAATCCTTAGTTTTGTTTCAAAAAAATAGTGGCAAAAATATAATTTTTTTTAAGGAAAAATGAAAAGATCCAATTGTTCTAGGATTGAATGGCACCTTTACTGAAGTTTGCAAGTGGCATCTTTATAAAGATATCATTTGAGTAGATATAAGGATTGCATGTACATATTTGTAATTTTCGTCAATGGGGAGAGGAAAATATGGTTTTTGTAGTCCAATATTTGTTCTCCCCCGTTCAGTTTGTTATATTTTCTTGTTTCTATATTCTTCAATTCCAAATGTGGCATTATGGCTTGTCTGGTAATTCACGATGACAGCTAGGATTAATGACTTTTGTAGGTGGCAGATAAAATCCGACGCGATGAACGTGTCTGTGTTATGGAAAGAACAAATTTAAGATACCTATCGGGACTTCCACAAAAAGTGGATTTGGTGACTTTGGATCTTTCATTCATCTCTATACTACTCGTATGCTTTGAAACTGTTACTATACTTTAGTTTCCATTGCTTATCAACTTTTCTTTTCATTCAGTCTCACTGGGTTATGATTTCCTCGGCTTTTACCTGTGCATGTGAAACTTGACATAATGAAACCTGAAATTCAAATTCCCAAATATTTGAAATGTCCTAGGGATGGCATAAGTTAAATTGCATTGTACAGATCCATAAAATTATTTTTTTCTGAGGAACTGTTTTATATAGTTAGATGGTGTTGTATAATATAATAGACTTTGTCAGTAATTAAAATCAGTGATCTGGACTGTAATTCTTTATTTCCTACCTAAATTGAACTGATTTGTCTTTTTCATGTCTAACCAATCTGCTCATTTATGAATTTAATTGGTATTTGTTCCTTTGGTCTTTTTATAGATTTTCTTATTGCTTTGAACTCCGGTGACCAAAGTCTGTTTTTTTTTATATTAAGCGTTAATGTGTGTTATTGAGTCATAAAGTTCCTTCCAGTTCTAAGTTTCTCAGGCCTAATTGATTGGTAATGGGCTCAAATTGCATAGGTGTTATTTTTTTAATTGCATACTTCATATCAAGGTACGAAACTTCGATTTCGCCCTAAACTTCGACCTTCAAAAATCAGAATTAATTCGGAGAAGTTTAATTCGACATGGAGAATTTTTGTAAAAATTTGCTAAATTAGAGAAGTTTAGAGAATTTTTGCATATATGCTTAAATATCTAAATTTATTGTAGTATAAGCTAAAAACTAATATAAATAGACACTTTTAATACATAAAAATATCAATAAGCGACCTAACAAAATCAATCTTGTTAAGTGAGTTGATGAATTTGAATGACGGCTTTTGGTCTTAATTTGTTTTCTTTATTTTGATATTTAATTTTGTGGTGGCTTGCTTTTCGACCATATACTTTACTAGTTTGAATTCTATCATGCTTAATTTATTAGTTTATTATTTGAATGTGTTGTTTATTAATCTTGTTTCATAAGAGTTAACTAAAAAAAGATGACTTTAGGAAATCTTTTAATTTATTTTTAAGTTTTTATCTTATTTCGACTTTAACTATTTATTTATTTTGCTTTTTTTTTTTTTTTTTTTTTAGTAAAGCATATCCCATAAACTAAATTTGTTAACTTGTTAAATTATTTTTTAAAATTTATATTGCTATGTTGGTTGATGAAGTTGAAAATAATACATAATTATTAGTGTTTTTTTGTTTTTATTGATGAAGTAACATCTTTTTTACTTCTCTGTCTAATTTTGTCGAATTTTATTGAATTTTTGCTCGAATTTTTGCATTTTTTTATTGAAAAATTAAACTTTTGTCGAAGTTTATCGAATTTCGTCGAAGTTGTCGAAGTTTATCGAATTATTTAGCGAAGTTCTGCATTTTTTATTTTACATCCCACTTTTTGCTTTGATGGTAAAAAAACCGAAAAAATTCGGCTAATTTCACCAAAATTCGGCTAATTCTTAGTCCTTGCTTCATATTTAGATTCTTTAATTAAAGAGTACCTATATGATGTTCTCTATGAGTTATAGATTTTTACTCCTAAGCCAATCTGACCTAAATGAATTTAGAATAAAGGTTGGTTTTTCATGCTGGGTCGGTCATTCGTACTGATTTGAGGTGTAGTTTTTTTTTTTTTTTTGGAAATGAAAGAAAATGTATGCTGGTTAGACACTTTTGCTCCTGAACCTATTTTTGCGTAATTGTCTCTAAATTATATAATTTCACATTCCAAAGTTATTTAACGTTGAATTAATTAAAATTCAATCATATAATTGATCTTGGTGTAAAATGACCAAAATACCCCTGTATAAAATTACTAAATTAACCTTAAAAAAATGTAAAGTATTACAAAGATAATATGTGGAATGACTTGCTAAATGTTTCCATTTATTGAATAGTTTAGTCAGTCTTGTTGAAGTAATGTTAGGATTAGGAAATCTCTGTGGCTGTGTTTTTGGCTAGAACACCCTTCAGGCTTCAATTTGTGATCTAAGGTAGAAACCCAGTAGTGTTGGAATTGTAGGGACTCTAGGGAGTTAACACTGCAAAATTATTCCATAATTCTATTTGTTCTTGACTATAATTTTTTTTGTTATTACTTTACTATTTCTTATCCACCTCAACGCTTTCTTTTTCTTTCAAAATGAAGGTGATGCCTGCTGTGGTCAATGTAATGAAGAATGAATCTATGTTAATTACTTTGGTTAAACCTCAATTTGAGGCTCACAGATCCCAGGTATGTAATCTTTTAACATTTCCTTTTTGTTACTTTTTATTTTGTCAAAGCACCCCAACTTACATTCAAAGGGTACTTGTTTTCCCTAGATGGTGCAATTTTGTTTTCCTTGCTTCCCATAAATTATATGCTTGGGTGACAAGTTTTAAGTTCATGCGCTGGGACGGAGAAATTTGGGACAAAAATTTCTGGATGATTAAGTTAAAAAGAAAAAAAATGTTATCTGAAATATACCTACTTAAAGTTTTGAATGACTTAGGCCATGTTTGGTAAGTCTATATCACATCTATAATGGCTCTAAAATGAATCTCTACTCATTGGACAATATATTTATTTTAGAGATTGACCACTTGGCTTTACATTGACTACTTGCAAAGTTTTTGTGGTCCTACATGGGGACATATGATGTGCAAGCTCATTGGAAGCCGAAAAGCAGTGATCTACATTTATAATTTTTTTAGGTTCTTATTAATACAAATATACTACCCAAGGACTAAAAATTAGCCGAATTTCGGCGAAATTAGCCGAATTTTTTCGGTTTTTTTACCATCGAAGCGAAAAGTGGGATGTAAAATAAAAAATGCAAAAACTCGCTAAATAATTCGATAAACTTCGACAACTTCGACGAAATTCGATAAACTTCGACAAAAGTTTAGTTTTTCAATAAAAAAATGCAAAAATTCGAGCAAAAATCTGATAAAATTCGACAAAATTCGATGAAATTAGACAGAGAAGTAAAAAAGATGTTACTTCATCAATAAAAAACAAAAAAAAACACTAATAATTATGTATTATTTTCAACTTCATCAACCAACGTAGCAATATAAATTTTAAAAAATAATTTAACAAGTTAACAAATTATGTAGTTTATGGGATATGCTTTACCAAAAAAAAAAAAAAAGAAACGAAGCAAAATAAATAAATAGTTAAAGTCGAAATAAGATAAAAACTTAAAAATAAATTAAAAGATATCCTAAAGTCATCTTTTTTTAGTTAACTCTTATGAAACAAGATTAATAAACAACACATTCAAATAATAAACTAATAAATTAAGCATGATAGAATTCAAACTAGTAAAGTATATGGTCGAGAAGCAAGCCACCACAAAATTAAATATCAAAATAAAGAAAACAAATTAAGATCACAAGCCGTCATTCAAATTCATCAACTCACTTAACAAGATTGATTTTGTTAGGTCGCTTATTGATATTTTTATGTATTAAAAGTGTCTATTTATATTAGGTTTTAGCTTATACTACAATAAATTTAGATATTTAAGCATATATGCAAAAATTCTCTAAACTTCTCTAATTTAGCAAATTTTTACAAAAATTCTCCATGTCGAATTAAACTTCTCCGAATTAATTCTGATTTTTGAAGGTCGAAGTTTAGGGCGAAATCGAAGTTTCGTACCTTGATACTACCTTTTAGTTTCTTTTGAAAAAAAAACATTTATAATTTTTTTTTTTTTTTTGACAAGAAACAAAAGTATATTGTATTAACTATGTAATATGTACATCAAAGGTACAAAAGGACCCATGGTCCAAGAAACAAAAAAAAATGGACAAGTATCAAATGCTATCCAAAATGGGGTTCCATCCCCTTAACTAATCCCCCAAAGAATAACCCTTAGCAAGTTTACTTGCACTAACCCATAGAGAAGCCAAAAAGAATGAGCTTTCCCAAACAACCCCCATCTCCTTATCATGATTCTCAAAGATGCACGTATTCCTTTCCTTCCAAACCGACCATATAACTGCAAAAACTACCACCCTCCAATAGTCTCTCCATCATCTCGGTAAGCAACTCTCGTCAAGAAAGGTCCCCAAGTTAGACTCATTTGAAAGCCTCCCCCACTGTAGAAAAACTTTCCATCGACCCCACACACCTTTGGTGAACTCACAATCAATAAAAGTATGTTGACTGAACTCACAACACCAATTAGCGGAGAGAGCCCAATCCCTAAACCGCCTCTGGGGAACATCTGCACAATTTAACTTGTCATGAGCAATGGTCCACCCCTAGAATTTGACTTTTGAAGAAACATGAGCTTTCCAAATAAATTCATGTGGGAACACAGGTAGAGATGACGAGGGGCCAAGGGAAGAGCAAAGATGATGGAAGAAAGATTTAGAGGAGAATTCCCCATTGGTCTCAATAGGCCAAAACACTTTATCACTTACATTAGATATAGAAACACCCTCAAGAATTTCAAGAAGGGATGTAACACTTTCCCGATCTGAGGGATTCCTTCTAAGGTGGAGACACCAAGAAGATCTACTCCCATCATCACCCAAGGAGAAAAATTCAGAAATAGGATGATTATGCTTGGATGATAACCTATAAAGATTTGGGAACAAATCACAAAATTTGATAGTACCACAGCAAGTGTCCTCCCAAAACTTAAAATGAGTTGAATTATGTTGGAGAAGAAAGGGTAAAGGGAATGAAGAAATTCCAAGGGCTACGGTAAGTAGCATTGGAAGACACACTAGCATCTCGCGAATTTCTTTGAAGTCCATGTCGACTAGCCACCACTTTGGCCCACAAAGCATATTTTTCCATGATGAGTCTCTATAGCCATTTTCCCACTAAAGCGATGTTCCGAAATTCCAAGTTTCCAATTCCTAAACCTCCCTGATCCAACCTCCTACTGACCAAGCTCCATCTCACAAGGCTTCCACCTCTTTCTTTATCCTCCCTTTTCCAAAGAAACTTTCTCATCATCCTCTCAATCCACCACGCCACCATCTTAGGGATTTATCAAGTCTCCTAGAAATCATTTGGATAACAGGCTCCCAAAAAGATGAGGATGGGGGATTGCCTCCCAAAGGTAACCCAAGGTATTTCAATGGCCACTGACCAATGGAACACCCACAAGAGGAAGCCATCCTCTAGTAACTGAGCTTTGTTCATACAGATTCCAACAACTTGGCACTTTTCCAAACTCAACTTCAAACCTAATATCCAACAGAAGCCTTGAATAATCGAAGAGTATTGAGCAAACTAGACCTCCATCATTTTCCAACAAAAAGAGGCAATCATCGACAAACTGGAGATGAGACACTTGAATTTTGTCCTTCCCCACAATAAAACCTTTCACAATTGAGGCTTCCATGGCCTTATCCATCATATTTCCCAACACATCTGCCACCATTATAAATAGGAAAGGGGACAAGGGGTCACCTTGTCTTAGCCCTCTAGAGCCAAAAGTTTTTCCACGAGGTGGCCCATTAATGAGAATAGGGTATGAGACAGATGAAAGGCACCCACGGATCCACCTTCTCCAACGGCCACCAAACCCCTTCATACATAAGACATAATCAAGAAAGTCCCATCTTACCATGTCACAGGCTTTTTCAAAGTCAGTCTTGAAAACAAAGCCCGCCTTCTTTGAAGATCTATATTCTTCAACCGCCTCATTTGCTATTAAAATAGCATCAGAGATCTGCCTGCCATTGACAAAGGTCATTTGATTATCAGCCACCATGTGATGAAGGACCATCCTCAATCTTGAAGCAAGAATTTTGGCCATAATTTTGTAAAGACTGGTGGTGAGACTTATGG
Organism: Paratinospora sagittata; assembly: GCA_035771175.1. Lineage (NCBI taxonomy): Eukaryota > Viridiplantae > Streptophyta > Magnoliopsida > Ranunculales > Menispermaceae > Paratinospora > Paratinospora sagittata. The sequence goes on from CM069595.1 coordinate 57,698,691, forward strand.
GACGAAAGTCCTTGGCCTTCTTTGAATTGCCTTTCTTAGGAATTAAGGCGATGTAAGTTTCATTAACTGATTTATTGATAGCCCCATTCTTGAAGAACTCATCCATAACCATTTTAAGATCCATCTTCAACAACACTTCCCAGAATTCTTGATAGAAAGATGAAGTGAAGATTATAATTAGTTTGATGCTTTTTATATGTCTTAGCAAAACTTTTTGTTTGATAAGAATGTGATATTATAATACTTGTGTAAACTAAAAACATATTGTTTGGTAAGAATGTCACGTCTCAACAAAAAAAAAAAAACTATTAACATCATGTTTGTATCATCTTCAAACTCTTCAGTGGTATACGCTCTTGCACACCACAGGGCCATCAACCCACTGGTTTATTTTTAGTGAAGATATTCAAAATGCAGCTATTTCTGGAGCTTCTGACCAGAATGTAATTGAGGTTAACATAAAGTAGGTTAGTGGCTGAATCTCATTTTTAGATTGCAGTTCTTGGAATGAGTTGATTTTTCATTTAATTTGAGAATGATTTCCTTGTTGACTTAGCCCTTAATAGTGTAGAATAGAAGAAGCAGATTCATATATCCGACCACATGTAGTTGGAAAGAGGCTTTTTTGAGTGGAGGATGATGACCTTGTGATCTGCACAAAACCATGTAATCCTACTCTGCATTATTGCAAGGTTTTCCTTTCATGGGACTCGCACACACGTACACATACATATGCATGTAAAGACATATATACATCAAAGCTCGTAAACCTAATTATAATTGTCATGATTCATATTATCCAGTGGGCCAATCTTTTTTTCTTTTTTTCTTTTTCTTTTGAATGTCTCTTACCACAGAGATACGCCATTATTCTTACAAGGTTTCCCTTTAATGAAACCAATTTGCGCATATTCATTATACATAAATGCATTATACATGTGCGTAAATATCTAGAAAGGCAGCAGGATGGATGCACATAAACATAGTTATGATTCAAATGTTAGTATGGTCATATTATGATGGAGATTACACCCCTAGATTCCCATCGTGGCGTCTCCATGCAAACATAGCTGCCAGACTGTATTTCCATGGCTAGTTTGAGCTCTGCAGTTGATAGAGCAAGGAGTTCTAGATTCTTTTGGAAGATGCGAAGTTTCCATCTCAGCTTTACGTAAAAGTGAAAACAGACATAAGCACACATTTTGTGCAACGTATATGTGAATATGCTAGTGTACCTGTTTGCAAGTTATTAGCTCAAGGCTTAGAAAATTAAATTGATTATGATTTTCTTGTGCAATTCACACTAGAACCTGTGAAGTACTTTTGCTCAATGAAGGTTTGAGTAGCATTAGCATCCATTATTGCAGTTTATGGAAGGCTATATTTTTAATTCTTTTTATCCATGAGCATATCTTTATAATATCTTTTACCGTTGCAGGTGGGAGGAGGTGGTATTGTTAGAGATCCTGTAGTCCATCAGGAAGTACGTACCTCGTCCCTGTTCTATCAGTATTTAGTGAGCTTACATCCAAGTAAAAACAAGCAAAAATAAATGTACTGCCGAATGGTGCACCGTTTAGTTACTCTCTCTCTCTCTCTCGTTCTTTCTTTTTCTTTTTTATTTTCTCGGTCAAATCCTTACCCTACTTACCTGAAAGAAAATTAAAACTAAAACAAAAACAAAAGCTAGCTGACATTTACATATTAAAAGAATTGACAATATTACACTGTAGGTTCTGGAAAGGATCACGAAAGGCGTGGAAAATTTCGGGTTTTGCTGCATAGGCTGGATCGAATCTCCTTTGAAGGGTGCTGAAGGCAACAAGGAATTCCTGGTTTGGTTTCATAGAACAACAGTGGAGGTTTGAGATTGATCCTTTTAAGGAGAATTCAAAATTAGATGGATACAAATGCAGACATGTAGAAGAATGTGCAAGAAATTGGTTTGCTAACCAGCTGGGTCCTTTGAAAGTTTATCTTCCCTGAGTATCACCTCACAGTTGTTTAATATTTGTGGGGATGCTTCGGGTTTTCATTTGTCCGATTAGTGTAATGGTTCAAGATCTATATATTGATTCATTGTTTACCTAGAAAAAAAAACTTATTGAGCATTAAAAAGAAAGTGTTAATGCCCAAATTTAGATTAATAGTAGATTTTTTCCTTGGTCTTTGAGATCACCTTCTTCTTGTCACTCTGCAAGTACAGACATTTGAAATGATTGACACTCTTATGGTGCTTGCTTAATTCATTCCAATACTTAAGTCAGTACAATATATTTTTACATGAGAATAAAAAGATTATGAATTTCTAATTTTTATGCTAATGAAAGTCTTGTATAAAAAAAAAGGCTATGGATTTCTAAATCAAGAAAAAAAAGGGCTATAGACTTTTTTTTATAGAGGGCAAGTACGGACTATCATCACCCCATTTCACTTAAATAATTTAATTTTTAAACTACCCTAAGTTGAAATTACCCAAATGACTTTATTTACAAAAAAAAAAAAAATCCCACTCCTAAATCTACTGCAGTTCATCTTCATCTTCTCCAACCATCTTCTTCTCTAACGATCATATTCAACCTCCGTCTCCTTCAACCTTAGTCTCTCTTCAACGCCATCACAATTTTACAAGGTTTAAAAGATTTTTAGATGATATTAAAGTGAATTATTTTTTGTTTCATTTAATAGGTTTAGGGCATTTAAAAAACACCACCATCAATACACATTTCAATCATTATGGTTAAAAGAGCACGCTCTCGTGACGATGAACATCAAGAAGAGATAAATTTTTGTTGTGTGCAAATATCTTGTTGGGTTTTTAAAAAAACAAATCGTGATGTAGGTGGGCCTTGCGAGGTCGACCCTTGTACAGGTGGGTGGGTCACACAAGGCTGACCTTATATAGTAATAGTCGGCCTTGTTTGGCCGACCGTCTTATTTCTTTATTTTTTTTTTTGTATTTCCACATTCTATATTGCACTGGAATGCATTCTATGATATTTTTGACATGTTTACAACCATTCCGAGTTAGTTTAGATGGTGGAGTACTGATACTCACCCATACCCCATATTAGAGTTTAGAGATGGGAACGGTACCCCCAGCCCAAACTAACCGGAAATGATTGTAAACATGTCAAAAATGTCATGGAATGCAACTCAATGTAGGGTGGAATGTGAAAATACAAAAAAATATAAAAATAGGAGGGTCGGTCACGCATGACCGACCGATACAAAGTAGGGTCGACCATCCATGACCGACATGTACAAAATGGTGTCAGACATGAATGGCCGACCCTACTTTGTACCTATCAGTCCTGCGTGGCCGACCCTAGGACAAAGTTTGTCAAGCTTCGTATTTGTCTTTTTTTTTCACACAAAACACACCGAAAAACACTCATACATACTCTGTTTCATGAATAAAAGTGCATAGAAACAAAAAAAAAACCATTAAAACATGCATTTCTTATTATTTCAATGGATCAAACATCAAAAATATTTCGAAGACCAACAAGTAGCGATTTGCTCTAAATAGGGTCCAAACGATGTTTCTCTAGCTCCAATCTTCTTCTAACCAAGATAAGAAGATGAAAATAAAGGGCTTTGGAGTTGGGGGCTAGGGTTTTGGAGAAGAAATAGAGAAGAAGAAATGATGGAGAAGAGAGGAAAGGTTTGGGTGGGGTACGAATGGGGGAAGGGTAGTTTAGGGTTTTCTTATTTTTTGGCTGGGGTAGGAAAAGTGCATATATGTTAGGGTGGGGTTATATTAGTAATTGAGGTGAAGATAGTCTGTTAATGAGGTCCAAATAGCTGCTCTATAACACCCCGTGCTTTTAATCAATATATTTGATTGATTTATACGTACACTGAAGAGTATAATAAACATATAAGTACTTTTAAAGCCATGTGTATATGTGTCAAATGAACTTGAAAATGTCAAAAGTGAGTCCAGAATGTGATTTTAAATAGAAATCGATTTACAACACGTGTATGTCTCATGTGGATTGAGTGTATAGAAGAAGAAGAATGAAGTAAGAAAAAAATAAAAATAAATTACTGTTTATTTGCGGGTACTGTTCATGAAACAATACTCGTATGGAATAAAAAAAACGAAGTTGCTAGAGAGAAAGAAAGAAGAGAAAGAAAAAGAGAAAAGAAAGAAGAAAGAAGGGGAAACGACGGATTCACGGCCAAATCTGACGTGTCGGTAAGCTCTGTTTGTTATTTTCGTCGTGAAATTGATTTTTAACTAGTGTATGACGATTCTAGCGGAGTAATTTGAGCTATGAGAGCAGTTTTACGGCATTTTCGAAATTGGAGTTTTGACCCAACTTGAATGAAAAGTTGTTCAAAAGGTTGAAAAACACTCCCTAGACTATAGAAGCCTCAAATATGTGGTTAGATTTCATTTATGTGTTTATTTGGAATTTTTATGGCTATTGGAAGTGAGATGGGATATTTGAGACATTTCAAATCATATTAAAACCCGATGAAATTGCAGTTTAAGGCTATAAAATGGTAGAATGAACTGCAGTTTCATGATAATGAGGAGCCGACTTGGGAACGCGAAGACCGGATGAGAGAGACATGTCCTTATCTTTTTACCACTTGAGGTACATTTCTCCTTATCTGTTAAATTTCGAGGACAAAATTTCTTAAGTTGGGGAGATTGTAACACCCCGTGCTTTTAATCAATATATTTGGTTGATTTATACGTACACTTAAGAGTATAATACACGTATAAATACCTTTAAAGCCATGTGTACATATGTCAAATGAACTTGAAAATGTCAAAAGTGAGTCCGGAATGTGATTTTAATTAGAAATCGATTTACAACACGTGTATGTCTCATGTTGATTGAGTGTATAGAAAAAGAAGAAGAAGAATGAAGTAATAAAATTGACATATGTTTTCATATGCTTATGTGAGTCCTTTGGTGTTGAAATCTAGTTTAAATGCTCTTGAGGAATCAATTATGATGGACATTTGATGATGCAAGTAATCTTGATGCTTCTTGTTGCTGGATTTTAGAGAGTGTATTGGCTTAGAAATCTCGTGTAACCACTGTGAGTATAATTTTCTTGATTTTGTTCTTGTATGACATTATATACATATAAAATGTTTGATTGTATGCATGTTATATTTATATGTAATGCATTGCATTTTTATTGATCATGCAAACTGATTTTTAGCATTTGAAGCTTATAATAATGTCATTTCGTTAGGAATTAGACCTGGATGAGGTTTTGCGAAACCTCATTGTCAGTAGGTCTGTCCTAACAAAGGTTGCGATCTTTGAAATGACTGTGAATTGGGTAATGAGAGGTTGTGGCTACCTTGTAACGGTCATACAAGGGTTAGACCCTCTCTCTTGCCTTGAAGGAGGGAGATGGTAAATTTTTATGAAACTGTGCACTGGTTTATTGAATGAACATAAACTATATATTGAGTGCATGTATAGTATTTTGATGAATGTTGCATATGTGCTTTTAAATATTTTAATTTAAATGATTTGATATGCCAAGTTTCTCTAAATGCATGGATTGTCATGTCAAGAGTTATATTCACTGAGCTGTTGTTTGCTCACCCCATTTCCCTTACCATTTCAGGTACAGAAGCAAAAGGAAAAAGAAAAATTTGAGAGTGATCAGTACGTGATTAGGACATAACATTATTGATGTACGTATGCTTTGGAAGAAGTGGTTACATGTTTTATATATATATATATATATATAATTATCACACATATTATATATGTATTACCCTCTAGAGGGTTATTTTGAAAAATAAGATATCAATGGTTATTTTGGATTGTTAAGATATTTGGTGATGATATATATACTTGGACAATGGAATGTTTGATTAATGAATGACAATGGTGGTATTTTGGATTATGGTATACATGGATGAAATGGTTATATATGATGACTGAATGATTGACATTGTGAATATATATATACATATGATTTGATTTGTGGTATATCAGGTTTTGTGAAATGTACATTTTATGAGAAAATGCCGCCGAAATTTTTGAAAATTTTGGGAAGGATTGTGAGACTATGTGAAGGCTAACAATATATTATCTACTGTATACGGGTATGTATAGTGTATAATATTGTAACACCCCGTAGTTTTAATTAAATACATACGTTAAATTATGCATATATCGCGATGTATAATACACGTAAGAGACAAATATATGCGTATATGAAAATACATGCTAGATTTAAGGAGTATTAGTAAATAAATAAAATTATTAAATGAAGATGATACATATGAGATCATCCAAATATGAGTGCTTACAATTTAAAAAATGGAGTTGAATTAAATTAATTAATTTATGAGGTTGGTTAATTAAATATGTGGATTGTAGTATAATTTAATGAATTAATGAATAGTATGATTGAATGAATGAAAGTTAAATATTAAGATAGGAAAAGTTACTTTATTAAGTTAGATGAGGTGCATAAGATCATTTTTTTATATATATTTCTAATCTCTCTCATTTCTAATCCATATCTCTCTAACGTTGAAAAAAAAAAAAAAAAAAAAAAGAGAGAAGAGAAGAACATGGAGAACGAAGAAGAAAGAGGAGGATAAAAAAAAAGAAACGCGTGATTTGAGTGAAATCAAGACCCAAGGTAAGTGATTTTTACTCTATTTCTTTGTGAAATTAATATCTAAGCTAGAGATAACGATTCTAGCGGAGTAATTTTAGCTATAGGAGTTGTTTTACAATGTTTTCAAAATTTAGGTTTTTACCCAACTTGGATGAAAATTTGTTCAAAAGGTGAAAAAATACTCCCTACACTGTAGGAGTCCCGAATATGTAGTTTAATTTCATTTATTTGTTCATTTGGAATTTTTATGGCTGTTGAAAGTTTGTTGGAAGTTAGAGTCATATTGAAAATCTTTCGAATCATATTAAAACCCGATGAAACTCCAGTTTAAGGCTATAGATTTCATGAGTTTTGGAGACCGTTTGACAATTTTAGTAAAACTTTTCATGTTTCCAATGAACAGTGACATGAATAGTACTGTAATTATATCCAGTGAATAAAATGGAATTAGAATCCATTGAAACTCTGGTTTGAGATCATAGAATCGTAGAGAAAAACGAATTCCGGACGTTTCGATGTTAAGATCATGATTTTTGGATATGCTTTGATATTTTTAGTAGCTAACTATATGATTTTTGTGAGTAAAATTGACTTTGGATGCTTTCGCGAACGTATAAAACCTTAGTAAAATACCTGTTGAAGGTAATAGAATGATAGTATGACGAATTTTACACGTGTCGATGTGGACAGAATAATTTTAGGAATGTATTATATTTTTAATAAAATTGATATATGTTCCAAGAGAAAGAACTAGTGAAAATATGAATTGAAAATCTATTTTCACTGTTCTTTCTTGTGGAAATATCTAGATTGACCACAGAAACGAGATAGTAGTTTCTTCAACTGCTTATGAGTCCTAAAGTGAGTTGGAATTTAAAGTCACAGAATGTGTATAATATTTTTAAGGTTGATCTTTATTATTAGTGATTTGAAGTGAATTGAGAAATTAAATATGTAAATAGATATGAATAAATGAAATTGAATTATGGAGTGGTTGTGACGGGTTGAGTTAGTTGGATTTAAATTAGAGCTGGACTTGAAAGCGACGGTGATTGTAATTAAGTTGAAAAGTCTTGTACTATGAGTATATTTTCTTGATTTTGGTTATTGTATGGCATTTTATATATGAAATGTTTGAATGTAAATATGCTATGCATATATTGTTGCATTGTGTTTTAATTTGCATTGGAGCATGTGAGACTTGCAAAGGCCAGTTGGTGTCATTTCGTTAGGAATTAGACCCGGATGAGTGTTATGCGTAACCTCACTGTCCTAACAAGGATTGGAGATCCTTGAAATGATTGTGAATTAGGTAATGAGAGGTTGTGGCCATCTTGTAACGGCCATATAAGGGTTAGACCCGCTCTCTTGCCTTGAAGGAGGGAGATTATGAATTTCGTGGAAAATAATGCATTGTTTTCTTGAAAACTCATGAAATTTATATTGTTGACATATATGGTATATTCATTGAATGATGTATGTCTTTAATAATTGTCTTAAATGATTTTAAATATCATGTTCCCTAAATGAATATAATTGTCATATCAAGATATATATTCACTAAGTTGTTGTTTGCTCACTTCATTTTCTTCAATATTTCAGGTACAGAGTTAAAAGGAAAAGCACGAGAGTAGATACGTGATTTAGTTTCTTATGTTGTTAATGTACGTGTATGTGAATGAAATAGATTATATTTGCTTTATTTTCAAATGAATATATATTACATCCTACATATATATATTATCACATAGATGGGTTGTACATGGATTTTGATTTGATATGTTGGTTATACTATGCTTGTGATGATGAAATGAGATGATCAGATATATTTATCTGGTGAGAATTTAATTTGAGGAATGAATGGAATGAATATATATATATATATATATATATATATATATATATATTGGATTTGATTTGTGGTATATCAGGAAAAAATGTGAATTGTCCATTTTATAGGAAAATGTCAAAATTTTTAAAAATATTGAGAATTATTGTGAATGTCCGTTGAGGTTGACAGTGTATTATATACTATATATGAGATGTACGGTGTATAGTATATTGTGCCGGTCATGACGTCAGCCTACGTCAGGGGCGTCGTGACAAGTATACTATGCCGGTTATGACGTCAGATTATGTGAGAGATGTCGTGACATGCTTTCTTTTTATATGCAAAGCTAATGAAATTTTTTATATGCAAATGAAAGCTCCATGTTGGAAAAAGATCATAAGTTTTTTTAGAGGGCTGCTTTTCATCCCCACGTAACCATCTTAACCCCTCAAACCAAAAAAAATTATTTTCTGAATTACCCTCAAGTCATTTGAACAAAAAGGACCTTAATTTTAACTGTTTTAAACGTTTGGGAGGAATGACACTTTATGCTAGGTGATAAGTTTCGAGCATCGAGGTTGTGTGATGATTATTTGCAATTCAAGAATGTTCGTGGTCTGCATGGTAATGCTTTGGATGTGATGAGGACGGTCGCTTGGACCACGCTTTGGATGTTGTAGCTAGAACATAATAATAAGATCTTCACGAATGAATTTAGGAACGTGCCCTTTCTTTGGAATGAGATTATTTTAATGGCTGGGTCTTGGTTAGTGGTGTTTGACATTAATGGGGAATACATGATTAAGGATTGAGTTAGAAATTGGCATGGGTGCTTATGCTAGTTACCATTTATGCTTCTATTTTTCTTGTTCTGGTATTGTTGACTTTGTGCTCTGCTTATGCTCTTGAGCATTCCTTGTGCTCCATTTGTGTTGTAAGACAATTTTTGATATTTGTATTATTAATGCAATGCTTTGTTTCCCCTAAAAAAATCAATCAAATGAAGTAATGGCCCAACCAATCAACCAACTGCGTTGTTCTTTGATCCTTTTTCTTCCTATTGTCTTCATTGGCAAAGCCGGCCTTGGGGCAGGGCCCATAGGGCGACTATCCCAGGTCCTCAATATTTAGGGGCCCATATATACATGTATTGTGTGTGCTAATGAGCATAGTAATATGATAAACTTGGGGCCCATGTCAACGTGTATATATATATGTGTGTGTGCGTTGATGGGGTAGGTTAGAACTGGAGAGAGAGAGATTTTAAACATTTTTAAATTATTGGGCCCTTATATAGGTTAATTTTATATTTAATTTTTTAGTTTTATTTTTTAATATCATTTTAACGGCAGTGTTAAACTTTTTTAATTACATTATTTAAGATAACATTTGACAATTCTATTTTTTTTTAGCTCTAAAAAAATTAGCTCTATGTTTGGTAACTACTCCAACATCTTATTTTAATTTTATTTTAAAGATAAAATGTGTCTAATTTAAAATCTCAACTTCTTACTATAAAAATAGTTAAACTTAAAAATAATATTTATATATAATAATTATATTGAATGTTGACCATGTTTTCCAATGATAAATAAAACTATTTATTATAACATAAAATTATTTAAATTTTAATTAATTACTTATTTATATCATAATATTTATTTATTTAATTATCATGTTATAATTTTTATTGAAATATTTATTTATTTATTTATATCAATTCTCATTTATTTATTTTTAATTTTATCATATCATAATGTTTATTTAAATATTTTGTACTTTATTTAAAATATTTAGTTTTTTAAAAATATTAGAAAACTTTTATGTTTTACTTTATAAACTTTTAATGTATTGGTGACATTCAAAAAAATATTTATTTATTAATATATACACATAAAGGGCCTCATTTTATATACTTTGCTCAGGGCCTCCAAATAGTCAGGACCGGCCTTGTTAATTGGTTTTTTCTCTAGACGGTCGCCTCCCAGTCCTACACTCACAGAGAAGAAGAAGAAGAAGAAGAAGCCTTTGTAATTTCCTTGTTGCTTCTTCTTCATCCAATGGAAGTCAAAAAAGAAGGTTTTGAAGTTGGGGGCTAGGATTTTAGTAAGAAGAAAATAGTGGGAGGGAGAAGCAGACATTGGAAATGAGAGAAGGGATAGTTGTGAGAGTAAGGCTAGTTTAAGTTTTTAATTTTTTTTTTGTGAGGTAAAAATAGTCTTAAAATTTTGGATGGAATAAATTTAGTGGGTGGCAAAAGATAGGAGAGAATTGAGGTTCAAATAACAGCCGTCTATTTTTCATAGGAAATGAAAGGGTACAGGCGAAAGGTTCCTAACTGGAAGTCTCATATTGGGAAAAGATTATTTTTATTTATTTTTATATGTAAGAGACTTTTATTTGCACATATATATATATATATTTATATAAAAGATTCCTAATCTTTTCCCTGTATGTGACTTTGTTTTCATGTACCCAGAAAACTCATTTTTTTCCCATATTGGACTTTCATTTGCGTATATAAATAAATTACGAATCTATTCTTGATCTTTTCATCGTATGAGACTTGCACTATTTCACATTTTTTTTCTACAAAATAGTATGCCATTCGGTGTTCATTTTTTCTAACCCTTGTTGCTTGTGATTTGTAACTAGAGAAAAGTGTGAGAAAGTTCTGGAAATGCTATATCTACTTGAAGCTTCTGATGCTGAAGGAGTGATAGATGAAACTCATCCAGTGATAGCTCTAAGTGGGGTAACATATGAGAGGGCAGTACTTAAAACTGGGAGAACTGAAAACTTAATCGTAATCCACCCCCAGTTTCACTAGCCACAGCAGAGATTGATTCTATTTTATCATCTTTTCAACAAGATCAAGATACACGACGCCAATGGACATCTTTTAAATTTCCAATATGCCAACCATATTTCCGGCTTAGATAAGGTAGCTACTCGTCTGCACGTAGAAGGTAGACGCACGTATGGTATGACACAGAAGCATAATACACAGATTAGATTCCCATGGCATGAACCATTTGGCCGTAGGCTACCAACATGAGCCTTAGTTACATATCCATTATTAATGGCATGCATTATAATGACAGACAGACTAAAAGACAGACAGACGGCTGAACTGAAAACTTGTAAACAGTGTCTAACCAACGTAACATTAGGTGGTGCTTCCAAGCAAAAACGGTGGAAGATGCTGTTCCAAAGTACGCAGGAGCTCTCTAACATGGCAGGCCTTGTCTGCCACTGGCTGACCACTTAGTCTTCTAACAGCTTCCACAAGATGTCCTCTTAGCCGCTGCGATAATAGGCAGCCACCAGTTTGCAAACACTTCCTGTAGAGTGGCAAGTAAGTGATTGCTGTCCTCAGAGGGGCTGGAAGATCCCTGAGGCATATAGGCGACCCACCCCACCTCAAGATCCGTACAATGTTCACATAATGATCTTGTTCACACATCAAGCCATCTGAGAATGCTGCTTCAGACCAATGCTGTTGCAGGAACGCCTTCAGCTCAGGAGCCACGGCTTCATCATCTGACTTTGCAATGCTGTCAGCAACAGCATAGGTTGCAGCAGGATCCCCCAGAAAGTCAGACTGGAGGAGAAAAGCAACACCATCCAGGGATCCACCACTTCGTTCTCCCGCTGCTTTAAGAATCTCAATGCTCAGAGCAGCAAGCACATGCTGGGGAACATGTGGAAGGAGGTAGGCAGCAATCTTTACTTGGCTGCTTGAGGTGGCAGCTGTGAGGGCAAGGCATAGTTCCATATCCCGGCACCCACGCTGCACAAACCACTGAACAACTTGCATGCATCCTCTCTCTGCAGCTCTCATCAAAGGGCCCAAAAATGCAATGGCATTTCCTTCCTCCACCAGACATTCCATTGTGCCAATCTTGCAATAATGGGAAGCAAAACCCAAAGCCAGATCAACATCCACATCCAAACTGTTTCTTTGCGCAATCTAAAAGATGAAAACCAAAATTATGAAAGAAAAAATGGGGAGTGAAGGACAATGTCAGAATTCAAAATCTTATAGCTGCAATATTAACAAATTTTTTTTCTCTCTCAAAAAAAGAAGATATATATATAGTTTCATGTCAATACACTTGGACATGAATAGACATAAACAGGGAACATGTATCAGCACAGTGAAAGCATTTGTAGACAAAAATCAAAAGATGCTAACTTTCAAATGTTTTAGGGAAAAGCACAATAACATCCAAATCATCGCATGTTTCAAATCCTTACCCAATCATGCCAATCATTGTTGTGGAAATTCAACCAAAGAACTAACAGTATCACTATCACACGTGGTCTTGAAACTAACATTGGAAAAAAACATAGCATATTGCTTGACTTGCACTTAGACCGGGCTTGGCCTATAAATATAGAAAAAGAAACTACTTTTGCAAGGATAATCTACCCATACAGCTATGATTCCTTAAACAAACGACACCAAATGGCTCCTATACAATGTGTTCTCAGCTTGTTTTGCCAAATGACAAAGAAAAACATCCCAATGATGGTCATTTTCATAGAGTAAGAGTGACTTGTTTTCAGTTAAATGTTTCAAGGGAAAAAAAGACCTGCCTCGAAAATTCTAATAACACAGAAAAATTCCTTACACTGAGCCTTCGTACCCTCATTTTAAGAAAATTAAATGAATCAGACACAAGAAGACATCATTAATTCATATACCAATTTGTAAGAACAGGTTTCTGCTGGAGACTGAATTAGGTTTCTAATAGTTTCTCTTGGTATTGATTGCCAAGCTAAATTAACTTCAACACTAAATTGGAATTCAGCAATCAGATTCTTCAATAATCAAAAGTAAGCCATTTTAAACACAAAGCTAGATAGGTATATACTTCCATCATGAGGCTGTTTTGGTCCATATGTAATTGTAAACAATAATTCCTGCTACTATTTCAATATTTTGTGGCCCTTTTCATACCATAAAATTAACAGAAACGCTCATGTCAGCTTCATCAGCGTAGAAGGAGATCATGTCAACCATAGTGAATTGGTAGGTGGCCAGTAATTAATTGGTAAGTGGCTAGAGATAAACTATATGTTCTTATACTGAACCATGATGCATGTTATACTCATACAGACAAGCACAGAAGGGAAATCTTTCCTAACAACGAATTCATCATCCAAGTCCTATGACTAGCAGGAGGCTTTCTCCTCGATGTGGGTGGTGAGACTTGAACCTAGGACTTTCAAGGTTAGAGTTTAGTCCCAGTTTTTCTTTTCTTTTCTTTCCTTCTTTTTTTTTTTGTGTGTGTTTCCAACAAGGTGTCCCATTACCCCGAAGGGTGTGAGACTAGTCCCCATTTGAGGCGGGAGCGGAATGGTAGACCTCTCCCAATGAGGGTACCTCCAAGAATCAAACCCTGGAACTTCGATACAAGGACGACCTTGGGAATCGACCCGCTTCCACTGAGCCAACCTAGTTACCACCACATCATCGCTTATATGGTTATAGTTAAAAATAATCTTTACCTTTATTTATGTGTTTTGAGTGTATTTAGATTCTGGTAGTTGTGTTCAGACATGTGAAGGTATTTTGGACCTTATACACTTTTTCTACTGGATCTAAACCTCTCTTTGTTATCACACCTACCACTAAGTCTAGCATATAATAAATTTGTAAAATTTGTTATATAGAAAACTTTTTTAGCAGTTAGCACTTCTTCGTGCTGAAGTCACTTTTTAAAAATACAAATCATTCAGGTTTTCAGGAAAGTTGATACACATTAAAAACCACATAAACAAAGCGTAATAGTCAAGGTTCAGAACCTTATGTCTTATCTTCTTTCCTTTGCCCATTCAGCTTTCGGTTTCAGTAAGGGCTCAGTTTGTCTGGAAATTGACAACAGAAATTTTCCAGGAAAATACATCTACCATTCACTCATAATCATTGCATAAACTATGGCATTTAAGGTACTACAAAGATGAATTGTGAGCTCAAGCTGCTAAGCTGACATGTAACTGGATGGTGAACAACTAAAAGACTAAAAAAACCAATCCTAGAAGAACACTTTACCTGCAATAAGATGCGCACAAGCTCTGTGCTCCCGAAACGTGAGGCCTCAAGAAAACACTGGTTGACATTGTCTGCACCACCCTCTACCAACATTCCCAGCAAACCTTGGATTACAGTAGCTGAGATTCCAGAAGCCCAACCGGGATCAAACGAGGTAGAGAAAAGAGTGAGCGGGAAGCAAGCAGCATCAAAGGCCTCAGTAAAGTCCTTGCCAGTGAGTTGATTACCAACAAGATCCAGAAATGTCTTGAATGCGGATAATTGCAGTTGGATCTCGATTGCTGAGCTGTGTGTCACTCTATCCACATTCCCCTGACAACGTGAGTGAAAACCTATGCATTTCAAAGCCCACTCCGTAAATTTTTGTACTTTGGCACCCGCTTCTGCTTTCAAAACCTCATCTCCATTGCATTCTTGGAGGCGTTCATGCAACCTGATAAGAAATATAATCTAAAGCATCATCCTCATTGCATTTCTGGAGCAAAAGCAACTATGTTGAAGTACAGTAACTGAGTAACATAAATAGAATAGTATGCATACTTTACATAATATAGAAAGAATTTATGTTCAAGTTACTTGTATATCTTTAAAGAGGCGGGCAGGCCATATGTTTACAGCTAAGACTGTTATGTACGTCCAAAAGTACATATAATATGATTTCTAGCACATTTGAAAGCAGAAATTGATGCAGTAACAAATTTACAATGTATTTGCACCCTTTCCCAATAAGAAAACTGAATGCAACTGATGCAATTATCTGTATGGCTAGAAACTTCCTTTAAAACATCAAATAAAATATATGTATGTCACTATTGATTGGGGGGAAGATATGACCACAAACTAATCAAACCATCCGGCCGAAGTATTTACACTCAACCTTCATTCAAAAATATAAATAAATATGTCAATGCCGAACACCAAACTGTCACCTCAAGGTAGGACAACAAATATGCACACTTGGTACTAATTAAGATGGCATAGAATACACTAATAACATATAGTAATCCAAATAAATAGCTAAAAACATAACTAAATAAAGATTCTAAATTTGGCCAACTCAGATAGACAACTTAATAATTTGGATAAAACAGACCTCTGAGTGACCAAGCACCTGACACTGCAATTTACACATGTCAACTTTAAAGACCAACTGAAGGTTCTTGACCAAATGGTTTGGACAGCGCGAAAGGTAGTTGTAGAGTGGTTACTGTGAAACGGCGATTCTCCCATTTCCATTTAAGTAAGGAAAACCAACAAGACTTTTCGGAACCTAACTTTATCAGAATAACACCAGCATTTACACAAGAGCTTGTTCTGATCTCGTTATGTCAAGTAACTATGATTAGGTCCGACATACTTTTTCTTTTGAGAAGAAACAAGGAACCATATATTAATAACAAAAAGGAAGAAATCAAAACAGGAAAAAGAGTACCAGTGGTACTCAAGACCGACAGAAGACAACACTAAAGACAGAACTGAAGACCCCAAACAAACTACATATACCCGGCCCAATATCTACTCCAATCAGAAATAATGTACCCTCCACTTTCTTTTAGAACAAGCAACCCAATTATTGTTCAGTTTATAGGTCTTACCCCTATTATAACCAAGTCCATTCTGTTCCTCACTTTTGTTAAATGTTAACATCTTAAACTAGCTCTTGGGTGTTTGCTTCAAAGTGGGACGCGGGGTTCCCCGTTTCAAACTGGATTTTGGGCTGGGATAGATGTTTACATGTCGCAAACAATGTGTAAAAAGTCCCATGTGGAGTGGGCGGGATATTGAATCAGTAGGTTATGAATGAGTTATGCACTTCTGGTGCTCTTAGTAACAATGTAATTGATTTTATTCTACAGAATTTATAATAAAATACCTTTGTTTCTGCTCAAAAATAAATAAATAAAATAGCACCATCTCACTCATTGGCATCATCCCTAGCCTTCATCTTACCCAAAATCATCCTAGGCTACTCCTAAGCTCTAGCAAAAGCTACATTCCTAATTCTATCCTTCTTATTCTTGCTACCCATCCATCTTTATATACTATCACCATGATTACCAAACTCATTTCTTGTTGATCTTATTTTGTAACTGCTAAATTCTTAACTCAACAACAATTTTTTTCAAACTATATGAGGCTGGTTCTACTTCCTCCACAAAACTAAATCTTTATTTTCATTCAAAAAATGAGAAATGATGCATCAAGGGTGAAACCTTTATTTATACACCAAAAAATTTCTTTCTCAATTATCTCTATGAATGTTCTTTGTTTTGTGTTCAAACCATCTTAGTTAGTTCTCCATTAGTTCCCATTAGTTCCTACAATTTCTCAAATGTGACCACAACTACATTTATCTTTTAATGTTTTACCACATATTCAACTTAATATTCACATTTTTGTAAAAAAATTAATTTATTAGTGTGTTGTTTTTTAGAACCCAACATTTTGTTTCATTAAGCATGGGTAGCCTAACAATTGTCTTATAAAATTGTTCCTTCCAACTTTAAAAGAATGTGTCAATCATCAGACATCAATCATTGTTCCCCAAGCAAAAAGAGTTCCGTACCAATGGCTAAAAAGAAAGCTAAGGTATGATTAATGTTTTCAAAGCGTTGCCTAGGCGTTTTAGAGAGAAAACGCTTAGGCACAATGCTACGCAAGCAAAGGGGGTTTGTGCAAATATTTAAAAAGTTTAGGGGGTCTCTATTTTAAAAAAAAAAAAAATTAAAAACATAAACCCCCTCTTTTTACAGTAAACCACTAAACCCTCAAACCTCTCTCTCCCTAAGCCCATTCTTTCTATTTGCTCCGACCAAGGAACGCTGTCGAAATCTCCGATGACCCTCCGACGACAGATATTTGCTACCTGACAATTTGTGGACATGATTTTAATTAATATGGAGTGTTTTTTATCATTTTATGAAAATTTAATGTTCATTACAAAATATACTTAGATATATATGATTTTGTATGTGAACTGTCTAGAGACCTATAAATAAATAATTAATTAATTATCTAAGAACTTATAAATAAATATATTTTTTTATCCCCTAGACCACGTCCAGGCTTCGTCTAGACTACGTCTCGCCTAGACAGGGCAAATCACCTATACATTTCCTTGAAAACACTGGGTATGATATGAAAAACTTCAATTTGAATTCAACAAACTCATCCAAAAGAATAAGAAACTCAACAATATGCTAACAAACGTTATTATTGAGGAATTAGAATCCCTTCAAAATAACTTCAAAAATGTTATTAAGAAAAATAGCACCATCCTTTAAGAAAATAAAAGTTAAAGAAGAAAATTTTCTTCTTTAAGAAAAGCCAGACAAGTAAGCTCACATTATAACTAAGGTCACTAGTGAGAACTTTGAGTTAGAACCACTAGAAAACCAGTTGGATAGAGAAAATTAAAAATATTATAAGCCCAAAACATGTCATAGATACACTAGATATCCTTTTGGGGATAAGAAGAAGAAAATGGCACGAGTTCCTAAAGAACTACTCTTGGATGTTAGAATTATCAAATCAAAAAAGGAATGTGGATTCTGAAGCTACAGTTCATCACATTACTTAGGTTTTCACAAATGAAAACCAGGTGCTAGGATGCTAGCGTTTTAGTTATGATCATGTTTAGGTGACATCTCGTAGTTTATCTAAGTCACATATGCCTTTTCATGTTTACTCTGTGACATTATAAGCCAGCTAGGCATATTTGATACATCTAATATGCATAACACGATCAATTTGGTTTAGTTTAAGGTTGAGGACTTTAAATACAAATGTAGAATAAAATAAAATGACTTCAAATTTAAAAGTGTAAATAATTTAATTTTTATTGTTTTAGATTCTTTTATGATGTTTATATTGCCATAACTATTTGCACTATCATCTTATGTAATAAGAACTTTAAAAAAAAAAAAATGTGCATTTGATTAACTTCATTTACATGTAGGGGATGTTAACTCGAGTTTTTTTCATAGGATTCTCAATAATCGACGGTCCAAGAATGTTATTTCTAAGCTTGAGAGGATTGATGGCACCTTGGTGGAGTCCGAGGAAGATATAGTAGCAAGATCTCAATTGAGACTCTGATACCACTTAACATAGCGAAAACGTAAATTGAATCAATAGAATCAAGAGAAAAATAGAAAATAAAGAAGCAAGAAGTAGAATTTGCTTGTAAAGAAAATAATAATTGATGATAAGATTAATACTTGGACCCTTAAACTCGAATTTGGAGCTTCTTATACAAATAACTCCATCAAAATAACTTAGAGACTTTCTAAAACACTTAAAAATAAGTTTCCTAAGCTATCTATAACATAATAGTAACTTTCTAATACTATTACAACTCTATTTAGACACTTTCTAATCCCACTAAATAACAAACATGAATTTAAAAACCTCTAAAACTACTACTAAAATACAATTTTGTCAAAATAGAAACTTTCCTAAATATTATTATGTGTCCTACATCACTCACTTTGTCATGGTCAATTTGGTTTGAAAGAAATGAGAGTCTTCAATTCGAAGTGTTGCAAGGAGGATTTGCATGGCTGCAACAACCCTCAATTTTGTAAACCATATACCCCGAATCGGTGTTGTTCACGAACCTTTGTATGATAATTTGTTTGCATGAATAGGTGTATTAGGTGTGTTATTTATGTGATAAATTTATGATTGGTATGTCAAATGAGGTTGGAAATGTTAGAAATGAGTCTGAAACATGTTTTTACCTAGAAATCGATACATAATACACGTATTTTTTATGTATGTATAGATGAAGGTTATGTGATATGGACCTACATTAGATAGATGACTTTATTATGGAATATGATTGTGGTATGGATGGTTTATTTTTGAGATTTCATGATAGTGGTGGATAGTAGTTATATGTTATTTGAGAGGTTTTGTATGTGTTAGAAAGACCAGTTACAGAGGAGACTCTATGAGAGTTTGGTCGAGGCTTAACAGGGATCTAACTATTATGTGGAGTATAAAATGGTTAGGTTTTTGTGCTGGTCGGGATGCTCCTGCGGGGATTGCGAAGGGTGGGATCTAGTCCATTTTTGAACTTCCTTATGGGTGATTTCTGGTAAAATGGGTACTGGCCAGACTTCACGTCATTTCAACTCCAAGTAGGCTCACCTTTTGTAGTTTATGCCTCTCAAGGGCCTTCCTGTCCCCCGCTATGTTTTTTTTTTTTTTTAAAAGTACACAATAACAAAGTTCTAATAAGAAATCGAAAGACTTAATTAAATGCATAAACAAGAGAGGAACAATGGCATAATATGATCATATGGAAATCAATTATCACATTAGCATTTAAGGAAAAAAAAACAAAACAAAACAAAACACATTGGCATCAACTATATTGGCTAAACACATTTACAATATTAGATAGTAAAGATGAAACTCTTAAAGGATGATAGATTACGTATTATGACAATGATGCACAACTAAATTATGTAAAAAAGAAAAAATTGGGAATTGAATGACCAGACCAAGACGTGGATAATATGTATGACATGAAGAGTATTACGCAAAAGAATGAGACAAATAACTTTTTACCAAAGCTACATTACAAATAGTTACTTGTACCACATAGAAAGAAAGAGAAGTGTGCCATAAAATGTAGAACAAAATCCAAAACATAAATGTTGCATGTTGAATGTTGGAAAGTCCATTAGTATTTGATGTGCATGGATGTGATTTAGATTTCCATAAAATGTGTAACATTTTCATAAAAATTACAAATGATCTAAAGATTTCTGATATTTACAACTATAGTATAGATTGATATCTATGAGGTTCTTTCAGTCTTATCAAACATGAGGGGATGACGAATAATAAAAATTTTCCCCAAAAGTATAAATGATCAAAAAGAAAATTCAAAGTAACAAGATAAATAAGAGAACATGAGGAGTCTTCAAAAAGTTATAAAAAGCTAATGCTCTCTGTTCAAAAAATTACTGTTATTGTTAACAGGTTCCAAATCCATCTATTATAAATTTATGAATTAATTTCACTAGCACTGTTTATGAGACCTCAAGAAAGGGAACAGCTGCTTGAAGATTCAAATGCACCACTCATTCTAATTAGGTTGATGACTAGTAGGTTTTTAATGTGAATACTTGACTCCTTGGCTCCATCACCAAGCCCAAAACAATTCGTGTTAAATTATTGATAATCTTAAATATTTATTTTCTTTTGTGGCCTCTATATTTGAAGAAATTAAAGTTACAAAAAACTGGATCTGATATTAAAAGATGCGAGAGAAAGAATTTCCTTAGATACTCAACTAAGTCTTTTCCCAACTACAAGAGGTCGGCTAGAAGGAATTTCCTTATATGCACATGCAGAAATTTTTACCTTTGTGCCATGACAGTCACAGTATCTGCTAAACTCATTGTTCGGCTCTGACATGCAGATACGCACGAGGCAAGAAAAGAAGTCCTAAGAGCTGCTCTTGTAAAGTCGTAGGCACCATTGGAAATAATCTTCTTGATCAAAGCTGTTATTCCATGAAGCTCTTGCTGTGTGCTGAGGAACCAGATGGAATCCAATGACATGCACAAAGCATCATTGAGTGTTTGCGGATCTGCCAACAAGATCAAGCTCTCTGCAAGCTCCCAATCGTAAGAGCTCAAGGCATTCTGAAACATTCTACCCAACTCAATTCTCTCTTGTCTACTGAGTTTCTTGTCGCATACGCTTTTGTCTTTTTTACGGAGCTCAAGGTCAGCCAAAGCAATCCTAGATTTAAGTTTCTTGGCACTACAGCTACAACCTGCCGAGATCCTTGGTTCTTTGCTTAGTAGGGGTGCTTCTCTAGAAAAAACCACATTACTCCCCTCCCCTGTGTCGGATGTGATAGCTTCTTCATCATTTGTTGGACTTCCAATTCCACTCTCATCCATTTCCATTGAAGCACATAAATAGGCTTCTTCTGCATACGTCTCATTAACCAAATGCACCCCATCTCTCTCACTGCAGAGCACAATCCTCTGTTCCATTCTCTTTCACCGTATAGTTTGAGCTTTACCTCCAAAATTAAAAGATTGCAAGTAAAATTACCGCTTATTCTCTCAAAATAATGAAAAGGACAGAATCCAAGTCCGTCGGATAAGAGAATCCATCACCCATCAAGATCCTAAAGAGTAAAAGAAATTCCCAAATTTTACAAGCTTGGCAACTGGTCGTCCGGCTAACAAGGCCGGTAGCAGAAACCAGAATCAGAGAAAGAAAACCCTAGCAATAGATTAGAGCGGAAGTATGAATCCAACCGCAAAATATGACCTCCCAAAAGATGCAAACTCTTAATCCACATATTACGCAAACATAGATCTGGGAAACAAATAATCTCGACAATATATGCAACCTGTCCGAGAATGTAAAACCAATACGAACCCAAACCGATATAAAACAACGAGAGACGCCTCAAACCCTAGAAACCCACCATGAAAAAAATTCTCGAAAGCTGACCTGAAGATCCAAAAGCAACGCAGTTAAATCCCCCGAAGAGAAAAGCAAATTATTGCAATAAAATTGCGCCTACAACATAATATCATGATACAAAGTAGAAAACAGATACATATGGTCGGTTTCAAAGTTGAGTACGCCGAAAGAGACACTCCAAACCTGAGAAAAACAGAAGAGAAGAGAGGCGAGGCGGAGACTCCTCCTCTAGCGATCAAAATAAGCAACCACACAAAAAAGGCTCTTTTCCATCCTCATGGGTCCCGCCATGCGGTTTTATTTTGGAAACTATTGTTTCAACCCATCAAGTCCTTTACTCGGGCACTATGTGCATTCTTGATTAAGGCATCTCACCGTAGTTAATAAATTGGTTCAAATCATAATAAAATTGAATTAGACGGAGTTAATAAATTGGATCAAATCATAAAATTGAATTAGAAGGATGTGTTTAATTTGATTTAGTTTCATTTTTTAATAAATTTAATTTGATTTATATTTTAAAAGTATATAAACGGATAGATTTGATTCAGATTATGATTTAAGACTTTAAAAATTGATTTAAATCGAATTAATTCTAAAATTAAAACTATTAATATTAATTTTTAATGTCTATGATTCTTTTATGATATAAACATTCACATTAAAAAAAATTATAATCATCTTTATATTGTAAAGATAATTTTTAAGTTTTTTAAATATGTATTAAAAAAATTAAAATTACTTTATATACATACATATATAATTAATTATTTTAATTTATTTAATGTATGTAAGTGTAAAACTTCAAATTGAATCAAACCGATTATGTTAGGTTAGGTTTGATAATTCAAAATAAATCGATTAAGCTAAACCGAACTGAAACCAATTATATTTGATTTGATTTAGGTTTAAGCATTAAACTGATCCAAACTGAATCGTCGACACCCTTAATCCAGCCACTAAAAATGGCTATAGTACCCAAAATGTGTGTTAAAAATGCATTTTCCAATTTAAAATTTAACATAATTTCTCATTATACCCCCATCACAATCATCCCAGAGGATTGAATTGGGATGCTCGTCACATGTAATCGAGACGAGGCATTCAATTCATTATGTGCAACCCTATTTACATTTGGTATGCGAAAAACTTCTCCTAAGCGAGATAATAGAAAACTAAGGTTGCATTTGGATTGCGATCCGGAAATAAGAATACAATCTAAAAATAAAAAATTTTTAATTTTTTTTTATCATTTTCTAAAAACAATTTGTTTTCTTAACAAAAAGTGAAAAATTGTGTTTCGGAATCTTTTAAACCAAACACATTTTTGGTGTTTTCATATTTTTGGATATAAAAAACTGTATCTAGATCATGAACCAAACGGAACATAAATTTTTATCACAAAAACTTTTTTAGTCATCAAACACACCCTAAAAGAGCGTTTAGTGCTAAAAATGTTTAGGTGAAGAAACAGAGTTGAAGATTCTGCCATGTTTGTTCCAATCAAATTGAAATTACCTTCACGCCGTTGAGTTGATGTGGTAGGATTTGGTCATCCACAATCTTGATGTTACTTTGAAACATAAATATAAAATAAAATTCACAATGAAATTCCTTGTTCATTCCTAAGGTAGCCGGAATGGATGGATTCATGCATTGAGTAGACGTAACCATGCTCATAAATTGAAGCTACCACGGGCGAATGATCATCACTCCCTTCAATTGAACCATCCAAGCAATGTCAACCCCTATCAATTTCACTATTTGCCACAGTTAAAGAGATCATGTGTGACTCATCAAAATAAGCACAACTTGTTTAATAGACAAGAAGAGGGAAACAGTTTTCAAATAGACAAGCATGACCCCGAGGGACTCTACATTCAAAAAGAGAAAAAACAGTTTTTACATTCTACTCAAAACAGAGTGAAAATTTGAGACTTCCATTTCAGTAGCAAACTATAAAACGAGAAACAAGAAAAACAAAACACTACAACAGGGAGGTTAATACAAATAATGTTGATGGAAGTGCAGCGAGAAGAACCAACTGACAGTTCAAACACATTAAGCAACATGATCATTTGCCGAACTCCACCAAATTATCATAAAGAAATCACAAAATAGAAAAAGAGGAAGGCTTTTTTCCATTCTCCACCCGTATTAGAGCCAAGTTTCCTCAGGTTTTCTCATAGTAATTCACGGTTGTGGCATATGGCATAATTAAGAGTTAATATCACAACCCTAACTGAACCACAAATTAAACCATTGATTCTTCACAAAACAGTAGCCTTAAACTCAAGTTTATATGAAAGCTTAGTTTCAACAAGACAAATGAATAATACATCAACATCAGATTATGCCATCCACGAGCATAACCATGTGCATTCTTCCTAGGAATTTTATATGATAATGTCTTCCAACAATTTTGAATTGTAATTCAATTGTAGCATCATCCTTTCCCAACATTCTAGGGTCACAAACCTAGTCTTTCACATTCTGGTTTATGAAATGGCAAGACCATGAAGAATAATTAAGTTGTTTCCAACACAGTGCAGTCCACTATAATTTCTGAAAGCCTTCAGTTTTAGCTGCAGTGGAGATAAAAGAAACTGGATTTGCAGGCTGGTCCTTCTCAACCAAATTCAGCACATCAGCTCTTGAATAATGCCCTACTACATCAAAATCAAATTCCGCTCGTGCTATTTCTCCCAAATCTGCACCATCAAAAATAGAATCACAAAATGAAAATTAGAAGGCATGGTTTCCTGCACACAACAATAAAAAATAAAAATAAAAAAAAGGATAAAGGAAGAAAAAAGAGATCAAGGGAGGAAATTTGTTGGAAGAGACCAACATCCTTTCCTACCAGCATATAAGCAATACAATCAGTACCTACTATCAACGGATTCCTCTCAGGATCATCATGATCTGTACCGTATCCACACAATTTGCATTCAGCAACATTAATGGACTTCATGATTCAGCACTTTTTCAAGATCTCATCTTTTTGTTATGCGCTTACAAATAAAATTTTAAGCACTCAACTTTGGGATTGCTCTTGCTCCTAGGAAATCCTAGGTACAATCCACCGCCAAAAGAACATGTAAATTATCTGATTCCAATGTTTGAAAAATCCCTGGCAATATTCTTGAGTGAGTATTATACCAATAAGATCAAAGATCAGATGGTCCATTAAGAAGGAAGTTGTAGCAACAAGATAGCATAGATGGACCGGAATAGTGGATTTTAACAAGCCATTGTGGATCATGCAGAGCAAACTAACATATAGAGACCAAATTTTCCTTGTCACTCTGTCCTAGTAGTTTTCCTATTCCAAGAATAGTCTAACACATCATAAGGATGCACATTTATCATTTATTTTCTGGCATCTAATAAGAGAACTTCATATTCATAACCCATCTAAAAGAGAACAAGAACAACTCATCTCCATGCATTTACTCCAGGAGAAAGTGTAAGTTTTACCTAGATCTGAGACCACAGCCTCCCCTTTATAATTGGGTCCAGACAAAACATTTCCTGATGAGGTACATATTGACAATGAAGATAATACTAATGTTTAACTTCAACTTTATTTCCTTCTTCAACCCAGCGAATGAAAAATAGAGTTTATTTTATTCAAACAGAGGAATGACGGCTTTGTTTTATTTACATGTTCAAGGGAGACTTTCATTTGAAACTGTGGAATGATGAGTTCGATGACTCTTTGATTGGTAGTTTTTATTCTTATTTAAAAACAAAACATTTCCCAAATATAAGTTGATCCAAATAGCTATCTTTGCCTTCTGATTGTTTAACTTGCATAAATTCCCAATTGTATCAATTTTATTCTATGGTATGTGTTCTAAGTTGTCTTGTTTTCAAACTTCTCACTGAAATCTAAAAACACAGAACCAGTAAACGAGCCCTTTTAAAAAAGTGAAGGGTTAAGGCTGGTAGGTCAATGACTGAAGGAACTGAAGAACTCAAGAACTCAAGTCACAGTCAAAGTACCCATGTGTTATTGCCAAAGTGTAGAGGGTTTGTACTATAATTCTGTCTTATTGATAGTTGATTGCCTTCTTGTCCTTGGATGTACGCATCTATCTTTCTTTTGGAATCTGCTTGTTATTTTCCATTCTACAATGATCAAAATTGCATGGCCTCACAGCTCAACAAGTGGCATCAAAACTAACTACATCAAAGTTCGGATCACACAATTATAGTAGACATGACAAGAACGAAGTACATTGATTTCAACCGTTGAGATGAAGAATCCCTGATACAGCAAGGGCTACTCCAAAAAATAGAGTAAAAAATGGATATGACGGGCTACCGAGCAGAATTTATTCCCAATAAGTTCTGGTATGATTATTAAGAGTGATGTAATAGCACCAAGATGAAGTAGAAAACCTAAAATAACATGAATAGAAAAAAAATTATAAAAGATCCAGCTATTTTTGAAAATTTAATCCTCAATAGAAATGAGAGGACTTAGACTCGAGTAATTAACCTCATATAGTTAAGGAAAGGCTTTGTTAAGATAAGTTACTTCCAGTGTTCTTAACAAGGATCAAGGATGACAACAAAGCATAGTATGGAAGAAGTTCAAGAGTAACAATTCATATGTGAAGAAACAATTGTGAGGCACTTGCAAGTGAAAAAGGATATGAACAGGTTAGAGCAATTCAACAAGCTCAATCCCTTGATCACAGCGCCATTGAATTTTGTGGTGTGATAGCTGCAGAGGAGGTCAACCAATACTCTTGTAATTCTATTATTAGAATTTGAAAGAAAAACTTGTTAGCAAATATAACTAGGCAGGATCTATAACGAAGTCATATACCCTTGAATAGAACAGGGTAGAAGAAATTTAAAGCAGCATGTGAGTGAACAATTTTGTTATGTGCATATTTACATGTGTCAATATTCAAATTTGGAAACTTTGTACGACTTGAGTGCATATTTTACAAGTGTCTGTTAGAAAAGTTGAGAATATCTTTTGTTACCAACTTAAGTTTTTTTTTTTTCTCTCATGGATCTTTTGGTTTGCAATATAAAAAATTTCTCTATTATGGTGGATGTTCCAAATTTTCTGACTAGGTCCTCAACTTATCTTCAGGCTTGTGAATTAGCCCC
The DNA here is from genome assembly GCA_035771175.1 of Paratinospora sagittata. Classification (NCBI taxonomy): domain Eukaryota; kingdom Viridiplantae; phylum Streptophyta; class Magnoliopsida; order Ranunculales; family Menispermaceae; genus Paratinospora; species Paratinospora sagittata. The sequence goes on from CM069595.1 coordinate 57,725,798, forward strand.
TGTCATGCTAGTATGGAAGATGGCCTTTGGAACCAAATGAATCTCCTTCATGACAAAACCTATGATAACCGTATCATCCATATAAAATACCTTGATAGCTTTCTTGAGGTGAACACTACTTTTTTCAAATTGTGCTTGCACTCAAAGGTTCTTCATTGATGCAAACTTGGCAAATGGATTTTGGAAATCCATTTGCCATAATTGCCAAGGTTTTCTCACAACCAATTGTAACTTTATTTTGCATGAATGATACTATCTCATTGTACTCAACCTCATATTGGTAAGTAAAATCACGTGCTGACGGTCTTGCCTTGTATCTCTTAACTAAACCATAATAGTTTCCCTTTGTGTTGCTTTTCCAATTGTGGGAGTCTAGCTTTCACTCCATTCAGGTGTTCATACAATTGCATGTGTTCATCCTTTTTAACCCTTAAAAATATTTGTTTAATTTTGCATCCTTTTGCATTTGGCTTCTACATTCTTGAGGTTTTTCTTCCTAATTCTTTTTTTTTCCTCATTTGATAGGCAAGTCGTGGGCTTCCTGTGTCAAACAACTACGCCAGAAGCCCCCTTCCCTTGTTGATCTACAAGATCTTTTGGATGAAAACTGAAATTTACAAATGAACATAATAAGTGAGAGATTGAAGGCTTGGATCACTCTTCAGTTATTTATATGTCTATCTTAAAAGGCAAAAAATAATTCTTGAAGATTAAGAAGAATGTGGTTTGGTAAAAAGTAATGAGATCAAAGAAGGTAAGGTCGTGACTTTCAATAATTTTAAATGAAGGCATAAATTGAGTCTTAACATCAGACAAAAGTGTAGGAGAGAAGCAACACACAACACATAGAGGAAAGTGAAGGTAGAAAGAATTGAGGAACAAGAGGTATTCAAAAGAAAGCAAGTCATAGAATACATGAGAAATTTTGGGTCTTTTCTTGGTTAAGTTGTTTAATGATAGTTTGAAGACTAAGAAGATGCCAGCTGAAGAAAGAAAAAACATCTTTCTACCCTTGGCTTAGAATAAAGAAGACATTTAGTGGTGTAACAATTGTTGAGGCCTCATATTTAGAGGTGCACCAACTATTGGGGCCTCGTACTTAAAGGTTCACAAACTATTAATGAGCTTCCCTAGCACTACCTGAGTTAGCAGGTCTTCAAAAAACATAATTTGAAAGAAGAAAAGAGAAGAAGCAAGTCCACAAGGGAGTGTATACGAAATTATAAGTAATAGGGAGACAAAGAAAAGGACATATGAGAAGAAAAAAGAAAAAAAAGAAAGGAAAGAAGAGAGTCGAATTCAAGAAGTTGCACGTGGTGACACATGTCAACTAATAAGGTCGCGTAGTTAGTTTTCTATATAGATTATATGATATGATAGGGGACTTACTAGGTGTGAGTAAAAAGAAAAAAAAATGAGAGGAGATAATGGTGTTTCTACTTTCATTTAGTTTACACCGAAAATTGGCTGGTAGTTCATTTTGGTTGTGTGATTATAGTAGTCGTGCAACTTTTAGTAGGGGAACTTTGCTATAGAATACTTGCAGACGAGTCTAGTATTGGTTGATGATACTAGAAGGTCAATTCTCTACTTGAAACTCTGATGAATTTCTTTAGGGTTTAAGGTTTAGGGTTTTAGGGTTTAGGGTTTTTTTAGGGTTTGAGGTTTAAGGTTTAGGGTTTAGGGTTTAGGGTTTAGGGTTTAGGGTTTAGGGTTTTAGGGTTTTAGGGTTTAGGGTTTAGGAAAATAATGTGCCTTGGTTGTTGATTCAGAGAATGGAATTTTAAGAGAAAAGAGGTAGTAGGAGATCGTACATTTCGTGTCTCTGTAGTTAGGTGTTTTCCAGACGCAATGACCTTTTCATCCTTAACAATCACAATTGGGTAATGAAAATTGAAGGCCACATAGCACAACAATAAGAAGAATGATGATAACTCCTTGAAAGGAGCTAAGAAAATTATCAAAGGAGGTAGTTCATTGCCATATATAGTTCATACAGTTTAAGAAAAGGAAAGATTTGAGCAATATTGAAAAATGATTCTCTCACTACTGTGTAGACTACAACTTAGAAATTCAATCATCACAACTACCCACTATATAGAAAGCAAGGATTATAAATAAGAAAAGAAAAGCTACATATAATTTTATCAATTGAACAGTCATGCTTTCTTCTCTTCCTTTAATGGTTAGATGATATGGATTATCCCATATTATCATCATCACCCTTCCTCGTCCAAACCATTTGCGAGCAGTTAGATGAATTCTATTCAACCATTGCACGAAACCCAGGATCATGTCCTTTGCTTCCACCCTCTAAGGAATCTTTACTAACATTATCAAATGGCATATGCAAATCTAGAAGAAATTTTTAATTTGTACTTTTTTTTATGAGTTCTTCAACAAAAATAGTGCATAGAAATTAGTTATTGTAACAATCATATCCTAGAGAAAGGTGGTATATGGAATGAACAACTATTGAGTATTTATCTTTTAGTTTAAATTTGAAAAATATTTGATTATACAGATTTCAGAATTGACAAAATAGTGGAAGCAATTTTTTATGAGGAAAAAAATGGAAAAGAATTTGAAAAATATTTGATTATAAAATCTCTAGAGTCTAGATTCTAAGGTGTTGCTCATAAATCACAAACATCTTTTTTATTTAATTTGAGTTCATCAATACTTCAAGTCTTCACCACAAGAATATATGTGAGACTTTTCTTGTTTTAGATGCCACTAAAATTCTTTCCATTTAAAATACAATGAAAATCACCACAAACGCTGCTATAATAGTTGGCTACTAATCTTTAACTCTTTGATTCCAATATCTCTCTTCAAACATCTAATTTAGCATTTACTACTGATTTAATTTTATCAATTAGCATTGAATCATCAACAAAATAACATATATCACAAAATATTTCTAGACAATATGGTTAGCAAATTCATCCATAACTAACGCAAAAACCCAATGCCCAAATCCATGTTGTAGTCACCCTATTCTAACATTGTTGAACAAGACTACCCATTTTGAAAATGAGTATCATGAGTAAAATATAAGGTATTTTTTCAATACAAGAAGCAAAAAATTTAAATCAAAGACAACTGAGAATTAGCTAAAAAAATATTGGAAATATAGGGGTCCTTTTATAATTTGAAAAAGGGTAATTTCACCTGTTCTGTTATGCCAAAGAATTAGGTTAGTAACTCCAATGTCTGGGCTAACCGCTAACCACAACAATAATATTGACTTCTAACCCTGAATGATTGACAAAAATATTATCCTAACAACCATCTGAAACTACCATCTATGAGAAATAATATCAAGTATTACTCTATAAATGTGATAAAAATCTCAATCAAATAAACAAATGCAAGAAGATCACCTCAAGCTCTAAATTTTGTATCAAGTAGGATGGAATGTCTTTTAGTTGACCTTCCCACTTCCCCTATAAATAAGGTTGAAGCCTAGGATCCCATCCTCTCCATCATCTTGTTCCAAAACAAGCTTTAACCATCCAAGCTTCTAAGGTTTTGCTCATAAACCACTAGCATCTTGTGATTTAATTTGAGTTCCTCAGTATACTTCACCACAAGAATATATATGAGACTTTTCTTGTTTTAGGTGCCACAAAACAATGGAAGTCACCACGAAGCCCACTACGGTCGTTGGCTACTAATCTTGAACCTTTGATTCCAAGGTCTCTCTTCAAGTGACTGAAGTCCAGGGTGAAGTCAAATTTTTCCTTGCTTGGAAGATTACACAACGTCCCAACAAAAAAGAGAGTTTGTCTAGGGGAAAAATCTAGGTAGGAACAAGGCACTATTAACCAAATGGTGGCGGAGATTTTAGCGATGACAAGGAGCATTGTGGATTGAAGCTATTGGGAGCATTAATGGACTTGGGGACAATGGGCGAGACTCATGGAGCCTAAAGATAAAAAAGGGCCACCCAAGTTAAATAATAAAACACTAGTGTTTTTCCTCTTCAAGTGACTGATTGTCAATTCCTCTCTTTTTCCTCCCAGAGGTTAGTAAAAAACATCTTCTTCATTGCAACTCCTGCCTAGTTGAGCTTTGACCTATTTTTAAGGGCTTTCACTTGGTCTAGACACCTAGATGCCAAAAATATAAATGCTTTATCATAGACACTAGTGTTTGGAAGATCATTTCTTTGCTCTCTACTAGTGAATTTGGCATTAATTGAGCAAACAAATTTTCAGTGACAAAAGGAAGAGGGACAAAGGTCAGCATCAATACCAAGGACCTAATTCTCTTATGGCCAAGCAGTTTTCAGAATGTCATGACTGTCCTTCTGAGGTCTCTCCTTTGATTGTGATTCTTATGCTCCATCCTTTTCTATTCTACCCTTTGACTTTACTGTTTTTCAATTTCATACTTAGTGCTTTCTTTATGTTGCACATCGGAGGACAAAAGGATGAGTATTGGTGGCAAGGACCTAATTCTCTTATGGCCAAGTAATTTCCATAATGTCATGATTTCTCCATCCCCTATCTCATGTTCGAGGGTTCCATCACTATCAATTTCTAGCTTAGCTTTCTCCTTCATTGTTTTGTTCTGCCTTGTCCTGATTATTTTCTTTAACTCACACATCAGCTCAATGTGTCTCTTGCACAGTTGCACCAACCATTCACTTTCTTGAATAAGAATCTATCTTGCCAACCAACAGAGAAAAAAAAGCAATATAACGGAGCAAGAAATTAGAAAAAAATGGCTGAAGACTCACTTCAAGAATGACGGAGAAAATGATAACATTCCTAGCTATCTTTCTCCAACTCTGATCTTTTCTTCATCCCTGCGAGAACCGCAGCTTCTTCTTTAGAAAGATGCTTCAATCTCTTTTCAAAATCCTCACCACGTGAATATTCAGAAGAGTCCATTCCTATTTCAAACCAATACCTATTTCAAACCAAGATTCAGACTCGAATGATAAAATTAATCAGTAGTGATCCTAAAAAATGAGAGGAACACAATGACTCAAACCTCCGATTATGAGTTCGGAAAACCGTATTAACTGGTGTTGGTATTGAACCAGACCGGCAATCTACTAGTTTTACACTTGTGCTTGAACTCTGGTAATAACTGGAAAGGGAAACAAATTCAGTATTAGAAAATTCCTGATATTAGAAAGTGATTCGCAACAAAAAATCGAAAGTACCTAATTATCAAGCTAAAGCAGCAAATACACGTCAAAATTTCGTGCTCCCGATCATCCGCGGAACCATCTTCTAGACCCGAAAACATAAACCAGACTTAAAGATCGAACCCCGAGAGCGACAGATATATAAGATCAAAAGTCAAATGAGTAAAGAGAGCGCAGATCCGAGACTGGGGGCGTCTCTTGCTCGAGCAACCACGGGCCAAAGGGATTGGTCGAGCGAAGCTAAGATACACACGGGATTCCAAAAGATCTGGACGCAAGGTAATACAACCCATCTATTGAGAAACGATTATCTAGATTGGTAGATCAAGAAGTTCGAAAACACATCTCAATCCCTGACAACCACCGATTGCAGAAATAGCCAGATCTTCCATACTCTCAACTCAAGCAATTTTGAATGGCAAAAGATCACGATCAACTCAGACCAAGATTCAGAGAAAGATGAGTAAATATAAAAATCCAAACCAAAATTTGAAGTCGAGAATATAAAGGATGTAAAAGTTCCCAAAAAGCAAAAAATCAAAAACCAAAAACGCGCGAAGCGAGTTGTGTCTTCTGCAACTCAAACGACTATCTAAATCAATTCGTACTCAAAAGTAATCGGCTTCTGTGCGATGATCACAATGGCTCGTTCTGAACTGATCATGGATTTGTTCAGAAAATGCATGGAATCAGTGGAGCAATGCCTGAGGGTTTTCGAGGTTTTTGGTTTCGAAAGATTTTCCACCGGGGCGAGGAGAAGAAGGGGGCTATTTAAACATATACAACAAGGCTGTTTGCCATGAGGAAAATATCAGGTTATTTTTTAAAATCATTAAAAAATTAGGTGTACCTTTTAAATTCAAAGGAAAACGAGATTATTTTAATAAATGTATATCTTTCAGAACTGTGAAACTTGTCTCTTAAAAAAAATAAGAAAAAATAAAATTTATGAAACTTGTGGTGTATTATTAAGCCAATA